>JAVRFV010000210.1:102491-176838 GCA_032716605.1 Paralithodes platypus | reverse complement strand
GAGTAATTTGAAAGCTATTACCGTACTTTCACGAATACATAATTGTATTACGCTCTGGCTTTTGCTTATGCATGAAAATGAGCAGGGAATGAAGGCAATTTCGGGCAATTATGCCTACTCGTACAGGAGTCCTTGGAGCGGCTTCGGTCGTGCCGGAAATTTCCACACCTCTCACACCACACACACATCACACAGTTTTTCCTACACCGAGAAATGACTCTCCGGCTGTCATTTCTCGAAGACTTCTTCTAGCCGGAGACATTGAGAGCAACCCAGGACCCACCTACACATACATATGTCCAACTTGCTCAAAACCAATCACTTCGAGTCGCCACACTAAGGGTTCAGTTCTCTGCAATTCATGCAGGAACTGGACCCACTTCACCTGCACAACACTTGCCTCCAAGAAACACTACACGAACACCTGGACCTGTTCCTCATGCCCCTCCCTCTCCCAGTCAAATCCCTCTCCTAAAACCCGTCCACCTCTCCTCCCCAACCCACCTAACCTTCCCATATCATCCACTCCCCCCCTAAAACCCGTCCACCTCTCCTCCCTAACTCATCTAACCTTCCCACACCATCCACATCCTCAACTCAACACACCACACCCCATCCTAATCCATTCCAACCCCCATCTCCTGCTCCCCAATCCCCACCCCCACCTCACCCATCCCAACCCCCAGCCCCTCCCTCACCCCACCCCCACCCCCACCCCATCCTCGTGCAGCAGCACCCAACATACATCGTGCACATAACATTAACATTCTCCAATTGAACATAGATGGCATCAACACAAAGAAACACAAACTCTCACACTTCATCAAACAACACAACATACACATTGCCATCTTACAAGAAACAAAACTCCGCACAACACAAAAAACACCCACATTTCATGATTTCACCACCATCAGACAAGACCGGGCTGTCGGCGGAAGCGGTGGACTCATCACCCTGGTACACAAAGAAATATCATACATATTTACCAGTGTACAAACCAAATCCCTCCTCCCCCCAAATGATAACACAACAGAAATACAATCAATTAAAATACGCACTGGCAACAACTCCAACATAACCATCATAAACACATACATCCCTCCCCAAACATCCCCTACAGTACCAAATGAATACAGACCACACTTACAACACATCACAAACACCCCACACATCATCCTGGGTGGTGACTTCAACGCCAAGACGTCGGCCTGGTTTGTCGACAACCCCGACACAGACAGAGGGCTGGTACTACAAAACCAAACTGATAACCTCATCATCCTTAACGACATCCATCAACATACCCATATTCCTCACCAAGCCCTCTATAACCCATCATCTCCAGACATCACCTTTTGCTCCCCAGAACTCGCCCCCACAACATCCTGGAGGGTGGTCAGAACCTTAGGCTCTGACCACCTCCCGATCATTATCACCACCAAAACCAGACTCACCCCAGCTAGCCACAAACACATACACCAATTATAAAAGAGCTAACTGGGAAGCATTCACAAATGAGACAGAACAACACTTCACAACTCTAAACAGTACACCCATCACTAACATCAACAATACTGTACACATACTCAATAAAACTATCCAAAACGCTGACAAGAAACACATTCCAAGAGGTAACAGAAAAAGACACAAGCCCAACTTCACACCAGAAATTCAAAACCTCATCAGACAACGCGACATACTGAAACACTCCCCAGCACCCCACACACAAGACATCACACAACAAATCCAAGCACTCAACACCCAAACGAACAACAAAATACAAGAACAACAAAACTAAATTGGAATAACTTCCTACAAACACTTGATCACAAAACAAACCCCAAAAAACTCTACAAAACACTAAACAGCATCACACTTTCCAACAGCAACACAACACAATCACAACAACAGACTCTACTCCTTCATGTAAACAACAAGCAAACACTCTCATCAATCACTTCTCACATGTCAGCCACCTAAAACCTCACAAAGACGACCGACGTGTCATCCGACGTAAGAGACAATTCCCCACAGACCCTGACTATACACCCTTCACCAATCACCAGACAAAGCACATCATCAACAATCTCAAGCACTCACCCACTTGTGGCCTAGACAACATAAGCAACATACACCTCAGACACCTGGGACCACAAGGCATACAAGCACTCACTAACATATCAAACTACAGTTATTTACACAACACAATACCAGACATTTGGAAGCATGGTATCATCACCACATTCCCCAAACCCAACAAAGACCCCACGCTACCCTCCTCGCACCGCCCCATCACACTCCTTTGCTCCCCCTCCAAAGTCATGGAACACCTAGTATTACAACTAATTACACCCAACCTACCCCTAGCTCCAACACAACATGGCTTTAGGCCACTGCACTCCACAAACACTCTTCTCACAGACCTTACACAAAGAGCTTTTGACGGCATCAACTCAGCTAGACCACAACACAGATCACTATTAGCCACACTCGACATTAGTAAAGCCTTCGATGCCATCCCCCGCCACAACCTAACAAACAAAATCTACAACACAAACATGCACAACAACACAAAAAGGTGGCTGGCCAACTTCCTAGCAGGCAGATGTGCACACGTATCTTTTGCCGGTCAGTCATCTAAAATCAGAAACTTTCCAAACGGAGTCCCACAAGGATCCGTCCTATCGCCCGCACTCTTCAATCTGTACATGCACGATATAACTACACCCAATACGCCCCAAATAAACTTAGCCTCCTATGCAGATGACATAACACTCACATGCACACACCATGACCCAAAAAGAGCAACATATCTCCTTCAACCCTATCTCAACACACTACATGGCTGGTGCACTACAAACAGACTTAATCTAGCCCCAGCCAAATCCACCGCAACCCTGCTCACAAGCTGGACAGGAGAACACGAATACATCCCTCAACTCACCATAAACAACACACCCCTAACACATACACACACCCAAAATCCTAGGAGTAACATATGATACTCATATGACATTCAAACAGCACACCACAAACATTAAACAGAAACTGACACCCAGACTTAACGCCCTCAGGTCACTTGCTCACACAAAATTTGGACACAACAAAGAAACTACCACCACAGTATATAAACAATACATAAGATCAGTGATGGAATACGCAAGCCCAGCCTGGGCTTCTAACCTAGCTGAAACACATCATAAGACCTTACAGACTATTCAAAACAAAGCCCTGAAGATCATTACAGGCTGCACAGCTACTGCACCCACAGATCACCTACATCAAGAAATCAAAATCCTCAAAGTCAAAGACCATCTGGACATGAGAGGCACTCAATTCCTGGCAGCAGCCTCCACGAACCAAGACCACCCACTAAACTACATGGCAACACACCCACAGACACCAAGAAATATCAAAACAACACCCAGCACACGGTATCACACACAATTACTGTCCTCTCTCCCTCCCTGCCCACCCCGAACCAACTTCCAGAAGCACATCCATACTCATATCTCTCGCCGATCCATCCACTCACTCACAGACAACACGCAGCTGCAAGCACGACCTCCCGAAATCCATCCTTCCGAATCCTCCCTTCCTCGCGAGGACAGAGTCCACCTGGCCAGGCTGAGATGCGGACACCATCCAGCTCTCCTGAGCTATCAGAAGATCGAGACTGGATGACTCCGTTGTCGACGCCTGCCTGGGATGTAACACAGCACCCCATACCACTAAACACATCATAGAAGACTGCATTTCACACAACCACTTACGCCAACAACACAATCTACACTCAATGAGAGCTCTGTGGGAAAGCCCGATCGTGGCCATGGCCTTCCTCAGGGACTCGGGGCTGTTCGGCCAGGCAGCTTAGGGAACAACAACAACAACAACAACTCGTACAGGATTAATAGCTTTAACCAAAATGGTCACACTCCTTAATGGTCTAAGTGGCCATAGCCAAAATGGTTACACTATATTCCTTCTGTACTTTCTCCATGCCCGATAAGATACATGATTTTTTGATATATGTGGCACAGCCCTTGTATCCAACACAATACCCTGCGTGCAACCCCGCTCGAACCCCGCACAACGTTGCTTGCAACTTTAATTATTATTATTATCATTATTATAATTATTCAGGAGTGTATTGATCTAATGTCAGCCAATATGTATGAAGGTGTGTGTGTGTGTGTGTGTGTGTGTTACTCAGTTACTTGTTCGTCAAGGGGAATCCACGCAATGCGAGCTAAGCTCATTATTATCGCGCCTCCTTAACTGGGAATGTATTGCGTGAAATGCATGTTAAGTGTTTTATGTACTGTTGGAATGGCTGTGGATGTGTGTGTAGTCTGTATTTTAGCCAATTGGCGACATCGGAAATGAAGGCTTAGGGTGGATCTGTATGGTACCATTCTCACTATAGACGGTACCGTCTCGCCCGAAGGCTTAGGTAGCCATCAGCTTAGGTGAACCATATGATACCCATCTCGCCTTGTACCATTTTGCCAACCCCAGATGGGACGTCACAACGTCGTCCACTTATTCCAGGTACCTATTTACAGCTAGGTGAACTGAGGCTAACACATGAAAGGAGACAAGCCCAAATTGTCTCCGCCCGGGATTGCACGACCCCTCGTGTGTGAGACGAGAGCTCTACCTACTAGGCTACGGGCTGTGTGTGTGTGTGTGTGTGTGTGTGTGTGTCAGTGTGTGTGTGTCAGTTAACATCCAGAAAACACAAATAATTTCTCAGTGGTCAGCTCAGATACCACCTGTGCAGCCAGTGTTCAGATTAGCAGGAGAGGAGATAGCCCAAGTTCCTTCCTTCAAGTATCTGGGAAGCTTCCTGTCTGAAACGGCCAGTATTGACGATGAGGTACAACACCGACTGAGACAAGCTGCAGCATCTTTTGGCCGCCTACAAGAGAGAGTTTTCCAAAATAATCACCTGACTCTTTGTACCAAAGTGTCTGTATATAATGCTGTGTGTTTAACCAATTTGCTCTATGGTTGTGAGACATGGACGACATATAGACGCCATATACGACCCCTGCAGGCTTTCCACATCAGATGCCTCCGAAAGATTATGGGTATAACCTGGCAGGACCGTGTTCCTCATATAACAATACTTGAAAGAGCCAACAACACCAGTATTGAGACCCTTATCATCAAACAACAACTCAGATGGGTTGGGCATGTCATCCGTATGCCAGAGGAGAGACTACCTCATAAAATACCATATGGACAGCTGCATGAAGGCCGTAGAGCAGCTGGAGGACCAAAATTAAGATACAAAGATAGTATAAAGAAAATACTAAAAAGGTGCAATATACAACCAACTGCACTTGAAAACTTAGCATCAGATAGACCACTATGGCGCTCACACTGCCAGCAAGGAGCGAAGGAACTGGAACGTCAGAGGAAACACCACCAGCAGGAGAAGAGGGCCCGGAGACATGCACGCCGGGAACAACCAGCACCTCCTAACCCGGACTACCAGTGCCCAGACTGTGGCAGGATATGTGCATCACGGATAGGACTCTACAGTCATCGTAGAACTCACAACAGATGAATGCAGGAAGGGAACGTCATCATCGGACTACGATGGACTACCATAAGCAAGCAAGTGTGTGTGTGTGTGTGACAGTGGGTCAAAAAGGGAGAGCCAGGAGAGCTAATATTGCTGTCAAAGGATTTTTGGAGGATAATCTGTTGCAGCTGGGACCCTTACTTACCCTACAATACACTCCTAGCTCACCCCTATTGACTATCCCTTTCTCCTCTTAGGAAACACCCACACAAAAACAAATATTTAATGAAATAGTACTATAGAATTAGAACTTATAAGTAAGCAATTAAGTAAGCATAAATTGGAACCATAATGATAAACAGTATAATAGATTGTGATTCCCGTGCAGGGAGATTTATACAAAGGCATTAGAAATATGAATGTTGGTTTGAAACAGGGGTGTGTGATGTCCCCGTGGTTGTTTACTGTATATATGGATGGAGTTATGAAAGAAATACTATCAAGAGCAGTGGATGTTGGTGTATCGCTGAAAAGGGAGGGAATTGAGTGGAAGCTACCTATACTGCTGTTTGCGGATGATACAGTTCTGATGAGTGATAATGAATGGGAGTTGCAGGGTCTGGTAAATGAGTTTGGAACAGTGTGCGAAAAACGGAATTTGAAGGTAAATACGGGGAAGAGCAAGGTTATGGTCTTCGAAAGGGGTTGAAGTCACAGAGTGTGAGGTGAAGCTGAACGGTCAGGCTATGGAGATCGTCAACTCTTTTAAGTATCTGGGCAGTGTGTTGAGTAAAGATGGGACTATGGATGAAGAGGTGCGGGAGAGGGTACAACAGGGGAAGAGGGTTGTAGGAACGCTAAAAGCAGTAACAAGAAATAGGGTGGTCAGTATGGAAGTGAAGAAGTCCTTGCATGACAGTGTGGTAATCCCGACACTGACTTACGGAGAAGCGAAGCATGGACGTTGGTTGAGAGACTCAGACCAAGAGTGAGAGCAGTGGAAATGAATTACTTAAGGAGTGCGTGCGGAGTTACATGGAGGGATAGACAGACTAATGAGGAAGTAAGAAGAAGGAGGTGTGGTGTGGAGGTAGATGTGCTGGAAAGTGTGAAAAGGAACAACTTGAGATGGTTCGGCCATATGGAACGTATGGAAAGCGAGAGAATGACTAAGAGGGTGTACGAGAGCGAGGTGGAGGGACAGAGGGGGAGAGGTAGACCGAATATGAGGTGGAAGGATGGAGTGAGGAACTACATGAACGAAGGCGGTACTGGTTGGGGGGAGGGGCGTCGACTGACTGGGGACAGAGGTGCATGGGGGTGGTTCGTTCGTGGCCACCCCTTCGGGGATCACGGCGTCAGGCAATAGATAGATAGATAGATTAGAAATATTCAAGGGTGATATTTGTTTCCCAAAAATACAAAGTTTGTAGGAATGTGATCTACAAACACGCACAGACACTCTCTCTCTCTCTCCTGCCCTGCTCCATTCAACTGTGCTCCGCCCTTCCCCAGCTACATACTGACTTCTCACACACGCACACGCACACGCACAGGCACGCGCACACACACACACATAAATGCTCACACAATATTGTACGTGTGTGTGTGTGTGTGTGTGTGTATCGAGAAGTCAGTGTGGAGCTGGGCATGGATGGAACACACATTCACAACTTGGACCACGACATACTACGAATCGAATCTTGTGGCAATGTCGGGGAATTCCATCACGATACAGCCCTCTCACGAAGCCATCTCATACTTACTATGACCATATACGTAAGCAATCCGAACACACCACATACGATATAGCCATCCCTTCCTCACTGCGACTAACCACACGAAAGTCACAAGAAACATCCCGAAAGTCACACATACTTACGACGTACCCAGTACATGACCCAGTACATGTCGTGATCGTTACATGCAGATAGCAAACAGGTTTTGTGACAAGACCACACCCCCAAGCTCGTGGTCATGCGCATTGCTGTTGTCATTTGTGTAGATGGTTTCGGCATGTGCGGCGTGTGTATGTAGTTTGTACAGTAAGTGTACATAATATTTGTTTGATAGGCTGTCAAAAGTTGTGTGTGTGCCGAAAAGTTGGTGTTATTTTGAAATGTTGTCGGTTTGCTTTCATATTGTTCGGTGTGGTTGCGTGACAGTATGTGACGAATACGAGCTGTTCTCGTAAAACAGTTGCAACATATTTTTCAGTGTGACTTTCGCGCGACTTACCACAACATTTTGCGACTGCACCACGATGCCACACCTTACTATATGAACTTATTACGTATTCATATAGACATAAGCCTACTATGATAAAAAGTCAGGTCACGTGTCGCTACACAATTTTAGTGGACCCGGTAAAATTGTGTAGCCTTCCACTAGATAACAAGAGATTCTGTGACATGTCACAAGATGTCATAAAACGCATGCAGACTTCAAGGAGAACCGCTTGTTGTGTCATGTTGTGGTCCAAATTGTGAATATGTGACGGGGCCATTAGTGACATCATGGAACCTCTGCGGGAGAAGACTTGGAGTGGTACGGTATTCTTAAACAATTATTTTCCTTCCCAGAGCGGTTAATGGACGAAATAACTTGAACAATTATGTTACCTTGAGATATGAGAGTGCTAATCCATGTAATCTCTGTAAACAACACTCATCCCCACAATATTCGTTGGATATTAGGCGCTGCGAAGGGAAAGACATGTTTAAAAATACCACCCTGGGATACTTAGAATATGGTGCTAGTGGTCCCCCAGTCAGTTGAGTAATGGAATCAAGTGTGAGGTGAATTGTGGGAAATTGTGTTGGTCACATATAGGAGGGTCAAAGATCGACTAAGATGCGATGAAGCTGGTCCCACTCAATTTTAACTTTAAGGCCGCTATAGAAGGCCAAGTGGCCACCGAGGGAGGACCTTCAGTACCTTAGGGTAAGTAGGGATTCGAAACTAGCTTATGTTCCCCTACTCTTTCAGTAATCTATGACGCTTTTTCTCATTACAGTTTAGTGATCATTAGATTAATTTATTCAGTTTAGAAAACATCTATAGGAAACCGGGTTAAATAAGGTCGAGTTTACCCCTTTGAATGCTAGAAGCTCTTCCTAAGCTTAACCCTCTCACGTTCTTGACGCAATGTTGAGCCTATTAGGGATACTTTAAAGCCTTTGTTACCATCAGGGGTATTTAAAAACCTTTAGTTTAGTTACTTCAACCTCTGCAGTTGTCTTTGAGTTAGCTGTGGGCAGAAAACTAATTTTGGAGAGGTAATTATAAGAGTGAGAGAACTCTATTTATTATTGCTAATCTGGCAACCTCTGCGTCATAAAAACGTGAAACGGTTAATAAAATCGCTCAAATAGCAAAAATTATGAAGAAACGCTTCATTAAATATTCAACTTGTGAACTTGATATTTGTGACTTTATTGTGTGTGTGTGTGTGTGTGTGTAAAGGGAGGCAAATGAGCGCGTTTTCTTCTATGTGCCAATATACAGTATATTGCACAGTACTATACAACTATATCAATTACTCTATGACGATACATAGAACACGCGCACATTCACCTCACCTCACACAAACGTTCTCCACTCTTCAGGCACCTGTACTTTAAGGGCAGGTATTACGTTTTTCTGGACCCCCTTCTGACTCATAATTACCTTCATTAGTTATGAGCTTTTAAGACGTTCATCTCATTAGTTTGACGATTTTAAGACCTTTCGCTCCTATTTTATTGTCAATATTAAGGGCTTTCGTGCCATTTAGGTGTTGATATTTCCTGGTGAGCGATAGCGAGCCTCTAATTTAGTAGTAACCGTCCTTCGTCCGGGAAAGTTTTCTACCGAAAAATATACAAATTAATCATGTAGGGGGATCTTGGAGATGGGTCGAGAGAAAATACTAAAACAAATACATAATCAAATCAAATACAAATACAGAATACCATAATGTCTCCTTAACAGAAAGATTTTATTAATATACCGGTAGGCATTTTACTAAACACTTGTGACCTTTCAATGATAGAAATCACCCCCCCTCTCACTTTTGATTAATGCCTCTCCAACAACGTCCATGCTTCACTTCTGTACACCAATGTAGGATTACCACAGTATTATGCAATTAATGATTTACTTACATGATAACTACCCTATTCCTTGTCAGTGCTTTCAGCATTCTTACAACCCTCTTTCCCTGTTGTACCCTCTCCCGCACTTCATCATCCATAATGCCATCTTTACTCATCACACTTCCCAAATACTTTAATGATCTGACATTTTCCATAACCTGACCATTCAACCTCACCTGACATTCTGTGACTGTGCCCCTTAACCATATCCTTACTCTTCCCTATATTTACCTGTAGGTTCCTTTTCTCACACACAGTTCCAAACATATTTACCAGACCCTGCAACTCCCACTCATTATCACTCATCAGAACTGCATTATCAGAAAACAGCAGCACAGACAACTTCCTTTCACTCCCTTCCCTTATCAGGGGTACACAAACATCCACTGCTCTTCCTTGTATTTCTTTCAGGACTCCATCCATAGATATACTGAAAAACCATGGGGACATCACACATCCTTGCTTTAACCCAACATTCAGATCAAAGAACTCGCTCTGTTCATTTTCCACACGCACTGCCGCCTGTACACCCTCACACCCATGCTCTTCATTGCTTTCAGCAACTAACCAAGTACTCCGAATATTTTCAATACTTTCCACAAACCTTCTCTGTCAACTCTCTGGTAGGCTTTCTCCAGGTCCATAAAGGCATTACATAACTTGTGTCCCTCCTCCAGATATTTCTCAACAGCATATCTCAAGGAGAAAATCTGGTCTACAAATCCTCTTCCCTTCCTAAAACCACCCAGCTTCAGCTTCTCACCTACCCATTTTTCCGTTCTCACTCTCACTCTCTCAATCACTACTCTGCTGTACATTTTCCTTACTATGCTTAGGAGACATATCCCCCTGTGATTATAACACACTCCTCTCTCCCCTTTACCTTCATACAGGGAGACTATTATGCCTGATGTCCTGTCTTTGGGCACACTTCCCTTCTCCCACGCTAGTCTACACATCTTCCATACCCATTCATTCAGTCACTATATCACCACCATACTTCAAAATCTCCCCACCCACTCCGTCTATCCTTGCTGCTTGATCCATCTTTTCAAAGCCTCACACACTTCTTAGCTCCTGATCCCCACCTCCTTCTCCAATACTTGTCTTCTCCCTCCCATGCCCCATCCAATTATGTTTGCCGGCCTTTCATTTCCTACATTCAACAATTCATAAAAGTGCTACATCTCTTGAATTTCTCTTGTTTCTTCACTAGCACTCGCCTATTCTTATCTTTCACATCATTACTACTTCCTTTATCACCCTCCTTAAGAGGGGTCACCGTTTGTTTTTATCTTTCTCTCCTTTTCTCTCTTTCCCTGGCTTGTATCCATTTGGCCCCATTAAGCCAACTGTTTTAAGAAGTTTATCCCCATCCAGGTGTCGATTTCTTCCTGGCGAGCGATAGCGAACCAGCATTGTATGGAGAAATCCGGCTTCGCCGGAGAAATTTTTCTATCAAACAAATTACAAATTTAGCTTGCTGTCAAAACAAAAATATATATATGCTGGCGGCACGCTACCGCTCGCCAGGAAAATATTGACACCTGGATGGGGGTAAACGTCTTAAAACAGTAGGCTGAATGGGGCCGAATGGATACAAGCCAAAGAGAGAGGGAGAGAAAGAGAAAAAACCAAGGTGGGCTCCCTTAACTTTCTCGACCTCTTTCCAATACAATATTTTGCACTCCCTCCACTTCGCTAATTATTAGCGAATTAACCAAAAGAGACGCTGTATGCCGCTTAGTTTCCCTTTTTTCTACACGTGGAGTTAGATCTTTAAGTATACCAAAACTTAAAGGATTTTTTTTTTTTATTCGGGGCCTATTTCAATCCTTAGGTGGTTCAAGATCCATAATTGCATAGTTATGAGATTCTGGGCCATGTTTTTTGGCTTCGCATTTGTACGCTTAATGTGTTAAGTTTGCTTTATTTCACTTCAATTAATCAGCAATTTGTATTGTATATGTGACTCCCTTGAATATTAGAACAACTACACTTACCTAACCTAACTTATTCTAGTTAGTGTATTGGGCCATTGACCAGTTATACACTTTCCAGCATCACCTCTTGGTGGCTGACAATACATGTAACTTCAGTATGTTATTCCGGAAACATTTACCTCTAAAATCCGTTCATATTAACAGAAAGAATGAGCGAATTTCATACACCACTGTAGCATTAAAACATGAACATTAAAAAACACAGATTAGAGACATTGGCTCAAAAAATGGCCATTAACATATGGGAAAACATACATATCCTACAGAAATAAGCTAACATCTATTTTAAAGGCTGTTGAAAATATAATATTATAAAGGTCAATTAAAAGACAATTTAGGTCATCCTAAATCCCTTGTGAAGTCTATTCATTCTCTTCGGAAGAACTAATACTGCAAAAGATAAACTCTCAATTGGCTTATAACCACATTGTAGTGATATAACAAATGCATGCAATGATAATTTTGCAAAGGTTGAAACTGCAACATCCACTACAATTTAACAACTATATCAGTATTAGGTCGCAAGCACTCTATTATTATTGTAAGAATTATCTTTTTAAACCTACATGCAAGGGAGTACCTCAAGGATCCATGTTGGGCCCTATTTTGTTTCTGATTTATACGATATAACTTGTACCAACTCCAAATCGTATTTGTAATCTATACAGATGATACCAACCTTTTATCAGCTGATAAGAACATTAACTCTTTACACTTAAATTGTAGCAGACAATTACATTCTATTGTTAAATGAGTTAACTATACTGACCCAGGGTTCGCCGACGGCCAGGTTAACCCAGCCAACCAGGACGACGCAGCGCCGCCCCCCACACTCTCACCTATAGAGTGGACCTGGGAAGGGATATGGAAGCAAATATTGCGGGTCCGACCTTTGCTATCCTCCCTCCCCCCATCACCGGAGCGGCAAGGGCCTATGTGAGTGTTAGGAAAGACCAAAGCCGCCCTTTTTCCGTGCAGCCAATCTAGGCCTAGGAATAAAGAAGGAGTGAATAGGTACTCAGACCAGGTTAGGGAAAGTATCTCACCTTCCTTCCTGAGCTGAGTGTCCAAGATCTCCCTAGGTGCTCCAAAGACCAAAGTATCAGTGTGGTAGGAAAATTAAGGAGTAATAAATATCTCCTGGTCCCTCTGGCAGCATCACCTCAGAAGCCATTCGTTGTTGGACGCAAAGAGTATTTAATTATCTCTGTCAGCCTCACTGCAGAAGTTATCCGTGGTCTGTCCATCAGGCCCTTTATTAACGTAACTTCCATTCGATCAGTTGATTTAAAGTCAAACCCTCCGTACTCTATCAGTAATTAATATCGTTATCCTATGAGCAGATTGTTACATGTTGGATCCACCACTCAGTCGCCTGACCGCTGCCTACTCATAGATAACTAACTCTGCCTTATCTTATATCAACGTAACACCGATATTCAAAAAAGGCAGCAAATGCCTACCCAGTAACTATCGTCCAATTAGCTTAACCTCAGTTGTATGCAAAATGCTAGAAACGGTCATTAGAGACAGACTCGTAAATCACTTAGATGAAAATAACATACTTAAAGATACTCAACACGGCTTTCGTAAAAAACATTCCTGTTTAACAAACCTCTTAGACTTCTTCCACGATATCCTCAACCTCTACGATGAGAGTAAAGCTGTAGATATTATATACCTTGATTTTCAAAAGACCTTTGACAAAGTTCCCCACAAACGTTTACTGCTAAAACTAAAAGCGCATGGAATACAAGACGGTGTGTTGAAATGGATAGAAAATTGGCTCAGCGACAGAAAGCAAAGAGTAGTCATAAACGGTAAGGCATCTAAATGGACCAATGTAAGTAGCGGGGTACCCCAGGGATCGGTACTAGGACCAATTCTCTTTCTAATTTACATCAACGACATAGATGAGGGTCTCACCTGTACAATCTCAAAATTTGCCGACGATACAAAAATTGCAAATAGCGTACTCTCAAAAGATCAAGTTGACGATATGCAACACAATCTAGATAAATTGTCACATTGGGCCCAAATTTGGCAAATGAGTTTCAATGCGGATAAATGTAAAGTACTACATATCGGATACCTAAATGAGAAAGCAAACTATTCGATGAATGGCACTCAGCTTAAGAATGTAAACAGAGAAACCGATCTGGGAGTAACAATATCGAGTAACCTAAAACCGAGTCAACAATGTTCAGAAGTTGTTAAGAAGGCAAACAAAATAATTGGCTTTATAGGCAGATCATTTGAGCATAAATCCAAAGACGTTATCCTAACCCTTTACAATTCCTTAGTCCGCCCTCTTCTGGAATACTGCGTTCAATGCTGGTGCCCTTATTACCAAAAAGACATAAACAAGCTAGAACGAGTTCAACGTAGAGTTACCAAAATGATACCTAGCCTAAAGAACAAACCATACGAAGAGCGTCTTAGAGAATTAAATCTATTTCCTTTAACCCAGCGCAGATTAAGAGGTGACTTAATTCAGGTGTTCAAAATCATCAAAGGCATCGACAATATGAACTGTAGTAAGTACTTCACTATCGACCAATCTAATTACACGTGGGGAAACGGTTGCAAAATTATTGGTAAATCTTTTAACCCGTCCAGCCCCGGCTAGTTTTGTAATGTTTGTTCACCAGAACCCGGCCGGTTTTCAAAAAATGGTTTTATTCCAGAAACAATAGCGAAGGGGTTAGGAATGAAGGAAAAACCACGAAAAACCGTTCAAAAAGCTTAAAGAATGGTCCTACAGAGCCCCCGAAAACGTATTTTACAAGAGTAAAAAATTGAAGGCAATTACCCAAAAAAACAGGTTATTGCGCACTCACGCGCACGCACGTGGACTTTGAGAGTTTTCAACCATCGGCACTGTTGCGTGGGATACGTACACAGTTCCCATACAAATCTGAGCCCTCTTGAGTGGCTACACCTGAGGTTACGGTCGGCGCAATTAGGGTGACGCGCCAGGCGCGTCTCTGGGGCTGTGCGTTACATACATCG
This sequence comes from Paralithodes platypus, assembly GCA_032716605.1. Lineage (NCBI taxonomy): Eukaryota > Metazoa > Arthropoda > Malacostraca > Decapoda > Lithodidae > Paralithodes > Paralithodes platypus. The sequence goes on along the minus strand of JAVRFV010000210.1, from coordinate 162,154 downwards.
CCGACGCGTCAGGCGCGTCGCTAGGGCTGTACGGGTTAACTCACACGAATCTAAGAATTTCTTCTTCAATCGAGTTGTCAACTTGTGGAATGGGCTTCCCCGAGATGTTATAGACTGCAGCACCGTTGATTCATTTAAACTCCGCCTAGACAAATATCTCGCATCAAACCCGCGACTGACTGCATTTGTAAATTAATAACTTTATTTTATCCTCCCCTCAGTTACTAACCCATATGTCCCCTACTAACTTCCTAGTCCTGCCACGGACATTAGTTCCAGGGCAGTAGTTCCCTTTCCAATGTTCCCTTACCCACTCTAAACCACTGTTTGGACACTTGATCCTCAGTGTTTGGAGGACAAGCAGCCTAGAAGGGTCACTAGACCTGTTGTTGCTTGATTTCCTTTGTACTCCTTTGTATAATAGAGTCCAGCTAGATTACCCCCCCCCCCCTTACATTCCAAGCACACTCCACGAGCATCATTCTTTATTAATTAAAATATAACATCCTTGTCTAATTCTGTGTACGTCGTGTATATATATTACTTGTCCTATTTCCTTGTTCATGTACAGGTAGAGAGAATAAAGTTGATACCTGATTGCTTGCCAATTGTAGGCTACTCTGTTAATTCGGGTAATCTCTTAAAGGTAGACCCAGAGTATATAAAATACCCTATTCTATTCCATGCCATGGTGGGACTATTACGTCCTATAATTCTACTCCTATTAAATATAATAAATGTGTGAAACCTGATTCTACTACTCACTCCGATACCTCTCCCTTATCAAGTAAAGACCCACATACATACAGTACAGTTTATGCAGCCCTAACTCCTCCACATCTATAACAAGGGCTGGTATCTTAATCGTACTAAAAAGGATTAATAATGGACGACTCATAGATGAAATATATAGCAGCTTACATGGATATCCCCTATGTGCTGTCTAAAGAGGTAGCATAAAAATGGCCTCTCACCTTGCATATTTAACCAAGTGTCACCGTCTGTCCTTCGTGCTAACAGGAAAAACCTCCAATATGCCTAAACGACTAATATTATATATTGATTATAAGACATTTCCATACAATAACAGAATATGTGGGTTTATATATTTAGAATATTGTAATAGATGTAAATGTATGTATGTATGTATATACCCAGGCACATACCCCATAGCTATGGGGGAGACTCAAGACCGAGACTAAACAGAAACAATATTTAAAGTTCCAATTCTTAGGGTCTGGGACCACTTACGCGTTCCCTCGCGCCCTACTCTTTCTCATTTTTTTTGTTTTTTTTGTTTTCTATATTCCAACTTACTTCCTCTCGGGCATAGGCTGAGAGCCTTAACATTCACCGCTTTACAATGAACAGTGAAGCCTGTGAGGTCTTGTTTCCAGTCTAGGGAGACATGTGAAGCACGTAGAGTACAACGAGCACCTGCCATCTTGCCTTCACATGAGGCACGGTGCTCACTCATGGCCCGAAACGACCCCATCTCTGAAGCCACCTCGTTCCCGTGCTTCACTGTCTCACCCCCTACACTCGGACTCTCACACTTACACACACACAACGCCACCTGTTGAGCAGATAACTCACCAGACATTGCACCCCTATAGCATATTTTGAATATGGGAATATTCATACAGTGCTATTTAATCAGGGAACAATGAGGGTATTTTATTGACGTTTCGGTGGGCTTGTGGTAATGCACTGATACTAGGTACAGCACAAATTCCATCCCAATAATATCTTCCCATTGATACATCGGGATTTGAACCCGGGACCTTTGGATTACCAGGCCAGTGGCAAGACCACTCCACCACACCTCCCCTCTAGTAGGTGAAGTCTACAAGGGGAGGAGGATTCCTAGCCCGCCCCCAGAAGGATTAGTAAGACAGTAAAGAAACAAGACAGAAATTGCTAAGGTTGGGTAGAGGATGCCAAACCTCACTCTGGATAGGACCAGTCCTCACCCAATTGTAGTTGTAATGTAATAGATAAATACATAATACTATTAGGACAACAATATTTTCTTGAACAAATGCAAAAAAATAGGGAAATATATTTAATAATGCTATAGAAAGTGTATTTTGTAAAGGGGTACGTACATTTTGGTTTGAGAGGATTTTAACGGGATTTAGGGATTTATGTTTTGCTTATATAAAAAAGTATAGCACAGACAATATTTGTATCTTTTGTACCCGAAGAATGGTATTTAGATTTGTAGATTACAAAGGTCCTGGATGAGACGTGACAAAGAGCTTACCAGTGAACGTACAGTATGTGGTGAGTGGGTGCCATTGTTGTCAGTGAGGAGGACAGCCACTCACAACAAATGGTCCAACTTTATATTGTGTTTCACTCTATTAGTACAACCTTCTTTTATTGATATATGGATAAACAGTAATTGGCTCTAAATTAAGTATTATATATTTATGTATTATTAATCAGAATACAATTATAATTAGATATAGTTATCGGGAATTTAGATAAAGGTTAAATTACATATCACTGGTACATGAAATATCCCAACAAATAGTTATAATATAATTACCAACGAGGTATTCGTTGATGGGTGTAATCCAGTCCCCCACACGCGGCTAGTTCAATTGCATGACATGTAGGAATGTTCACATAATACAATATCGATACAATGAACTTAGCTTAGAGGACTGGTGATGTAGGACTGTTGTTAATATTATTAGTAGTTGTAGCGCATGGTGAACTGTGGGTTGAGTCAGAGCCGGGGGAGGAGATGTTGGCTGTACGGTGTTGATTGAGAGACTAAAGGGCCGGCGTCCGATCGCTTCGCGAAATTACATATGGCTGCCGGCTCATAATAATTATAACCCATAACTTGGTTTCATAATACATCTAGAGCTGATGTAGATATTTATACATTACAGTTAATATTTAACCCGTTGAGCCCCGGCTAGTTATAATATTTTGTTCACCCCAGTCCCAAGCCATTTTCACTTATTTTTTTTGTTTGCTAAAATGGAAGACAAGGATGAGAAATGAAAAAAAAAAAAAAAAAAAAATCACCTCTGACATTTTTTTTTTTGGGGGGGGGGGAACCGGTGGGGGGTTGGGGGGGGGGGAGCTTCAAAAAAAATTGTTGAGCCAAAATGGAAGAGAATGGTGAGAAATGAGCACACAAATAAAAAAAAACTCATTTCGGTCATTTGGGGGCGGGGGTGGGGGGTTTCAATAGTTCGTCTCCCCCGCATGACCACCGCCCGGGAGCACTAGGGTAAAACTGAGTATGGCATTGTACGGCATACATCCTAAGGAGTATCTCACATAAATCTCAAGCCTCTAGCTCCCATACGACCGGAGTAATGAAGGTTCAAAGTGGCGGTAAACTAGGGGTGTAAACTATCCCCACTAAGCCCACCACCACCAGCCGCGCGGCTGTCTCGGCCCGCTCACACCTACTGGCCCGGCTCCCCCACACACTACGGTACCTCCCCCTCCTATTCTCCCGCCATTTCCTACCTTACGAGCCACGTAAGTGTTTTTTATATGTCGGACGCACGTGATGCGTCGCTGGGAGTTGGTGATCAAAGACTGCCGACGCAACACGTGCGACGCTGGGTCTCAACGGGTTAACCTAACTTAAGAATAAACTACAATACACAAAGAACCAGCCGAAATCGTACAAGCGATACGATACCGCCAAATTCAAATGTCCCATTGGACCAAAACCTGTCGGGATCATTACCCTATTCCCGACATATTGCCCGCCACCAAAAATGATATACAGGAGCTATATACAGAGAACAAAAAAAGGACATCGAAGTCAAAGATCACCTTGTGTGATCTTTGATCTCCAAAGATCCACGGAACTCATAGCCGCCCTCCTTTTGGGACGAGCGTCACCTGAAGCCTGAGGAGGATCATCCTGCAGTTCTACATCCTGCTCCAAGGGATATAACCTTACGACTGGGCGAGTAGTAACCCCAGTCGAAGTTCGTATTCTAGCAACCCTTATAAGACCATCAATGCCCTGGAACAAATGGATAATCCTCCCAAGCTTCCAAAATAACCTAGGACGCTCATCATGAATCAGGACGATATCCCCGATACGAGGCCATCGTTGATTCGTCCCTTTGATCTTATGAGAGTGACGCTCGCGAAGAGACAGCAAATATTCTTGGGTCCACCGTTTCCATAGATCGTCGGACACCTTGTTTACATACTGGAAGCGACGACGTGTGGCATCAGCATTGCCGAACGTAGGGTCTTGCAGATCTTCATCATTTACGGACGATCTAGGAAAGGTATTAAGGGTTCGTCCACGTGTTAGCATAGAAGGCGAAATGGGCAAGAGGTAGTCAACATCTGCCGAGGTATAGGTCAAGGGCCTGTCGTTGACTGACATCTCAATTTCTATTAAGATGGTTTGCAACTCCCGTCTGGTCACCAGTGCCCTTCCTAATACCTTCTTCATGGCAGATTTGACGATACCGATTGTTCTCTCCCAAATCGCCCCGAACCATGGTGCACATGCTGGTATAAATCTCCACTGACAACCCTTTCCAGTGAGGGTAGCCACAACCTGCGGGTCATCCATTAAACTCTGGAGATATTTAGAGGCCCCGACAAAACAAGTCGCATTATCGCTCATAATAATTTGAGGGAAACCATTGCGACCTGCAAAGCGTCTTAGAGTATGCAAAAACCCCTCACTGGATAGGTCGCCAATCAATTCAATATGAATCGCTCTGGTTACCGCACATGTGAATAGAACGGCATATACTTTTATGATAGTACCGGGCGATTCCCTAACATGAATCGCTCCGGTGTAGTCCACCCCGGTTACCTGAAATGGTTCAGTCCTTTGTACCCTGAACTCAGGTAAGGGAGGTAGATCAACTGGGGAGTAAGGCTTACCCTGTAATCTTTTACAGATCGTACAGCTATTGTGGATCCCTTTAATTGCTTGTCGCATCTTAGGGATCCACCAACGTTGTCGCATATACGCCAGAACATAATTTACGCCAAAATGTAGGCAGGTCCTATGGCATTGGCGAATCAACAGTTTGGTAATCAAATGAGAGGAGCTAAGGAGGACAGGATATTTCGCAGAATCAATAATGTCCGCCTTTTGTATCCTGCCTCTACACTTAATTATGCCTCCTTCCATATATAATCCTAGCTGCCTCATTAAGTTTGAGGGTTTGGCCTTTGACTCCTTGCTCAGGATTTGATGTTCAGTAGGATAAGATTCCTTTTGTACTAAACATATTAGTTTTGCTTCTGCTGATCTCAATTCATGGAGTCTGATATGCTTCGAATCTTCACTAAGGAAAGACCCGTGAGCCCGACTTCTCATGTTGTTAATGAAACGGTATATCCATGCAAATACCCGTATTACTTGATCATAGCTGCCGTAACGTTCCCACTCTACCAACTTGTTATCCTGATGTGTAGTACTCACATTCGAACTACTTAACACATCATCTTGGGGCCGACTTGAAGGATCAGATATGTATTCCCTGAAATCCTGAGGCCATTCAGTTGGAGATGTAAGCCATGGAGGTCCATGCCACCAAATAGAGGAAGACATAAACTGCTGTGCCGAGATCCCCCGGGAAATTATGTCACTGGGGTTATCCCTGGTGCTCACATAGTGAAATGTAGCTGTAGGAACTAAGTCATGAATCTCATCAGTGCGATTAGAAACATAAACAGGTAACACTTTCTGGCTGTGTACCCATGAAAGTGCTATTTGACTGTCGCTCCAGACATAGACGTTATTAATCTGTAGTATGTCTGTATAAGCATCCAGTGTATACTTTATTAGACGAGCAGACAGAAGCAATGCAGTAAGTTCTAATTTAGGAACTGTAATCTTCTTTATAGGGGCCACTTTGGCCTTCGCTATAGCCAGCGTCGCTTCACTACCATTACATATGTATATGGCAGTACCGTACGCACTATTGCTAGCATCAGAAAAGGCATGTAGACTCACCTGGTGACCACTAATAACCTGACGAGGAAGTTGGACCTTGCAACATGCGGAAAGGTCCGACCGAATCAACCGCCAAGTATCCTGTAACTCAATCGGGAGGGGCGTATCCCAATCTAGTTTTAGCCGCCACAGTTGCTGTAAAAACATACGAGCACGGATTGTAACAGGCAGCAAAAAACCTAGGGGATCAAACAACCTCGCTGACAAGCTTAAGCAGTTTCGCTTGGTCATAAGCTCACTGCCACATGGGGTGTGACAGAAGGATATACAATCTGTGGTAGTGTCCCATTTGTGGCCTAAAAACTTCACCTCACTATTCTCAGTAGCTACACCGTCAGAAGTAAATTGACCTTTCAAAAGATCACAATTAGTGGCCCATTCTCTTAAGTATAAATGAGCCTTGGCAAATATATCGCGGATCTCCCAGCATCTCTTGAGCAATAAATCTTCATTGTCTCCGGTGCCTTGAAGATTGTCCACATAGATCCCCTGCTTGATCTCATTCTTGAAGTCAGGATCTAGTCCAGCCTCCTCAAGATGACGCAAGATAGTAGCATTGAGAAGGAACTGGGAACAGGTCGCCCCGAATAAGACGACTCTGAACCTGTAGACCAGGTACTCCGAATCTAGATCCATTGGGTCCCGTGGCCATAAAAATCTTGTCGAGTCCCTGTCTTCACGATGGAGTTGAAGCATCAGGAAGGCCTTCTCAATATCGGCGACCCATGCAAACTTATGACATCTGAAGCGCAACATAATTTGCGCTAGATCAGAGACCAGGGACGGACCCGTGTACAGACAATCATTCAGGCTATAGGAGCGATCACTGGATTTAGCAGAGCAGTCATACACAATACGAACAGGAGTGGTGGAACTGTCCTTTTTAATCCCATGGTGAGCAAGGTAATGGATGTCATCCCCATATTCACTGAGATCTACTCTCTCCACAAATCCACGTTGTACCTGCTCGGCCAAAACTGCCGCATAAGTCTCGCAATAACTTGGATCCTTGACAAACTGCTTCTGAAGGCCACATAACCTACCAAGTGCTAGATGGAAATTAGTAGGTAATTTACTCTTGTTATCATTCCAAGGGAGCCTTACCACATACTGACCTCTGCCAGAGTCATACGTTACAGTCTCTTCATACGAGCTTAACGCTAGCTTGGACTCACGATCAAGTTCATGTGGGTCAATTCCAATATTGTCCAAGTCCCATAGCTTATCTATATCAGTACATGTATTATCAGGCACATTTGGCCGAATATATTTATCTATGGGGCTTACTGCTACCTTGAGGACCGTAACCACCTCCACCTGTGTGTCTTGAGAGGAAGTGGCATAGGATCCAGAAATGGCATACCCTTGGATCGTGGGGAGCATTATTAGCTTATCTACCCGCCGATATCCAGGGTGAACCAGGTCGTAGTAATAATCAGCTCCGACCAGTAGCATAATACCATTGTTAGCAGAGAGTTGATCATCAGCCAGTTTATAACCCTTGCTTCTGAGATATTTCAAATGTGGTTGAATCTCTGATGCTATATAGAAACTGGGTAGTGTGTCGACCACAACAGCCTTGATGGGACATACCTTTTTTCTATAAACATATGAAATCTCCACAATATCATAGTCACTGGAATCTATTTCACCAGTGAAACCATGGAGACACAAATTCTCTTGACCCTTGCTGGTACACTTGAGCTGGGGTAATGATGACCGCAGAACGAATGACCTCTGTGAGCACTGGTCAAGTAAGGTGCGCGTCATTATAGTATTATTATTACTCCCCACTACTGGCAGCATCATAGTAGGAAGCAATTGACATTCTCGAGAAGCAATGGACATGGCAGATACTTTATCACCCTCGCTCTTACTTTTCTCATGTGACTCTTTGGGGGTTCTCCCTTTTCTTTGCCGTCGTGCCGATCAGACTGGGTGCAAAGGGAAAACCAATGTTTCCCCTTGCAATACTTACAAGGTTTGATGTAGGAATTGGTGCAGGTACTGTTGAAGTGGTCTCTTGCCAGACAGCTGGTACATAACTTAAGCGATTTAGCCTTGCTAACCTTCTGTGTAGCCTTAGGATACTTAGGACACTGATACCACAGATGACCGTGGACACTGCACAACTTACAACCTAATGAAATTGGCCTTTTCTGTTTAGGAGAAGTCTGTACCGGGAAAGCTGCAGTAGATGGCGACATCTCCACTTGTCGGTAGAGTCCAGTACTCTCCATATTGAAGACTTCAGTCTGGTACACCTGCACCAACGTTTCCAAGTTTAGTGGAGAGTCGCTTATTTGTCGTCGTAAGATTTCCCTTAGGGGAGAGGGTATCTTATTCAAGATATTCACACAAAATATCTCCTCCTTGGTGACGGCCATTGTCTCCATAGATCGGAGGAGGCTCTCAAAGGAGGCATAGTACTCCTTTAGGTCCGCCACATCATAGGATGGAGGATCTAGTGTGAAAAATTTGGTAATTAAAGCGGTCTTGATGACTTCCACTCTCCCGTAAGTTCTCTTCAGCAACTCCACTGCAGACTCGTAGCTGGTAGCTTCTAGCTTGTACCCATCGACTAACTTCAATGCCTCCCCTTTCAATTGACCACGGAGATATGTGAACCTTTGGATGGATGTGAGTGTTTTATTATGATGGACGGAACACTCAAAAATATCCCAAAATCCAGTCCAGGTAGCCGAATCCCCGGAAAAGGTAGGCAAAGTAAGCTTCGGCAGGTTAAAACCAGTCGCCTTTGGTGTACCGGTATCCTTAACAGAGGTTGATTCTTGGGTGGAAGATAGTCTGGCTAAGGCTGTATTAACATCCTCAAAGTACTCAAGATCTGCCGACATTTCTTCTTCCACATCGTCAGTAACTGTCAATAAACCATATACCTGCTGAGCATAACTATCATAAGTAGCTAGCGATTTAGTAACAGTAGCGAATTTACCCTTAATTTGATCAGCCGTAGCACTTATTAAAAATTCATCAAGATCTCTTAAACATCTATTTAAACTTCCCTCATCCCTCCCTTAAGAATCTTAAGTTTCTTTAAATCTGTCATCGTTAAGGTCTAATTTTAAGCAACTTAAACTACAATGAGGTCAGACTACAAACCGTTAATCGCTTAGGAATCAACAGCGGCACACCCCCATTACTTAAGAATTACATAGTACTTACATCCCCCTTAACATAAACTATCGAAAGGAAATTATCTAACTAGACAAAATAATTAAATACTAAATCCATTAAAAGAAAGGGTAAGGTGAAGCTCTAATTATTTAAAGCCCTTTATAGGTAAGCCTAGTTGGTTAAGCTACAATCATGAGGTCTGACTATTAAACTGTCACTCATGACCGCCACTTTAAGCAACTAGGCCTAGGCTATTATGAAATTTAAATATAAAAGGTCACATGAGAACCCTCCCCACCAGCATAATTAATAATGAGTCCCACAATGACAAAACACAAGCAACACCACAGGCACACCACCAAAGCGAAATGAAAAGCCACCACAGACACCTGCAGGCCTAGACTGCCTAGCCTAGCCTATGAGCGCGAAATGGCGCCCGACGAAATTACCCCAACCCCAATCTCCAGCCCAGCTAACCCACCAAAAAATCGCCAAGGATCACACGCCCAAAAAAACCTGGAAACTAGTCCCAAAAAAGATAGAGACGGCGCCTAAATGGTAAAAAACATGAGGGAAGAAGCTGGGTGGAAACTAGGGAACGGCAGTCGGCCAACAACGCGCGAGGCGGCAGCCATTTGTAAGCCCACAAGCGGCAAGGAAGCAAACAAAACGGTACTACGGTAAGGAAGCTTTAGGGCACGAAGGACCATTATTTATCGGGAATTTAGATAAAGAGGTTAATTTACATATCACTGGTACATGAAATATCCCAACAAATAGTTATATTATAATTACCAACCTACGTCGTTGATGGGTGTAATCCAGTCCCCCACACGCGGCTAGTTCAATTGCATGACATGTAGGAATGTTCACATAATACAATATCGATACAATGAACTTAGCTTAGAGGACTGGTGATGTAGGACTGTTGTTAATATTATTAGTAGTTGTAGCACATGGTGAACTATGGGTTGAGTCAGGGCCGGGGGAGGAGATGTTGGCTGTACGGTGTTGATTGAGAGACTAAAGGGCCGGCGTCCGATCGCTTCGCGAAATTACATATGGCTGCCGGCTCATAATAATTATAACCCATAACTTGGTTTCATAATACATCTATAGCTGATGTAGATATTTATACATTACAGTTAATATTTAACCTAACTTAAGAATAAACTACAATACACAAAGAACCAGCCGAAATCGTACAAGCGATACGATACCGCCAAATTCAAATGTCCTATTGGACCAAAACCTGTCGGGATCATTACCTTATTCCCGACAATAGTTTCTATACATAAACTTGTACAATACAACATCGTTTACGAAGCATGCAAATTATTTAGATATATAATAATTTGGTATATGTTTGTACCCTTTAACCAAGAGCTGTCCTCCTTAAGCTGAACAAAATTGTCTAATGTTAGCCACAATACATACACATCAAATTGATCATAAAACGTTGTGGCATAAATATACAGTACAAACAGGTATCATCTAGTACTAGCAACATGTTATATAATAAACAACAAGGCTACCATCTAGTACTAGCAACATGTTATTTAATAAACAACCAGCTACCATCTAGTACTAGCAACATGTTACATAATAAATAACAAGGCTACCATCTAGTACTAGCAACATGTTATATAATATACACCAAACCTATCATCTAGTACTAGCAACATGTTATATAATATACAACAAGGATATCATCTAGTACTAGCAACATGTTATATAATAAACAACAAGGCTACCATCTAGTACTAGCAACATGTTATATAATATACACCATACCTATCATCTAGTACTAGCAACATGTTATATAATATACAACAAGGTTATCATCTAGTACTAGCAACATGATATACAATATACACCAAGGATATCATCTAGTACTAGCATCATGTTATATAATATACAACAAGGCTATCATCTAGTACTAGCAACATGTTATATAATATACACCAAGGATATCATCTAGTACTAGCAACATGTTATATAATAAACAACAAGGATATCATCTAGTACTAGCAACATGTTATATAATAAACAACAAGGCTACCATCTAGTACTAGCAACATGATATATAATAAACAACAAGGCTATCATCTAGTACTAGCAACATGTTATATAATAAACAACAAGGCTACCATCTAGTAATAGCAACATGTTATATAATAAAAAAACAAGGCTACCATCTAGTACTAGCAACATGTTATGTAATATACAACCAGCTACCATCTAGTAATAGCAACATGTTATATACTATACAACCAGCTACCATCTAGTAATAGCAACATGTTATGTAATATACAACCAGCTACCATCTAGTACTAGCAACATGTTATGTAATATACAACCAGCTACCATCTAGTAATAGCAACATGTTATATACTATACAACCAGCTACCATCTAGTAATAGCAACATGTTATGTAATATACATCCAGCTACCATCTAGTACTAGCAACATGTTATGTAATATACAACCAACTACCATCTAGTAATAGCAACATGTTATATACTATACAACCAGCTACCATCTAGTAATAGCAACATGTTATGTAATATACAACCAGCTACCATCTAGTAATAGCAACATGTTATGTAATATACAACCAGCTACCATCTAGTACTAGCAACACACAGTACAATATGATAAATAACCAGCTGCCAAATAGTAATAGCAATTTATTATATAATCTTCAACTGTGAATGTTTCATTTTGCTAGTATGTCGTACTATTGCAAAACTGTTATCAACTTAAAATATTTAAGGTCTCTTAATCAATATTTATTTAGTCAGCCAGCTAACTCTTGTATCAAAACTATCATATATAATCTGAGTAGAATCGTCTGGTATTAGGTATAGAAAATATATTTACAGCATTATCTTGTTTACATGAACATAATAATCTCCAATACTTAATATAACTACACATGTGTAAACATTAATACACACACTCTCAAAATGTTGACAGAATGAAAAATAAACACCATGTGAGGAGTAGACCGCTTTATTGACAACGTATAGAGCTTCATCGAGTCAATAATGAAGCTCTAAGCGAAATGTTGTCAAAAAAAATCCTCCTCAAATGGTGCTTATTATTCATAACGAAACATAACTCTGTGTTTGATGATAGAATGAAACCCTTACCCCCTAATTGCTCGATATTTGCTTGAACAAAATATCTAACTGCTAAGTCTATGTATCATAATTATAAATGCCATGTTTTGATAATTACCAACATAATGCATTACAAAATCTTCGTAATAGCAAAATAATCTCAAAATCTTTAACCCTTCATTGGGCAAGTGATTAAATTTGATCATGCGAGGGATCAAGCAAATTTGGACCTATGAGCGCGCGAATTTGCACCATCTCCAAAAACACTCCACCCCACAAAGGGTTAAGCACCTAACACATAACATGAACTCGTCTGGAGGGGCGTTCGTGTCAGTGTGCAACGACCTTTTAGGTCGTTGCACACTGAGCACACTGGCACGAAAGCCCCTCCAGGCGAGTTCCCGACTCGAAATTTCAGCCTGATACAGCGAATCGGCAACATAATCGTGGATATCGGGAATTAGCCGTGGGTGACTCTCACGGTCCAAGCGACGTATCGGGGGTCGATACGAGATTTTGAGCTGTTCAAAAGTTCGTGGGAATCCCCCGGCAACTGTAAAACATTGTCTGCAGTACATTAAATAGTCAGTTTCTACCCGTTTTCACTAATGAAAATTTGACACAGGTTCCAGAAGTCCGTAAGGTATATAGCGATAGTATAGAAAATAGGTTAAGTACGGTAACTATAAGTAGAAATGATGTGCTTAAGGAAATTGACAGACTGAAACCTCAGAAATCGCCTGGTCCCGATGAGGTATATGCTAGAGTATTAAAAGAATGCAGAGATGAGTTAAGTTACCCTTTAACATTTCTATTTAACAAGGCATTAGAAACAGGCTTAGTTCCAGAAGCTTGGAAGCTTTCAAATGTGGTTCCGATCTTCAAAAAAGGTGATAAATCAATAGCATCCAATTACCGTCCCATTAGTCTTACTTCAATCATAGGAAAGCTACTAGAGTCAATTATTGCTAGGAAAATGAGAAACCACTTAGAAACATTTAACTTAATCAATTCTTCTCAGCATGGATTCACTCAGGGACGTTCTTGCCTTACTAATTTGCTTAGTTTTTTCTCAGAGGTATGTTATGAAGAAGTAGATAATAACAAGTCATATGATATTATATATTTAGATTTCAGTAAAGCTTTCGACAAAGTCCCTCAATAGAGATTGATGAGAAAAGTTGAGGCGCATGGAATAGCTGGGGCGTTGTTAGGATGGATTAGGTCATGGCTAATTGGTAGGAAGCAGAGAGTCAGCATAAATGGTATCAAGTCAGAATGGGGAGCAGTCAAAAATGGTGTTCCCAGGGATCTGTATTAGGTTTCTGTTGTTTGTTATATACATAAATGATATTGATTTAGGTATAACTAGTAGGATAAGTAAATTTGCAGACGATACAAAAATGGGGAGAAAAATTGATTCAGATAGAGATATAGAGTGCCTGCAAAGGGATCTAGATACCTTACACGAATGGTTAGTAAATTGGCAGATGAAGTTTAACATTGACAAATGCAAGGTATTAAAGATAGGGAAGATGCATACAAATGTTAAATATAAACTAGCTAATATGGAATTAGAAAACTCAGACTGTGAGAAACATCTAGGTGTGTTTGTTAGCAATGATTTGAAGCATAGAAAACAATGTATAAGCGTTCGTAACAAGACAAACAGGATTCTCGGGTTCATCTCTAGGAGTGTGAGTAACAGAACTGCTGATGTTATCTTAAAACTTTACTTGTCATTAGTGAGACCCCATATGGATTATGCTGTTCAATTTCGGTGTCCTTATTACAGAATTGACATAGATTCATTGGAGAGAGTACAACGTAGAATGACAAAAATGATCCATAATATTAGAAATCTTCCGTATGAAGAAAGGTTGAAGAAATTAGGCTTACATTCGTTAGAGAGACGCAGAGTTAGAGGGGATATGATAGAGGTATTCAAGGGGGTTAGTGGGATTAATAAAGGGGACATAAAAAATGTACTAAAGCTCAGTGATAGCGAAATGTGACGCTCCTGCATAGTAGCCACGTGCGGGCATGCGCGAGGGTCGGCTGGCTAGCCGTTTAGAAACCGGCTGGCGGCAGCCGGCCGGCCGGCTTTTCCTTAGTATATATCCTACGACAATGTAACTAATGTCTGGGATATTCTTATGTTGTTTCACAGCTTGAAGCTGCCCTTATTCTTAACCAACGCATATTAGTATATTTTATTCTCGATAGTTGATTGTTTCATTATTATATAAGATGTAAGTCTAGTGAGAGTGGGAGGAGACGAGCGGGAGAGAGAGACCGGCTGGGGGACGTTGCTTCGCGCGGGCGCAGAGAGACTAGCTTGGAACGAGCCTGATTGTTGCCAATTAATCGCAACGTTAGGCTTAGTTTCGACTCACGCAAGGGGTAGACGATTTTGACCCGGCAACGGTGTTGAGTGTTGCCAAGCATGGGATGTATTTTGCATGCCTAGGGTGGGGTCCACACAGATTCAAGACTCAGAGCTCACCTCACTGTCGTACCCTTCGGACCCCCCTTGATATCTATCCCTCTCAACCCCACTTAGAAACTTTCTCTCTTACTTTGTATACCTTCTTTCCACTACTTCACCAATCTATTTAATTATCCCATCCCCTTGATAGACCTTATATCTATTATTGTATTAACGACGAGCTCTCAGATAACTAGATAGGATTTTGGGCCTTATGCAGAGATATAATTGTTAATGAGACCTAGGAAGCTTTTTTGTTGTCTCATATTTGGTGGTTTCATGCTTGCTAGTGGGTTCTTGTGGCAGGTGAGCAGGGGCTAGACCGGAGGGGGGGCTTTTTGCAATCCTTTAAGTAAAGTCTGCTGGTGCGAGTCCTGTGGACCTGCACGACTTTACTAGGATACCCGTGGGAGTCTGGGGGCATTTTCTTGTCTGTGTGCCTGTGTGTCTAGTGTTGTGTTGTGTGAGGGCCCTTGCCTAGTCCACTCAGCACTGCGCTAGCACGTCTTGCGTTTGTTCTAGGGTCGCCAGGAGAGAGTCAGATACTTGGGATCTGAGTCTCTCAAGAGAGCACCCTTTCAATTAGAGTAATTTGGCGCACAGACTTGGGAACGTCCCTAGGCTAGAGCAGGTAGCTCAGCCCGGGTATCCGAAGCCTATATCCTTCCGGCTAGACCTCTGCCACCTGGCAGATTAACAGCTAGGGGTTTATTATTTCTGTATGCTTGTTATTGTGCCACAGTTTACCGTTTTTGTGAGCATTGTGAGTCAGGGTGTGGCTTAGAGACTCTGTCCGAGCAGGCTTGCCTGACTAAGAGTGAGAAGCACACCTGTATGTGGTTATGTTGCGAGTTGCTGCCTTTATTTAATTATACCTATGCCATTATACACTGTATGGCCTATCACTAGTATTTATTCCTGCTTATGAGTTAAGAGTTCTCTAAATCCGTAACTTACTTTCTTTGCTAAGCATCAGATCCTACAGTAGCCGCATGCAGGTTAGAAACCTGCATCTTGTCTACCTGTACGATGTTTCGAGGACTGTTTGCTTTCACCTTCTTTCACGCAGGGGTGATTAGTTGTATTAATTAACGTAACGTTAAATGTACTTTCTTCTAGTTTGTTATTAAATTGTTTCTGCAATTTAATTCCGTTATCTATCTTTTCCTTGAAGCTTTAAGTCAACTTAATTGTGTGATCTTTTATATAGCCTGCTTGACTATCAGCAGTCTATAGTGCGTGCACCCTGTAACCGAGTCATAGGATACCTTGTTGTCCAGGCAGGACTCTTGACGGTTTAGGGTGGTTTGTTGCCTGGGTTTATAGATAAGGGTGGGATCTAGCGTTTTCCGTTGTTGCTTGTTGCCGCATACCTAGTCCAATAGAAAGAGCCCCGTGTTTATATATCCCAGGACGTAACAGAAAGAACTCGTACAAATGGTTTCAAATTAGATAAATTTCGTTTCAAGAAACATATAGGCAAATATTGGTTTGGTAACAGAGTTGTAGATAGTTGGAATAGGCTACCAAGTGATATAGTGGGATCAAGACTCAACAGCTGAGCTCTGGAACTCTCTCCCAGAATCAGTCTTTCCCTCTTCCTATGACTTAAATTGCTTCAAACTCCGTGTGTCCAGGGATTTTGGCTCGAACGTCCCTTGATTTTGGCCCTGTCACTCTTTCAACTATGGGGGAGGCACTCGCTATAGGCAGTTATGCCTTTTGCCTCCCTCAATCACATAGGAAAAAAAAAAAAAAAAAAAAACGATAGGGAGCTTTAAGATAAAATTAGATAGGCATATGGAAGAGATGGGTTGGGTGTGAGGGGTATCTGTCAGGTGTGGGCCAATCGGCGCTCTGTAGACCCCCGCTTTTCTGACTTCTGACCGTTTCGGTGAGGTCAGTCCTAATGGTGTTAGTAAGCTGGGCTTATAATTAGGCCTTATAATTAGGGTTGGGTGTGACAGGGATCTGTCTTGTGTAGGCCAATCGGCTTTCTGCAGACTCCCATTATCTTATGTTCTTATGTTATCACGAACTCGCCGTATTACAATTGTGTGGTCTGTATCAAATACGTATGGTCCGTATCAAAGCCGTATGGCCCGTATCAACGTCGTCTGGTGCGTAAGCCTGCCTGCGGACCGGTACTCGGAAAAAAAAGGCACCGGAAAAAACGTCACTGGAAAAAAAGGCACCGGAAAGAATGTCGCAAATTACGGACTAGGAAATAATGGTACATACAACACAATATTGTATTAAGAAGTAATAGATCAATAAAATGTGTTTCGATGCAATATGCAATATTGCATAATGTAATGATATATATCTGGTAGTGTACTCACCATAAGTTAGGTTAGGCTAGGTTAGGTTAGGTTGGAACTTAAGAAACCGGAATTTTGCATAAGGCCGACCGGCCCACACTAGGCAGATCCCATTCACACCCAACCCCTATCATTCATATGACTATCAAGTTTGCACTTGAAATGTTCTACCGTTCCTGAGCTAACCACACACTTCCACAACTCTGTTCCCAAACCAGTGCTTACCTATATCTTTTCTAAAGCAAAACTTATCCATTTTGAAGCCATTTGAACGGGTTATCTCGCCGTTATTAAGCCTTAATACCTTATTTATGTCTCCCTTGTTGATACTTTTCATCCACTTAAACACCTACAGGTATATCATATCTCCTATACATCTTCGTCTTTCTAATGAATGTAAGCCAAGGGTTATCAGCCTCTCCCCATATGATAAATTTCTAACAATGTGGATCATTTGCGTCATTCTTCGTTGGACTGCCTCCAGAGAGTCAAATCCATTCTATAATAAGGACACCAACACTGAACAGCAGAGTCCAAGTGAGGTCTCACATTAGGCCAGGTTAGGTTAAATATAAATATAGTGTAATTAAAGCAAAATATAGAAGTACAATATATATAACAAGTATATTAAAATTATATAATTCTTGAATAATAAATAATTTTGGAATAAATCCTGGATAATAAAATTGGCTAATTAAACATTATGATAGATTTTCATAATATGCCATTTTTTCCGACTCCGAAGAATATGCCATTTTTTCCTGTGCCTCTATAACCTTCGAATGTAAATACCCATCCGCGATGAACACCAAAGTAAAAACAAAAATTACTTCAGTCAATGATGACGTCACAAACATAAAAGAGCTGCAGTTTAACTATGGTGACGTAATTGTTTACTTTTATATTTCACAAAAAAGTGTAAATAACGGAACGAGTGGAACGTCAAACACAAAATGAGGTGCATGTTTTCTTGTATAAAATAGATAATTTAACATATTTTGACTTGACAATAAGAATTTATTTCGCTAGGTATACAAAAGAGCCAGAGTGGAATGACAAATATGAAAATCCCATTTCTTTTGGATATCTTTGTTGTCACAAAATAGTCAAAAGAAAGTGAAACAAAGTTTTTGACTGCATTTAGCATAAATAAACGTGCCCATGGCCTTTAATCATATTTCATTATATTAATCTATGTTGCTGATAATTTTGAAATGCCATATACCTGTATATATACAGTATATACATATATATACATATATATACATATATATATATATTATATATATATATATATATATATATATATATATATAAAATCACATATTCTTGAACAAAATATGAACAAATATTGCAGATACCAAACCTCAATACAATTTGCCAACAAACTTGCCTGTGTAAATGGTGCTTAACTTGTAAAGTACATCAAACCTTACATGAGTTTTTTTTATATGATTGCAGCAAACTTCACTTGAGGCACGGTTTTAAACACGTACAAAAAACGCGTCAGTAGTGGGAAATTGGATGGCAAATAGGACTGAATGGCATCTCTCCATACTCCATGCCTTTCAAAGACTATAACATTACTCTTCACCACATTGATCTTCATAAATACACAGAAACGCTTCATTTTATCTTTAATGGCTTTCGTTAAATAAATATTATAAATAACTCAAGAACTTTGGGAACACCTTGTAAATGTAAATGAATAAATATATAATATAACTGGGCTAAGTGGCCAAACTGACCGAGCAGTTGAATTTGGCCAAGTTCTTTTCTAATGATGCACACTCCACCTTGAGCCACATACAAGATTTTGTAAAAATTGGAATGGAAACTTTTATTCCTCATCAAAAGTACATTAAAAGATCTAATTCACCTAAATGGTTTGACCATAATTGTGCTAGAGTAACTGAACAAAAAGCAATAGCCTACAATGCATACACAAGATCAAAAACACATGAAGCCTTTAATTACTTTAGAAACATCAGAAATCATGCCAAAACTGTATTAAACCTAACTAAATCAAACTTTCTCCACAAGCAGGCAAATAAACTTCTAAATAATCCAAATGATAACAAAATATTTTGGTCTACTCTTAACTCATTCAAATCCAACTTCACAACTGCTTCATCCATTCCACCATTAAAATCTTCGACTGGCAATCTTGTAAGTGACCCACGAGGTAAAGCTAACCTTCTTGCGGATATTTTTTCCACCAACTCAACCTTAGATGAAATAAATCAAGATGTTCCTGTACTTAATTTTAATTCGCCTGAAATTCCCTTACTTAAATCCACACCAGACATGTCAAAACTATTTTGCAGAATCTCTCAGTAGATAAGGCTCCTGGTCCAGATTAAATTTCTCCAATAGTACTTAAGAATTGCTCCTTGGTGCTCGCTCCTGTATTGGTAATTTTTTTCCGTCTATGTACTCATACCTCATGCTTCCCAGTACCCTGGAAAGAAGCAAACATCCATCCAGTTCCTAAAAAAGGTGCCTCTTCAGATCCATCAAACTACAGACCAATAGCTATAACTTCCACTATTGGTAAAGTCTTTGAAATTATATTAAATAATCACATAATTAAGCATCTTGAGAATAATAAATTAATCAGTGATAGGCAATATGGTTTTAGACGATGTCGATCAACTGCAGACATTCTTTGCCTTCTTACGCATCAAATCAACCAAGCTACAGACCAACATGGTGAAACACATACAATAGCACTGGATATATCAAAGGCATTTGATAGAGTCTGGCATCAATCCTTATTGTCGAAGATGTCACACTACGGCCTTGCATCATTAGTTCCACTAATTTCTTTTTATCTTCATAACAGAAAAATATGTGTAATGGTAGATGGCCTTTATTCTCAATTTCACTCAATAAATGCTGGTGTTCCCCAGGGATCAGTTTTGGCCCCAACTCTGTTCCTCATTCATATCAATGATCTCTTATCTACCACTCATAATCCAATACATTCCTACGCAGATGACTCAACACTCCACAGTTCCTTCACATTTACCAATTCTTTCACCCAACCCGATCTTATAAATTAAAAAATAAGCACTGCAATTTCTCTGAACCAGGACCTTTCTAGAATTGAAGAATGGGGACAAAAGAATCTAGTTTCCTTTAATGCACAGAAAACCAAGTACATTCAATTTTCTAACCGACAGAATCTCACTGACTCCCATATATATTTTAATGATGTAAATATTCCCACTTCCCCTAGTATTGACATTCTCGGTGTAACATTAACTACTAACTTGAGCTGGACACATTATGTTAGAAGCATTGCTAAGAATGCCTCTAAAAAACTGGGACTCCTGTACAGAGTTCGAGAATTCTTCACTGACGAGCAGTTGGCCGTAATATATAAAAGTCATGTGCGTTCTCAGAGGGATTACTGTTCACCTCTGTGGAGTGGAAGTGGAGTGGATGCATTGAGGCAGTTGGACAAAATTCAAAATAAAGCTATTAGATTAATCAATAACCCTGCAATCACACAGGACCTTCCTACATTATCCATACGAAGAAACGTTGCATCCCTTGCATTATTCTACAGATATTTTCACAGCAATTGTTCCGAGGAACTTGCTTCAATTGTGCCGCCTCTCCACATCTTTCCCCGTAGAACTAGGGCAGCTGAGAGCGCCCATGAATTTACACTTTCTCCTCCACAATGCAGAACTTCTGCTTATCAAAATTCATTTATCCCTAGAACTACTACTCTTTGGAATTCACTTCCCTCGAATTGCTTTCCACAAACTTACAATCTACAAATGTTTAAATCCAGTTGTTACAAACATTTTATGAATGGAGGATGCCTTTAGGCACATGGACCTTTTTGTTTTATCTGTGTTTTTCCTTCCTCCGTTCATTGTCTTTAAAAAAAAAAAAAAATTGGACTGTATGGTGGAATTGGGTTAAATGGACGATGTTTGAGTGGTCGAATTGAGCTGGGTTGTTGAATTGAGCCGGGTGGACGAATTGAGCTGGGTGGACGAATTAAGCTGGATGGACGAATTGAGCTGGGTGGACGAATTGAGCTTGGACGACGAATTGAGCTGGGTGGACGAATTGAGCTTGGACGACGAATTGAGCTGGGTGGACGAATTGAGCTTGGACGACGAATTGAGCTGGGTGGACGAATTGAGCTGGGTGGACGAATTGAGCTGGGTGGACGAAATGAGCTGGGTGGACGAATTGAGCTGGTTGGACGAATTGAGCTGTGTGGACAAATTGAGCTGGGTGGACGAAATGAGCTGGGTGGACGAATTGACCTGGGTGGACGAATTGAGCTGGTGGACGAATTGAGCTGGGTGGACGAATTGAGCTGGGTGGACGAAATGAGCTGGGTGGACGAATTGAGCTGGGTGGACGAATTGAGCTGGTTGGACGAATTGAGCTGGTTGGACAAATTGAGCTGAGTGGACAAATTGAGCTGGTTGGACAAATTGAGCTGAGTGGACAAATTGAGCTGGGTGGACGGATTGAGCTGGGTGGACGAATTGAGCTGGGTGGACGAATTGAGCCAAGTGGACGAATTGAGCTGGGTGGACGAATTGGGCCGGGTGGACGAATTGGGCCGGGTGGACGAATTGAGATGGGTAAATTAATTGGGCCAGGTGGACGAATTGAATTGGGCTAAATTGTTGAATTGGACCGGGTGGCTGAATTGAACCAGGTAGCTGAATTGGGCCGGGTAGCTGAATTGGGCCGGGTGGCTGAATTGGGCCAGGTACCTGAATTGGGCAAGGAGGCTGAATTGGGCCAGGTGGCTGAATTGGGCCGGGTGGCTAAATTGGACCGTGTGGCCGAATTGGGCCGGGTAGCCATATTACGCAAGGTTGTTGAATTGAACCATGTGAACTATTTGAGCCAGATGGTCGAATTGGGCGAGGTTGTTAAATTGAGCCATGTGGATGAATTGGGTCAGTTGGATGAATTGGTCTGGGTGGTCGAATTGGACTGGGTGATTCAATTGGATTGGGTGGTTCAATTGGACTGGGTGGTCGTTGAGGGTTGGGTGGCCAAATTGGGTTGGGTGGTTGAATTGGGCTGGTTGGTCGAATTGAGCCGAGTGGTCAAATGGGGCCTAGTGGTTTAATAGGCCTAGCAGTCGAATTGTACTCACTTGTAGAATTGGGCCTATCGATCAAATTGGGCTAACCAATTAAATTGGGCCAGTTGGGCAGAGTGAATGAACTGGGCCGAGAACAGTCAAATTGCTCTGAGGGAATGAATTGGACTGAAGTGACAAATTGGATCAAACTGGGCATTGACACCCAACCATATCCTCAAGATATAAGTAAAACCTAAAACCTTCAATGCTATCACCCAAAACGATAACAGATCACCACTCTTAATGACAACTACAATTATGGTGACAACTACAACCAACTACAATTATAACCAATTACAATAACTAACAACAATTACAACCTACCACAACTACAATAACAACCAACCACAAATACAGCCTACCACAACTACAACTACAAACACCCACAAATACAGCCTACCACAACTACAATAACAACCAACCACAATTACAACCTACCACAACTACAATAACAACCAACCACAAATACAGCCTACCACAACTACAACTACAAACACCCACAAATACAGCCTACCACAACTACAATAACAACCAACCAAAATTACAACCTACCACAACTACAATAAAAACCAACTACAAATACAGCCTACCACAACTACAACTACAAACACCCACGATCACCATTACTACTCACAATTCCCTCAGCATCCACAATCCATGAAATAAAACAATACCACTATTCAACAATCGCCAAATATAACCTTCTACAGCACCACCACTCTTCCCCATCTCTAATTTACTGTACGTGTGAGTGTATGAGATTCAAGTAGGCTATAGTGTACAAGGATCAGGTATAGTGCATAATAAAGCCGAACACAGCCACACACTCTAGAACCCTTAATACTATAATAATGTTACCAAAATTAATCGCAAGTATAAAACTATTATCACAACCAGCCACATCATCACAGAGGACTACAAGCATCACAACCCCCCATTACCTCAACCACCCAAAATCCATCACATAACACTACTAACAACCAACAACCATTACCGGTATGTATAACCATCGAATTATGTCTGATCATTATGTAGTGGTAGCTAAGGTTAGGATACAAAAGAAGTGGGTGAGGAGAGCGGGAGGGAGGCGAGAGGAGGGTGGAATGGTGAGGAGGGTGGAGAGGTTGCAGGAGGAGGAAGTCAGGGAGGAGTACAGGAGAGCAGTGGAAAGACGACTAGGTGGGTTCGACCTGGAAGTTATGGAGGAAGTGGAGGAGATGAGCAAGGTGTTTAAGGATGAGATCTGTGCAGCATGTGAGGAGGTGTGTGGAGTGAGGAGAAGAGGGAGGGGAGTGAAAGGTACAGCATGGTGGACAGAAGAGGTAAGAATAGCTGTGGAAGAAAAGAAGAAAGCATATAGAGAGTGGTTGGGTAGTAGAGGGAATGAAGATTCCGAGAGGCAGAAACGAGCGAGGTACGTGGAGAGTAAGAGGGTGGTGAAGAGAGTAGTGAAGGAAAGTAAGAGAAGAGTAGATGAGGAATTTGGAAGGAATCTGAGTGTAAAATGGAGGGAGAGTAAGAAACTGTTCTGGAAAGAAGTCAAGAAAGTTAGGGAAGGTAGCAAGGGAAACAGTAAGGGTGTGAAAGATAAGAATGGGAGAATGCTAGCCGAGAAGCAAGAGAGAGTCGAAAGATGGAGGGAGTACTTCAGTGAGTTGCTAAATGAAAGGAATGAAGAGCCAGCAAACATAGCTGGATATGGTATGGGAGGGAGAAGAAGAAGTAGTGGAGGAGGAGGTGGGGATCAGGAGGTCAGAAGTGTGGGAAGCCATGAAAAGAGTGAAGTTGGGGAAAGCACCAGGAACAGATGGAGTGTGTGGGGAAATGTTGAGGTATGGTGGTGAGATAGTGATAGAATGGGTATGGAAAATGTGCAAACTAGCATGGGAGAAGGGGAGTGCACCCGATGACTGGAAGACTGGCATAATAGTCCCCCTATATAAGGGCAAAGGGGAAAGAGGAGTGTGTGGTAACCACCGAGGAATATGTCTTCTAAGCGTAGTAGGGAAGGTATACAGTAGTGTAGTGATTGAGAGAGTGAGAGTGAGAACGGAGAAATGGATAGGCGACGAGCAGGGAGGTTTTAGGAAGGAAAGAGGATGTGTAGATCAGATTTTTACCCTGAATTGTGTTGTGGAGAAGTATCTGGAGAAACAACAAAAGGTGTATGTTGCCTTTAAGGATTTGGAGAAGGCCTATGACAGAGTGGATAGAGAAGGTATGTGGAAAGTACTTAGAATATACGGAGTAGATGGCCAGTTGCTGAAAACAGTGAAGGGCATGTATGAGGGTGCAAAGGTGGCAGTATGTGTGGAGAATGAGCAGAGCGAGTTCTTTGACCTGAATGTTGGTTTGAAACAGGGGTGTGTGATGTCCCCGTGGTTGTTTACTGTATATATGGATGGAGTTATGAAAGAAATACTATCAAGAGCAGTGGATGTTGGTGTATCGCTGAAAAGGGAGGGAATTGAGTGGAAGCTACCTATACTGCTGTTTGCGGATGATACAGTTCTGATGAGTGATAATGAATGGGAGTTGCAGGGTCTGGTAAATGAGTTTGGAACAGTGTGCGAAAAACGGAATTTGAAGGTAAATACGGGGAAGAGCAAGGTTATGGTCTTCGAAAGGGGTGAAGTCACAGAGTGTGAGGTGAAGCTGAACGGTCAGGCTATGGAGATCGTCAACTCTTTTAAGTATCTGGGCAGTGTGTTGAGTAAAGATGGGACTATGGATGAAGAGGTGCGGGAGAGGGTACAACAGGGGAAGAGGGTTGTAGGAACGCTAAAAGCAGTAACAAGAAATAGGGTGGTCAGTATGGAAGTGAAGAAGTCCTTGCATGACAGTGTGGTAATCCCGACACTGACTTACGGAAGCGAAGCATGGACGTTGGTTGAGAGACTCAGACCAAGAGTGAGAGCAGTGGAAATGAATTACTTAAGGAGTGCGTGTGGAGTTACATGGAGGGATAGACAGACTAATGAGGAAGTAAGAAGGAGGTGTGGGTGTGGAGGTAGATGTGCTGGAAAGTGTGAAAAGGAACAACTTGAGATGGTTCGGCCATATGGAACGTATGGAAAGCGAGAGAATGACTAAGAGGGTGTACGAGAGCGAGGTGGAGGGACAGAGGGGGAGAGGTAGACCGAATATGAGGTGGAAGGATGGAGTGAGGAAGTACATGAACGAAGGTGGTGCTGGTTGGGGGGAGGGGCGTCGACTGACTGGGGACAGAGGTGCATGGGGGCGGTTCGTTCGTGGCCACCCCTTCGGGGATCACGGCGTCAGGCAATAGATAGATAGATAGATAACCATCGAAAATCTCCACAATCCCTTCCACAACCCCTCTAGTGTACGTGTGAGTGCGAATGGTTCAGGTATAGTGCATACTATACAGGAACACAGCAACACACTCTACAGCCCAGTCAATCACAGAAAGAGGGAGTAACTAAACCTTTGCCCTGCACCACTTTAAAATCACCCTACCTCAACCTATTACTAAAGATACTCGCAATGACAACTACAAACTATCAAACTTACAAACTTGCTTGGCCTCTCTTACTGATTTTCTTTGTGCCTCATTTACACTGAGAGCAATCCAGCTAGCTCTCACAAACACCTCCTCCTCCTATCCACTTCACTACACTAAACATGCACACCACACTTCATTCTTCCACACCAAAATTAAAAAAACAAAAAAATGATGAATTGTAGCCCAGCCTCGGAGTCCCCAGGAGGGGGGACCATAAATGCCCCCTCACCCGACCGACCATCCCCTGACGACCCCACACAATTACCTGGACCTCGGCCTGTTACTCTTTCTATTAATTTCTGCAACATTCGCGGACTTTCCTCTAACTTTCACTCTGTTGAGCACCATCTCTCCTCCTACAAACCTGATCTTCTCTTCCTCACCGAAACTCAGGTGTCTGTAGCAACATCCAGCAACCCCTTCTCTGTATCCTCCTACTTTCTCTATCCTAGTTTCAAAGCCAAAGGCGGATGTTGTGCATATGTGCACAACAAACTCACTTGCTCTCGTGTTCCCGATTTCGACTCCTCTGAATTCTCAACTTTATGGCTCAAACTTCCTGTCATTCTCTTACTAAATATTTCTGTGCTGTCTATCTTTCCCCTAACTCTACCAACTTTCCCAAATTCTTTGACTATCTAAACTCTACAGTGGAACACATTCTATCCATTTCTCCTTTCTCAGAAATCTCCATCTTAGGAGATTTCAACGTTCACCACCGCCATTGGCTCTCCTCTCACACTACTGATCCACCTGGTGAACAAGCCTACATCTTTTCTATCCTAAATGACCTAGAGCAGTTAGTTCAGCAACCCACCCGTATCCCGGATCGCATCGGAGATCGGCCCAACATTCTTGACCTGTTTCTAACTTCTAACCCTTCTTCTTATACTGTCGATCTTTTCTCTCCTTTGGGCTCCTCCGACCATAAACTTATCTCTGTCACCTGTCCTATCTCTCCAGTACAGCCACCCGATCCTCCTAGCCGGCGGCGCTTGTGGCACTTTGGCGCTGCCAACTGGGAGGCTCTTCGGCAGTACTTCTTTGATTTCCCATGGAATGATTTCTGCTTCCATGGCCGAGGACCCTCGTAGAGTTCTGAACGCATTACCGAGGTAATCCTATCGGGCATGGAAGCATACATTCCATTCTCTTTCTCTCAGACTAATGCTAAAAAATCTTGGTTTACTCACGCCTGTTCTACTGCTGTCCGCAATAAGGAGGAAGCATTCAAACGGTACCGACGCCTTAAAACTCAAGACTCTCATTCTTCATATGTTTCTGCCCGGAATCAAGCCAAATCTGTTCTTCGACTTGCCAAACACTCTTTCATCAATAATAAATGCACTGAACTATCCAACTCTAGCTCTTCCCAAGCTTTCTGGCATCTAGCCAAAAACCTCTCCAACAATTTCTCTTCCTCGTCTTTCCCTCCCCTTTCCCACTCTGATGGCACAACCATCACTTCTTCCTCTGACAAAGCTAAACTCTTCGCTCAAACTTTTGCTAGAAACTCCACCTTGGATGATTCCGGTGCTATTCCTCCCTCTCCGCCCTCCTCTCTCTTACTTATGCCTAATATCCTAATCTCTTCTAAAGATGTACTTTCTACCCTCTCTGGGCTTAACACTAATAAGGCGTACGGTCCGGACGGTGTTCCTCCTGTTGTTCTCAAAAACTGTACTTCCGTGCTGACTCCCTGCCTAGGCAAACTCTTTCGTCTCTGTCTATCCTCTAAGGTCTTCCCTTCATGCTGGAAGTTTGCTCACATTCAACCTGTCCCAAAGAAGGGTGACCGCTCTCAACCCTCCAACTATCGTCCAATTGCTCTTATCTCTTGTCTTTCTAAAGTTTTTGAAACTATTCTTGCTTCCAAATTTCTTAAGCATTTCTCTTCTCATAATCTGCTCTCAGATCGCCAGTATGGCTTCCTTAAGGGTCGCTCTACTGGTGATCTTCTTTCATATCTTACTAACTCTTGGTCATCCTCCTTTCGGGACTTCGGTGAGACTTTTTCTATTGCACTAGACATATCGAAAGCCTTCGATAGAGTCTGGCATAAATCTTTAATTTCTAAACTACCCTCCTTCGGTTTCTATCCCTCCATCTGTGCCTTTGTCTCTAATTTCCTTTCCGGCCGTTCCATAGCCGCGGTTGTGGACGGCCATTGTTCACTTCCTCACCCTATAAACTCCGGTGTTCCTCAGGGCTCTGTCCTATCTCCTATTCTCTTTCTAATTTTTATAAATGATCTCCTTAACTGTACCTTAAATCCCATCCATTCATACGCAGACGACTCAACCTTGCACTACTCCATTAGTTTTTCAGAACGCCCCAGCCAGCAATCCCTCAACGACAAACGTAATGAAGCCATAGAACTCTTAAATTCTGATCTAAATACTATTTCCAATTGGGGCAGAGAAAACCTTGTTAACTTTAATGCTTCCAAAACCCAATTTCTCCATCTATCTACCCGTCAGGATCTCCCAGCGGACTATCCCTTATTCTTCAACAATACAAAAATCAACCCTTCATCTTCTCTCAATATTCTTGGTGTCTCTTTTTCTTCTGCTCTCATTTGGAAGGACCATATTACCAGTCTTGCTAAGGCAGCCTCCCAGAAGCTGGGTGTGCTCAACCGCCTTAGGGGGTTCTTTTCCCCTGCACAGCTTCTTGCTCTGTACAGGGGCATAGTGTGCCCTTGTATTGAGTATTGTTCACATGTGTGGGGAGGTTCCTCTCACACTGCTCTCCTAGACAAAGTTGAAAGGAAGGCCTTTCGTATCATTAAATCCCGTCCACTCACCAACTCTCTGCAATCTCTCTCTCTCCGCCGCAATGTTGCATCTCTCTCGCTATTCTATCGCTACTATAATAATCAGTGTTCCTCAGAGCTATCCCAGTGCATACCACCTCCTTTACGTAGGGCACGTGGTACCCGTCTTGCAACTCAATCCCACCCCTACTCTGCGCAACTCTCCAACCCAAGAGTGAAACGTTACTCTCAAACTTTCTTCTACTCAACAGCTGAGCTCTGGAACTCTCTCCCAGAATCAGTCTTTCCCTCTTCCTATGACTTAAATTGCTTCAAACTCCGTGTGTCCAGGCATTTTGGCTCGAACGTCCCTTGATTTTGGCCCTGTCACTCTTTCAACTATGGGGGAGGCACTCGCTATAGGCAGTTATGCCTTTTGCCTCCCTCAATCACATAGAAAAAAAAAAAAAAAAATTGCAATCACCCAAAATTGCCACAAGAACCACCAATACTCATTAAAGAACCACACATGTAACAAATCGATTACCGGCACCTCTACATCCACCCACCATCCATCACACGTAGCACTATCCTTCCTGCTCTCTAGAGTACCGTACATGTCAGTGGGTGAGGTCCAGGTATAGTGCATAATAAATACGAACACAACAACACACTCTAGGTGCTGGCCACACAGAAAGCGAGGCTAAACCTTCGCTCTGAAATTTGATGGAGTGCAGAGGCGTACGTTACTCATTGATTTTGCTATATTGATGACAGCGTATTGCTTTTCTGTCGCTTCCCTTTGAATGGATGACTTCGTTTCATTTATCTGAAATTTGTTTTGATATTTGCATTGATTTTGTATTGATGCAATACCATAATTAAATGATAGTGTATAGCTATGACTATTTTTTTGTTATAGGTCACATAGTTTGGCATTTCTCTACATACTGTTTATGGACAGTTACTGTACATATTTGATTTTGCTATATTAATGACACCGTACAGATTTTCGGCTGCTCAGCATGAAAGGTTGATATCTTCCGGGTAATATATTTTGGTATTTCTCAATTTATTTTGATGAAGCAATGATTTTGTTATATTAATGATTGTATATATTTTTTCCTATTGCTTCGCTTGAAAAGAGGTTGTGTTCCGTTTTCATGCATCTACAAATTGCTTTGAGTAATTACCATTGATTTTGTTATATTGGTGATGCTGTATTTTGACCAAGTGAGGTACTGATTGAAGGGGTATGGAAAATGTGTAGACTAGCATGGGAAAAGGAAACTCTGCCTGTTTTTGTTGTCCTTTTCTATCTTTCTCTGGCTTGTATCCATTTGGCCCCATTCAGCCTACTGTTTTAAGACGTTTATTAAAGGACTACAAGCATCACAACCCACCATTATCTCAACCACCCAAAATCCATCACATTACACTTTACTAACAACCAACAACCATTACCGGTATGTATAACCATCGAAAATCTCCACAATCCCTTCCACAACCCCTCTAGTGTACGTGTGAGTGCGAATGGTTCAGGTATAGTGCATACTATACAGGAACACAGCAACACACTCTACAGCCCAGTCAATCACAGAAAGAGGGAGTAACTAAACCTTTGCCCTGCACCACTTTAAAATCACCCTACCTCAACCAGGTGTCAATTTTTTACTGGTGAGCGGTAGCGAGCCAGCATATTTTTTATTTTTGTTTGACAGCAGGCTAAATTTGTACATTTTTCGATAGAAAAATGTCTCCGGCGAAGCCGGATTTCTTTATATAATGCTGGCTCGCCAGGAAGAAATCGACACCTAGATGGGGATAAACGTCTTAAAATAGTTGGCTAAATGGGGCCGAATGGATACAAGCCAGAGAAAGAGAGAAAAGAAGGAGAGAAATAAAAAAAAAGCAGGTCACCCACCTTAAGACTAATATCAGGCATAATAGTTCCCTGTATAAGGATAAAGGGGAGAGAGTAGTGGCTTGCAATCATAGGGGAATATGTCTCCTTTGCATAGTAAGGAAGGTGTCCTGTAGGATAGTGATCAAGAAAGTGAGAGAGGTAGCAAAGTAATGGGGAGATGAGGAACAGGGTGGGCTTAGGAAAGGGAGAGGCTATGCAGCCCAGCTGTTCTCCTTGATAATTTGTTATGGAGATATATCTGAAAATGGGACAAAAGTTGTCTGCTGCCTTCATGGACTTGCAGAAAGCTTATGGCAGAGTTGATAGAGAAAGTGTGTGTGTACAATACTGAAAATATCATTATGAAATAGTAGGTAAGTTACTGGAAGCAGAGAAGAGCGCATATACTAAGGTGCAAGGGCAATAGTATGTGTAGAGGATGAACAGAGCAAGTTCTTTGAGCTGAATGTTGGGTTGAAGCAAGGGTGTTTGATGTCCCCATGTTTTTTTTTTTCAATATATACAAGGGAGAGCAGTGGATGTTGGGAGTACCCCTGGGAAGGGAATGAGTGGAAGTTACCTGTGCTGTTTGCTGATGATACAATGATGGTGATGGTGTAATGGTTTAGATGCATATGTTCTGGGTGTGGTGTCCTGAGTTCGAATCCCGGGAGGACCATAATATACTTTCATTAGTTAATTCAAGTACATTGGGTTTTGTAATTGATGATTAATGTTAAGAACGGGTTGTCACCTAATTCTATAGGTTCAGGAGCTAATGTCTAGCGAGGCCAATCCTTACTGATCTTGGCCCCATTCATTGTTCTTTCCACTACCTAAAACATTAAGCTTTCCATAATGCTGTTAGGTCTGAGTACATGATTAGATTCGTGATCGTGTAGTCAACCTCTAACTGTGTTGGTGGTGTAATGGTTTAGGTGCTTATGTTCTGGGTGTGGTGCCCCGAGTTCGAATTCCGGGAGGACCATATGCTTTCATTAGTTTATTCAAGTACATTGGGGTTTGCAATTGATGATTAATGTTAAGAACGGGTTGTTACGTTCAGGAGCTAATGTCTAGCGAGGCCGATTCTTAATTAAATTAGTTAGTGATCTTGGCCCCATTCAGTGTTCTTTCCACTCACTAAAACATTAGGCTTTCCATAATGCAGTTACGTCTGAGTACATGATTAGATTGATATCCAAAATTCGAAAATGGATATTAATCGTGATCGTGTACTCAACCTTTAACTGTGTTGGTGGTGTAATGGTTTAGATGTTTATACAGTATATATATATATATATATATACTGTATATATATACCGGGTATATATATATTTTTTTCTTTAACCCTTCCCGCCCAGGCAGCATTTTTAAATGACGCGGCTTGCGAAGGGCCGAGCCAGGGTGTCCTTTTAAAATCCTAAGCTTGAAAGCCACACGGCGAAACGTTTGTTTACAAAGCCGATCTTTGCGACGCCAAGCCTCTGCAAGAAGAAGAAGTCCGACCTTGTCCGCCATTGCTAGTTATAGCAAAAATTCGTGTTTATAAGTGTCCGATATTGCTAAATCCGCAGCAACATTCTCTCCACGGAAATTGTCATCACAACTGAACCAGTTGACCTAGAGAGCTCTACTCAATGTCAGTCTACAGATACAAGTAAGGTCTACTGTTTGAGATTTGTGTGAATTCTCTAGCAGTTAAAATAAAAAAAATAGGCCTATGTTTACATACAATGTTTTTTGGCCAGATCGCCCGGGTAGGCCTATTCGTCATTTATAAAGCCTGCCCGGGGAGGAAGGGTTAAGACATACGAGGTTAAAAGAAGAAGCTGTTTCCGCATTCAACATTTTATTGTTCAGGTTTTCAATATTACTAATCAATCTTCTTTGAGGTTCAGTAAGAAGGAGAATAAGGTTGGCAAAGTTGATGGTTATAATCTGACGTTTAGCTAGACACCTAGCGTTTTCAAGGAATGATTAAACTAAACAAAACTACGAGTATGTATACATAATCAAAGATCAGCGGGCGAGAGGTGAGCGGAGCTACTGCGCGTTTGGGCGCCTGCCATTGGTGGCGGGTAAGCTCCTAGCAAGTCGCTCGCTGTATCTTGTCCGAGGTTTGCTGGGGGTGGGTGAAGTCATCGCTGATTGGCTGCTGGGGGTCGGGGTGGTATTTGTCTGCGCTCTGGGCTGCGTACGGGAGGGGGGCGTAGGAGGGTGGTGGTGGGTAGGAGCTATTGTGGGGTAGTGGCGTTTGTCTTACGGTAAAATTTGGAGGTCAAGGGTTTGATTATTTATGTTAGGCTTAAGGCTTGAATATAAAGTGCTTAGAGTATTGAGAGTCTTCTAGGGTCATTTTCTTTATCAATTATGGAGGTGTGTTTATTTAAGTTGGTGCAGGTTAAGGGAGGGTGGTGTGGGGATTGGTAGTGGTCCTTTATTGCGCCTGACTGGGGGTGGAGTGTGAGCAGACGGGACAGACGAGTTTGTGTCATACCAATATAGGATTGGGGCCCACAGTCCCCATTGTTACAGGAGTGTTGGTATACCACATAGCCGTCATTCATCGGACTCTTGGTGGAAGTAGGTCTTGTTGTAGAGGACAAGTTTGGGGATTTATAATATATTAATTTAATTTAGTTGTCAGGGTTGGTGGGTAGGACACGTTTGTTGATAATTTCTCTCATAATGGTTTCGTCAGTTTTGTGGTCAGATTACATGTAATTTCGGTAGAAAATCTTTATGTCGTCAGAGGGGTTGGTGTTGGGGGTATTATTTTTCTAGGTGGTGGTTAATGGTACTGGTGACATAGGAGTTAAAGTACCTCTTGTTAACCAACACTTGGGAGAGTCGTTCAAGTTCCTGGTGGGTGTCTCCCCAGGTGGTGCAGTGGGTGAGGGCTCTCCTGACATAGATTGAAATAGTAGATAGGAGGTATCGTCGAGGGCATTCACTGTCACCATTGAGGCATTGACCGTTGTTAGTAGGTTTGGTTTATACCGTGGTTTTGAAGCCAAGGTCGTTCAAGGATACAAGAAGGTCGAGGAAGAGTAGTTTTCCGTTGATGGATTTTTCGTAGGTAAGGTTGAGTCCGGAGGCGGCCATGAAGTGATGCTGGAGCTCCTGAAATTCCCTGAGGTCCTTCACCTGCACAAAAATGTCATCAACGTATCTACAGTAGATTGCGAGCCAGTGAGCAGCTAGGAGTTCCTCTTCAATTGTTCCCATGAAGAAGTTGGCAAACAGGACCCCCAGGGGGCTGCTCATTGCCATGCCGTCTATCTGCTGATACATGTTACCACGGGGGCAGAGGAAGGGAGCCTCCTTAGTGCATAATTCCAGCAGTGTCTTCAGGGCTTTCTCTGGGATGTCCAGGTTGGGTGTGTCAGGGCAGTGGTATATCCGACGTAGTATCATGTTTATGGTTCTGTCCACAGGCACATTAGTGAGCAGGCTCACTACGTCGAGGGAGGCGATAGTGTGGGCGTTAATCGGGAGGGGGGACATCTCGTAAAATTTCTAGGAAGTCATTGGCAGAATTTAGGTTATATCGGCAGGGCACGTAGGGGGTGAGAAGGTTGTTCAGGGCCTTGGCGATCTGGTAATTGGTGGTGGGGATCTGGGAGATGATGGGGCGGAGGGGGTTCCCAGGTTTGTGGGTTTTTATGGTGCCATAGACATATCCTGGGGATAATTCACCAATACGTTTTTTAAGGTGAACCCTTCTTGTTCCAGTCTAGGGAGTGAGACATGCAAAGCACCCATTCACGGCTCGAAGCAACTCCATCTCTGAAGCTGCTTTGCCTCTGCGCTTCACCGTTTCAACCCCCAGACTCGAACCCTCACTCTCAGAACGCCACCTATTGATCAATTAACTCACTAGGCATTGCCCCCTGTAGCATATTTTGAATATGAGAATATTCATACAATGCTATTTAATCAGGGAGCAATGGGGGTATTTTTTTGGCATTTCGGTGTGCTGATGTAATGCACTGAAACTAGGTACAGCACAAATTTCCTCCCAATAATACCTTCACTTTGACATATTGGGATTCGAACCCGGGTCCATTGGATTACCAGTCCAGTGGCAAGACCACTCTGCCACACCACCCTAGTAAGTAAAACAAACTTGTGAACTGTAATTCCTGTTGGTCGTCCATGACCTCTCTTTTACAAGCTTATTTCCTGCTAATATAACAAACCCAAGTTTGTGCTCCTTAAAGTAGCAGCACAATACAAATAAACTCTACTGTAAACTCCCCAAGCCGATTGAAACCTACTAAGACTCTGGGTAGGAAATCAAGATGCTCATCACTAGACCAGCCGGCTGGCTGGTATAGCTGAGAGTGCACAATATTATCTGCTACCTCCCTCCGTGACATCGGATTAGCTGGTAGGAGAATTAAACTAATTGATCTCAACCAGGCCTTAACTATACCAAGGCCAACTAATTTAGCCTAACCTAACCTAACCAAACAGTATTGGTTGAAATGATAATGGTTGAGAGCTACTGGTTGACATGGCTCACTGTTTGTTTAGTCTCGTTACCCACCTACTGAGGAAACCTCTAATAGCTGCGGAATTTGTGTTAAAGTCATTTTCAAGTAAGTAGCTTGAAATGAGTCACAGATGTTTCTTCGGGTGATTCAAAAGATAATACTTACTAAACAACGCCATCCAAAATCAACAGGTAGAAACAGTTGGAATTTTAAAAGACATTGATGGACCCTGGAAATATTCTTGGATTGTCCGTAATGGTCCATTTGAGGCCATCAAACAAATGAATTGGACACAACAATTCGGATATACTGTTCCTGTATAGGTACCCATTGAGGAGAGAGACAAAATCAGGAGTAAATTACAATAGCCTTGTCGCCAGTAATAGTATACAGTACGGTAATATTCAACCTACCTCCCGCTGAATACTTCTTTGGAATCTATGCTAAATTACATTTGGTTTTCTTGTATTACAATACTCATTGATAGTGATGAACAATACAATAGAAGCATAATAGAGAATTAAATTAATTTATTTGAGGTCAACTATATACAGTATATGATTATGTGTAATTGAATAAGTTATCAATTTGCTAAGTGTTCTTTAAACAGGAAGTTAACTCTCCTTTCTCTACGCTAAACCTAAACTTTTTGTCATAAACCCCGCACACCCTACTACCCAAGATCGATACTCTGCACGAGCCCCAACGAACCGAACCAAAATCCAACAATAGAGAGATCATTATGCGCCTGGCACAGGTGAGTGGGGTGGAAGAAATGTCGTATTGGTGGCTGGAATATGTATATTATTTTATTGTGGTCTGCCTCTATTGGGTGGCCACCATTATTTCCGGGTCGTGAAACAGAGATGCCTAATTGGATATTGACAATGGGGTACCTTCTGCAGAAACTTAAAGAAGGTCGACCTCACTTTTGGCTGCCATTGTCCCACTTACAGGAGGTACTTTCTATGCAGCGTGATTAAAAAAACGTTGTCATACTTTTAAGTATATGTTCGCTAGACAAAAATAAGACTATGTTCGACCTCTACTGCATGACCCTTGGAGTGAGTATACATTATATTGGAGTTATTACACATTTACTATATACGCTAAGCAAGCGATAGATCGAATAAGAAGTCTTTGGAGTGGAAAAGGAAATTTAAATACCTACACATTTATTGTATTTCTATGTGCATGAGGGAGACAAAAGGCAAAGCTACCTGTGATGAGTGCCTCCCCCAGAGTTGAAAGTTACAGGGCCAAAAGCAAGGAATGTATAAGCCAAGGTACAAAGGAAGACAAGTAACAATACACCTAATGGTCCTTACTAGGCTCCTTGTAAAATATGGCGAGTGACACAGCCATCAACTGAAGGGCTTCAGCTCCAGAAAGACCGTTGTCAGAAGAAACAAAATATATATATTGTACTATGTACGATACTGACACGATCATATTACTCAGGCACAAACGCAGTCAGTCGGGGATTCATGTCAAGATATTTATCAATATGCTACTTGACTGCCTGGACTGTATGGCATTCTACAACACTTCTAGGCAATATTGTCCATAAGATACCTAGACACGCAGAGTTTGGAGCAATTTAATTTATAGGATGAGGAATTCAGGGAGAGAGTTCCATAGCTCAGCAGTTGAATAGAAGACATTTTGGGAATATTGTTTCACTCTTGGGTTGGAGAGTTGCACAGAGTAGGAGTGGGATTGTGGTGCAAGATGGGTGCTACATGCTCTATGTAGAGGAGGTGCTATACACTGAGGGAGCTCTGAGGAACACTGATTACTGTAATAGCGGTAGATACTGAGAGAGATGCAACATTGCGGCGAAGAGAGAGATTGCAGAGACTGGGTGAGTGGACAGGAGTTAATGAGACGAAAGGCTTTCTTTTCTACTTTGTCTAGAAGTGCTGTGTGAGAAGATCCTCCCCACACATGAGAGCAATACTCAATACAAGGACGTACTGTGTCCCTGTACAGAGCAAGAAGCTGTGCAGGGTAAAGAATCCCTTGAGGCGGTTGAGCACACCCAGTTTCTGGGTAGCCGTTTTAGCAGGAGTGGTAATATGGTCTTTCCAAGAGAGATCAGAATAATAAGAGACACCGAGAATACTGAGAGAAGATGAAGGGTTGATTTTTGTATTGTTGAAGTATAGGGGATAGTCCTCTGGGAGTTCTTGACGGGTAGATTAATGGAGAAATTGGGTTTTGGAAGCATTGAAAGCAACAAGGTTTTCTCTGCCCCAATTGGAAATCGTAGTTAGATCAGAAGATAAGTGTTATATGGTTTCATCACTTGAGTTTTTAAGGGATTGCTTGTTGGGGTGTTCTGGAAAACTAGTGGAAACTAGAGTTGAGAATATAATTTATAAATATTAGAAAGAGAATTGGAGATACTACAGAACCCTGTGGAACACACATTCATCTCATCTCGGGTTTCCTTCGCTTTACCTGTATATAAGATTGGGGTAACTATACTGGTTGGGAGACTTAGTTTCATTTACTTTTCCTTAAGTTGTCTGGTAAGTTATGAAAGGGTAAATTATGGGGGAAGGCTTCCCAGTGGTAGCAATTGTAACTTGGGTTATTATGATGAAATATCAGATGGATCCTCCCATCAAGAGGCTCCCCATTGATCATCTCCAGTGTCCCATACTGAAAAACTAACACTTCCGGATTCACTACAAGATGTTGCAGTTTCTCTAACTTCCACTCTGTGGAACACCACCTCTCCTCTGCCAACCCTGATCTTTTCTTTCTCACCGAAACTCAGGTGTCTGGGACTACTGACAGCAAACCCTTCTCTGTATCCTCCTACTTTCTCTATCTTCAATTTCAAGCCAAAGGTGAATGTTGCGTATATGTGCGCAACAATCTCGCTTTCTCTCATTATTCCAACTTTGACTCTTCTGAATTCTCAACTCTCTGGCTAAAGCTTTCTTGTCACTCTCAAACTAAATATTTCTGCACTGTTTATCTCTCCCCTAATTCAACTGACTATCCAAAATTCTTTGACTATCTAACTTCCAAAGTGGAACACATTCAATCCATCTCTCCTTTCGCAGAAATCTCCAACCTAAGAGATTTCAACGTTCACCACCACCAATGGCTCTCCTATGTTTCCACTGACCAACCTGGTGATCAAGCCTACATCTTTTCTATCCTAAATGACCTAGAGCAGCTAGTCCAGCAACCCACCAATATCCCGGATCGCTTCGGAGATCGGCCCAACATTCTTGACTTATTTCTAACCACTAACCCTTCTGCTTATACTACAAATTTTGTCTCTCCTTTGGGCTCCACCGACCTTAAACTAATATCTGTCACCTGTCCTATCTCTCACGGTACGGCCACCCGATCCTCCCAACTGGCGGTGCTTGTGTCACTTTGGCGCTGCCAACTGGGAGGCTCTTCGGCAGTACTCCTCTGATTTCCCATGGAATGACTTTTGCTTCCGTGGCCGGAGACCCTCGGAGAGTGCTGAACGCATTACCGAGGTAATCCTATCGGGCGTGGAAGCAGATATTCCATTTTCTCTCCCTCAGTCATATGCAAACTAATCTTTGTTTACTCACGCTTGTTCTACTGTTGACCGCAACAAGGAGGAAGCATCCAAACGGTACCGATGCCTTAAAACTTGAGAATCTCATTCTTCCTATGTTTCTGCCCGGAATCAAGCCAAATCTGTTCTTCTACTTACCTAGCACTCTTTCATCAATAATAAATGCACTGAGCTATCCAACTCTAGCTCTTCCCATTCCCAAGCTTTCTGGCATCTAGCCAAAAACCTCTCCAACAATTTTTCTTTCTCGTCTTTCACTCCCCTTTTCCACTCTGATGGCACAACTATCTCTTCTTCCTCTGACAAAGCTGAACTCTTCGCTAAAACTTTTGCTAGAAGCTGCACTTTGGATGATTCCGGTGCTATTCCTCCCTCTCCAACCCCCTCTCCTACTTATGCCTAATATCCTAATCTCTTATAAAGATGTACTTTCTACCCTCTCTGGGCTGAATACTAAGAAGGCGAACGATCCTGACGGTGTTCCTCCTGTTGTACTCAAAAACTGTGCTTCTGTGCTGACTCCCTGCCTAGGCAAACTCTTTGGTCTCTGTATCTCCTCTAACGTCTTCCCTTCATGCTGGAAGTTTGCTCTCATTCAACCTGTCCCAAAGAAGGGTCACCACTCTCAACCCTCCAACTATCGTCCAATTGCTCTCATTTCTTGTATCTCTAAAGTTTTTGAAACTATTCTTGCATCCAAATTTCTTAAGCATTTCCCTTCTCATAATCTACTCTCAAATCGCCAGTATGGCCTCTTTAAGGGTCGCTCTACTGGTGATCTTCTTTCATATCTTACTAACTCTTGGTCATCCTCCTTTCGGGCCTTCGGTGAGACCTTTTCTATTGCACTAGACATATCGAAGGCCTTAGATAGAGTCTGGCACAAATCTTTAATTTCTAAACTACCCTCCTTCGGTTTCTATCCCTCCATCTGTGCCTTTGTCTTTAACACCTTATTAGCGGCCTAGGCGGTTTATTTATATGTACCGCCCAGCGGGGTGTTTTTAGCCAAAATAGGGCTGTTTACATGATCATTTTCATGCCTAAATAAGACCCAGAATGTAAAACAAGTATCTATCCCTGAAAGGGCATAAACAGAGCTTTCGAATGACACCATAACGATCCTTTTATGATGGCTAGTTTTCTTGCAACAACCGTGCAACGCGAGTGCAAAAAGCATGTAATTAGGCACTTTCCCCATACAATTCCGTATATAGCGAGTGAGAGAGGGAGGGAGGAGGTGGGATTCGTGTCAGTAGGTTCGCCGCGGGGGTCTGGAGCAGTCATACGCTCGCTACTCTCCTGCCACCACTTGTCTCTCTCTCTCAGCAACATTACGTGCTGAAATTGCCACACGACCTATGTCGAGCGCCGCCACATAGTCCAGCTTTATTTAACTCGACTTATGTTGCGCGCCGACAGTTAAGGGTTAATTTCCTTTCCGGCCGTTCCAAAGCTGTGCTTGTGGACGGCCATTGCTTA
Source organism: Paralithodes platypus (assembly GCA_032716605.1). Lineage (NCBI taxonomy): Eukaryota > Metazoa > Arthropoda > Malacostraca > Decapoda > Lithodidae > Paralithodes > Paralithodes platypus. The sequence goes on along the minus strand of JAVRFV010000210.1, from coordinate 122,226 downwards.
CTTCCTCATTTTATCAACTCCGGTGTTCCTCAGGGCTCTGTCCTACCTCCCATTCTCCACCTGTCTCTGACAGGTAGACAGGTGGGTCTAGTCACCCCTATCTGGAAAGGGAAGGGGGACCAACAACTACCACGGTATCACACTGCTCATTTTGCCAGGTAAGGTCTTTGCCTAATCTACTGATGAGAATCCGAGGACATCTGCTAAAGGAACAGACACCTGAGCAATCTGAATTTACACCCAAGAAGTCAACAATTGAACGGATTCTGGCGTTCCGGGTTCTCGAAGAACACTGACTCAAAAAGGGCTGTTTATTATTATTATTATTATTATTATATGAGATGCCGAAGTCTCCAACCAGGGTGCAGAAACACCAGCAAGATGAATCCACACAAAACACCCGGAGGCACTGGAGAGAGACTACGGCAACTTAGGGAAAAAACAAAAAACAAAAACAAAAACATACCGGTACTGTATACTGTATATATACATATATTAACCCCTGTCAAACGGGGATGTTTGTAACTTCTACTACCTGCCTGGTGGGCATATTTACCCTAAACGAGCTTCATTCCATGCTTCCATGCTCTTTTTCATGCATAAACAAGAGTCAGAGCGTAATACAATTATGTATCGTGAAAGGGCGATAATACAGCTTTCCAATAACACCTGAATCATCCTTGTACGACCATGGGTTCTCTTGCAACAATTGCGCAATACAAGGGCAAAAACCCTAAAATACGGTAAATTCCAGAGTTTTTTCCTTGTCTCGCGAGGAATGTTGTGGTGGGGAGCTCAGTCACCTCACTCAGTCCATGCCAAGCGGTCAGAGCCCGCCTATCGTCCTCCCAACGCGTGGACTCTCTCTCAGAGCCGATAATGTGCTAAACATCCCTTCCGACATATGTCGGGCCCCTCAGGGATGGCCATGGTTCTCTCACCCGACATATGTCGGGCCCCGCGACTGGGGTGTTAAACACAGATAAAATTAATAATAACATATTATGCAGTGGAGGATATCAAGTATAAATATAATACAAAAAAATAGAATAAAATTAGTTTAAAAATTAGAATTAATGCTGCAAAAAAGCATTAACTCTAGACTTAAAAATGGAGATATGAGCTGAATTGAATAGCTCATTTGGCAACTTATTCCACAAGTCAACCATGGCCGGCGCAAAACACAGTGAAAACTGTGTAGTAGAAATATTAACATGGCTCATGGCAAGATCATTAAGATTGCTTGTGAATCTAGTTGCACGAGCCCAGGCAGAACCCCATGTAAGGGATGCTGAGGGTTGTTAAAAACTTTAAATAAAAGACGAAGGGCACCAACTTTACGTCGATGACGCAGATTAAGAGACAAATGAGGTAGAATAAAACTGATAGAATTTAGTGACCTGCCAAGCAATTTGAGCTGGCAGTCAGCTGCTGACAACCAGGCAGGTGAGCAGTACTCGAATTGTGGCAAAATAAAAGCATAAAAAGACTTGATAACTGTGGGGTCACAAGCAAATGTTTTATAAACCTTGCGAAGCAGACCAATTTTCTGGGAAATGGAAGAGGAGAAAGAACGAATATGCTTTTCATAAGTAAGTTTGGGATCCAGAGTAACTCCTAACAAACGCAGAGTATCCACATTCTCAATTTGCTCGCCAGAAACTTGTAGATAAGGATGGGGAGGATCCAAGGTACGAGATCTGCTGATGATAATGGAGTGTGTTTTACTAGCATTAAGTTTCATACCCCAAAGTTCACACCATGATGTAATTTTGGCTAAATCTCTATTCAGAGCAGTAGCAATTACGTGTCGATCAATTGGTGATGGAATTGACGCATATAAAGTTGTATCATCGGCATAGGAGATTAGTTTATTTTCAAGCTCGGAACACAGGTCAGCAGTAAAAATTATAAAAAGTGAAGGCCCAAGGACATTGCCTTGTGGAACGCCAGAAACAACAGGAACAGAAGGGGAATGACACCCATCAATGACCACAGACTGAGATCTTTTCGTCAAAAAATCTTCAAAGATCCTTAAAAAATTGCCACCAATACCGATGCGCTGTAACTTATATGGAAGTGCTTTATGGTTGACTAAGTCAAAAGCAGAATTAAAATCAACAGCCACGACACGAGACTCATGTCCCTGGTCCAATGAAGATTGCAAGTCATGGGTGAGTGTCAGAAGCGCATCACATGTACCCAGTCCCTTACGAAAACCAAACTGTGAGTTTGGTATCAAATTATGACTATTACAATAAGAGGAAAGGCGTCTGGACAAAAGCCTCTCATAGAACTTGGGTAGGATAGGCGTAATGGAGATAGGGCGACAGTCATTAGGAGATGATGAGGCAGTATTTCCCTTTGGAATAGGAGTGATACTAGCCTTACGCCAGCAAAGAGGAAAACTACCTGATTTCAAAAGCAACCTAAACATCACGGCCAACTTAGGTGCCAAGACCACTGCAACCTTTTTAAAAAAGAGGGGGAAAAACCCATCTGGGTCTGTGCCACCATAGGTATCAAGATCCAGCAAGTACCTTTTCAGTTCAGCTGATTTGAATGCCATTGAATTGAGGTTGGGTCTAGGGAAACATGTCAATGGCAAAGACAATTCCTGATTACTCTGCTTATTAATGAAAATATTAGATAGAATATTGGCCTTCGATAATGGATCAAAAGAGATGGAGCCATCAGAATCACAAAGAGGAGGCATGGAGGAATCTATTCCAAATAAAGAGGATTTCAAAGCAGACCACCATTTATGAGGCTGTGTAGCTCCTGCCAGAACATCCTGAAGATGGGAGTTATAATCCCTCTCAGCACCATCATAAACTCTGTGCGCAGCTGCCCTATTAAAAACATAATTTTCCCAATGCAAGGGGGTTTAATTACGCCTCCATAGACGATATGCAGCCTGTTTGTCATCAAATGCACGCTTGCAGTCATCATTAAACCATGCTTTATCCCTGATACAAGACTTAATTGTTTTTGATGGAACTCTTTTGCAAAGGATACCAAGAAGGGAATTGTTGAAAGCTGAAACCGGGTCATGAGATCTTAGTATGTGATTCCACTCAATATTACAAACATCATTACAAACGTTGTCCCAGTTAACCCGGGATTTAAGGTAGACCTTACATGAGAGAGTAATATCAGGAACAGTAAAAACAAGATTAATTTTACACATGATGGCATTGTGGTCGGAAGTGCCAACAGGTACAAGAACGGAGGTCTCTACAACGCCAGGTATATCTGTTAGTACTAGATCAAGACAATTTCCAGACATATGAGTAGGTCCTTGGATTAGCTGTTCACAAACAGATAAGTTTGCAAAATCCAAGGCAGCAAGACCATTTCTATTAGTTTGAGAGACCGAGTTCAACCACTCTTGATGATGCGCATTGACATCACCAACAAAAATATAGGATGATTTGACATCTAGACTGTATTGAAGCCATGGCTGTTAAGAGGCAGTCATATATGTTATTGTTAACATCAGGATTTCTGTACAGGCTAAACATGTAATAATTATGATACTTGCTGGAAACTTTATATGTATATACAGTATATATATATATACTGTATATAATTATTATGTTGATCTCAAGAAGGCATGTGCACCAATTGACTCTCTCGGAATTACTACGGCTATGCAGGATCCCCGCGGCGATTGTTGACCTGGTGTCTGGTCTTTATACAGAAACTAAGGGTGCTGTCAAGAGTGGTGGGAGAGCACCATCCTTCTTCCCTGTGAACTCAGGTGTGAGACAGGGATGTGCTCTAGCACCTACACTTTTCAACACTTGTATGGATTGGTTACTAGGACAGTTGGGCAGAGTCGCTGCGGACTAGACGTCGGTAATTTTAAGATGACCGATCTTGATTTTGCTGATGACGCTGTCATCCTAGCCGAGACGTAGGATGTTCTCAAATTGGCCCTCAAAGCAATACATGAGGAGTCAGGAGCCACTGGGTTTAAAGGTTTCTTGGACTAATACCAAAGTCAAAGTATTTAATGACTTACTGGATGATACAGTGCAGTCTGTTCATGCATATGCATGTGTGGAGGACTTAGAGATATTGGATAAATTTACTTATCTTGGTAACATAATCCATGAAAGTGGTTAGTCGGGGTACGATGTTAATTGTTGCCCCAGCTTTGCATGTGGGATTTTGAATTAACTTAAAAGTATAGAGCATTGTTGATGCTTGAGCAGAAGTACGAAGCTGCGGATCTTCAAGGCACTGGTGCTCCCTGTCTAATTATATGGATGTGAGACGTGAACACTTTAAAATTAGTTGAAAAGACGCTTCAACTCAATTGGTACCAAATGTCTTTCCAGGAATCTGATTAAATCAAATATAGTTATAGTTGCATGTTCCGTGCACGCCAATGTGGTTCGCCTCCCTGAAGCTGCCCCTGCTCTCCAGGTTATCTTTACAGAGGACAACCCTGAGTGGTGGAGGCCTAGGGGAAGACCACGGAACTCATGGCTGAGGCAAGTCGACCAATCTTGTCATAGGATACTTGAAATGAGCCAGGCAAATGCCTGGAGTCTCACCCGGAAGGATCCCTCGGAGTGGAGTCAGAGTGTAAATGCGGCTACATGATGTCACGGTATATGCCACCATTAATTGATTGAGTGACTTTTTGAGCTGCCTTACTTAAGTGAGGGAATGCTAATTGCACATTTAGCCTACTTCCCATCTCCAAGGTCCTTATATTCTGATGGTCCAGTTTCAAGGATCGTTGCCGGTCTCTATCCTTTTCCTTTGAAATTTCCCTCACGAATTCCACGATCAGGGTGGCTTTGGCTTGGTCCCATTCTTCGACCACCTTGAGCTTGTAGCACACATCACCTAGAGCTAACCCCGGGTGTGCGATATACGAGCTTCTTCCCTTTATCTCCTAGCTGAAGTAGTGTGAACTTGCATTTGATTTGCTCAAGCCACACCTCTTTTCTTTTTCCCCATACTCTAAAGGGTAGCATCATTGCCATTTTTGTTTCCTTCTATTGGGTAGGTTAGAATAATTTGTTGTTCTGATTGGTTTGTCAATATCCCACCGCTGGCCACCAAAATGTAGTAAATATTTTTGTATTCTATTAGATTTTAGGTGGATATAAAACAGCCAATCGTAAACCAAACACTTTATTCACAATTTGTTCCCGTACAAATTAATACATCCTTCATATAATTAAAACATTTCTCTATCCAGCCTCACACGATCTTAGAATTAGACAACTCTTTTCCTTTAATGAAACATGCTAAGCAAGTATGAATAATTTCTTATAGCCAGCGCAGTACCCTACTTCGGATGTTACTCCTGTTAAAGCCTGCCTGACTAGGTTATTCAAAGACATAAGTAGAGATAGCACTCCACTTCCACTAATCTTTTGCCAAACTAAAAAAAGCAAGTATAAATTCATACAATGCTTTCTTGCAAGGACAAATAATAAGAATGCAGCCTACCGAAACACAATGACTCTCACTGAATAGTCTAGTTCATACACACACGAATATATAATGTTGCACATGATTGTGCTTCTCTTACAATCTACTGAAATATACCTTAATATCTACTGGTCAAATATAATATACCACTATGCATATGCTTTAATCTTGTCACAACCAATGCGACCGGAATATTTTCTTCACGCACATGCACCTCCAAGTACCAATAATAAATGCGTCTATTAACTCTTTTAACTTCAACGCCTCATTTACATTACAATACTGTTTGCAGAGCTCTGGACAACCTACAGTATACAGATCAACCACAATGTTTAGATATGCATCTAATAGTATCTCTGGTTAGAATTTCTGCTATCACACATATACATGACTAATTATTCCCCAATTGCTCAATTAATGCTGGACTCTCGCATCTAATATTTCACAACAGGTACACCGTGTTCTTACATAATGACACTATTTATAAAATTATGCTTCAATGTTCAACTTTTAAGCCTGTATTGGCTGGTTTATAATATGCAAAGAAGTCGAAGGTTGCCTAGGTTTTCTTCTATCATCTGTTATTTTTAGTCATTAGTATGTGATATGATAGGAATTACTGTCAGATTGTCTCTTTCTTAAAAAGTGAGGTTAAGCTAACATCAGTTATATTAAAATTTAGTCCTAATATTTCGTGGACCCATAGGATCCTAAAAAATAATATGTACTGCCATAGGTTGAAGCCACCACCTCTGCGTTCAGCTGCACACTTCTCATCTGGCTGCAGCTCGGGGTTTGGTCAGGCCCTCTTGCTATGCCTTATATTGGTTGCAGGCAGCTTATGATTCGGGAAATATTGTACTAATCAGCTCCCTCTTGGTGTATTCTATAGCGTTTCTACCCTTTTCCTTGTGCAATGCTACAGAGAAGGCATGCTACGCTGACAGGTATTCGTAGGCCACAGGATACTTGGCTGCGAGCTCAGGGTTTGGGATGAACGGCAGGCTTGGGATTTGTACTCTTTGTACCTCTTTTGTACTGCACCCCCCAGCTCGGTTTCTCTGCTTACGTTGTCATTTCATCCAGATTTTACTGCCTCGGAGTATTGGAGCCGGGGAAGAGCCAAACAGTCCTTTCCTAGAGCTGTTGTCTTCTTTGGTACTGGTAGCCGTGTGTGCTCCAGACAGACAGACAATGAATACAGGACAAGGTGAGACAAGCAATCAGTTTACCCCAAGATACGACCATGCCATAGTCGATTTTATACTCCAGGTACCCACTTTTATGTCTTGGTAGGACAAGGCTATCACACGAGAGAGTCAACCCGACGACTCATGAGCAATCCTGGTGGCTTAGCCAAGTTTTCATTCTGATGTGTTTGTTGGCAGTTAAGCCACCAACCGTTTCCCTGGATTCATTTTTGCCACAAAGAAAACAGGTACTCATTTTCGTCTGAGTGAGATGTAACTACACAGGGATTGGAGCTTGTTCAACTCTCCTTGGCTACTTGGACCTTGGTGGCCAGCAAAGGAAATTTCACCCACACCATGTATGTGTGGTAACAACTGGTGTGCTGGACGGTCACCCATCCAACTACTGCTCGACCATACATAGCTTGCTGTCGCTGATCGAAACCAGCGTTGCCAACCATGCAGGCCATGGTTGCCACAAACATGAAGCATGAATGAATATAGAAACGGTGGGTGAAAGTGCCACAAACTTGTCGGCGCAGCTTTATATATCTGGCACCCTCCATGGCACTGCGCCCTGATTGGCTAATGGTTCCCAGGTGACTTTAGGATGCCAGTTTTCCTTCTCTCATTCTTCCTTTACATCATTGCCTGTAATTACACTATTCTCTGCATAACAACATCCGGGCAGCTCTGGGTAAAGTTTCATAACAAGAAAGTTGCCTATTGTGAAAATATCTTGTGTTGAAACTGCTCGAGCAATAATTTGTCTGCAGGTGCACCCTGCCGGATTGGTGGAGAGCATTTGCAAGATAAGGAGCAGCCGGCCAATCAGCATAAGGTACACTCACAGAGTCACAGCTACCTGGGTAAGGTTAGTACCTTTACGGCTGCACCGCACCGGAGACCATGATTTGCAACATCTAATCTGGCTCGCTGATTGGTCAATCTCGGTGGAACTTGTGGTGCTTGTATTTCTTCCCTTTTCACTCCCACTAACATACATTACAACAGACCAACTAACATTATTAGTGATATCGCTAGTTACTGTACTTGAAAACGTGTCATTTGTTTGAGCTTTCCTATAATAGTCAATTTCTAATAAATATGTTTATATATCTATATTTAATATATCAAACATATTCAGAGGTAATAAATAAATAATAATGGAAATATTAGCAACATATAATAAGATAGACGAACAAAGAGACAGGATAGTATAGACAGAAGTCATACCAAAGGACAGATCAATGCCAATAGAGAGAGACAGCCAGAGAGAACAAATTAGACAGTAAACATGCAGAGAGAGAGAGAGAGAGAGAGAGAGAGAGAGAGAGAGAACAAAAGAGTACAAAGGAAATCAAGCAACAACAGATCTAGTGACCCTTCTAGGTTGCTTGTCCTCCAAAACACTGAGGATCAAGTGTCCAAACAGTGGTTTAGAGTGGGTAAGGGAACATTGGAAAGGGAATTACTGCCCTGGAACTAATGTCCGTGGCAGGATTAGGAAGTTAGTAGGGGACAGATGGGTTAGTAACTGAGGGGGGGATAAAATAAAGTTATTCATTTACAAACGCAGTCAGTCGCGGGTTTGAAGCGAGATATTTGTCTAGGCGGAGTTTAAATGAATCAACGGTGATGCAGTCTATAACGTTTCGGGGAAGCCCATTCCACAAGTTGACAACTCGATTGAAGAAGAATTCTTAGATTCGTGTGAGTTAAAATATTTACCAATAATTTTGCAACCGTTTCCCCGTGTGTAATTAGATTGGTCGATAGTGAAGTACTTACTACAGTTCATATTGTCGATGCCTTTGATGATTTTGAACACTTGAATTAAGTCACCTCTTAATCTGCGCTGGGTTAAAGGAAATAGATTTAATTCTCTAGGTATCATTTTGGTAACTCTACGTTGAACTCGTTCTAGCTTGTTTATATCTTTTTGGTAATAAGGGCACCAGGATTGAACGCAGTATTCCAGAAGAGGGCGGACTAAGGCATTGTAAAGGGTTAGGATAACTTCTTTGGATTTATGCTCAAATGACCTGCCTATAAAGCCAATTATTTTAAAAATATGTTTGCCTTCTTAACAACTTCTGAACATTGTTGACTCGGTTTTAGGTTACTCGATATTGTTACTCCCAGATCGGTTTCTCTGTTTACATTCTTAAGCTGAGTGCCATTCATCGAATAGTTTGCTTTCTCATTTAGGTATCCGACATGTAGTACTTTACATTTATCCGCATTGAAACTCATTTGCCAAATTTGGGCCCAACATGACAATTTATCTAGATTGTGTTGCATATCGTCAACTTGTTCTTTTGAGAGTACGCTATTTGCAATTTTTGTATCGTCAGCAAATTTTGAGATTGTACAGGTGAGGCCCTCATCTATGTCGTTGATGTAAATTAGAAAGAGAATTGGTCCTAGTACCGATCCCTGGGGTACCCCGCTACTTACATTGGTCCATTTAGATGCCTTACCGTTTATGACTACTCTTTGCTTTCTGTCGCTGAGCCAATTTTCTATCCATTTCAACACACCATCTTGTATTCCATGCGCTTTTAGTTTTAGCAGTAAACGTTTGTGGGGAACTTTGTCAAAGGCCTTTTGAAAATCAAGGTATATAATATCTACAGCTTTACTCTCATCGTAGAGGTTGAGGATATCGTGGAAGAAGTCTAAGAGGTTTGTTAAACAGGAACGTTTTTACGAAAACCGTGTTGAGTATCTTTAAGTATGTTATTTTCCTCTAAGTGATTTACGAGTCTGTCTCGTATGACCGTTTCTAGCATATTACATACAACTGAGGTTAAGCTAATTGGACGATAGTTACAGGGTAGGGATTTGCTGCCTTTTTTTAATATCGGTGTTACGTTGGCTAGCTTCCACTGATCAGGCATAGTTCCAGACTGCAAGGATTTATTGAATAGTAATGTCAGTGGTTTGGAGAGCTCATCCTTAGATTCCTTCAGAACTCTAGGCGAGATTGTATCAGGTCCAGGCGTTTTATTTACCTTGAGTTTATCTAAACAATTCAATACTTCTCTCTCTGTAACGGTGATATTGCTTAGAACATCTGAATTATCAATCTGAATCGGCGATGGTGTAGGGTTATCACTGAGGTCTTCTGTTGTAAAAACTGATGCAAAGAAGGTATTGAGGGCATTACTCATTTGTACTTCGTCTTTGGTGTATTTTCCATTTTCATCGACTAACGGTCCAACAGTTGAAGTAACTACTTTTTTCTTTCTGATATAACTATAGAATTCTTTCGGGTTTGTTTTACTTTGATTCGCAATATGTAACTCTAAGGTCTTTTTACTTTGCTTAATTAACTTTTTGGCTTTGCGTCGTAGATCTACAAATTTCACCCGTCATTTTGTGAGGATTTTAATCTATCAATAGCAAATTTTTTAGCAAGCAGGCAGTTTGAAATATCTTTATTCCACCATTTGGGCTTATTATTATGGCCTGGACGCCGTATTTTCGATGGTATGCAGTCTTGCACTCCTTTTAGGTAAGTGGTTTCGAATAACTTCCAAGATGTATTTATGTCATTATTGTTAATTAAAAAGCTCCAGTCAGTTTCTTTAAACATAGCTCTAAGTTTATGGAAGTTTGCTTTCTTGAAATTAGGAACTTTTTCGATGCTACTATTTGGTTCGTTACTAGTAAACTTTAAAGTGAAAGTTATCGTACGATGGTCGCTGTTACTGAAGCGGCTCGCTTGGTGTAGTGACTAGCGTCTCGGACTTCCACCCAGAAGGCCCGGGTTCGCGCCCACGCTCGGCGCATTAAAGATTTTTCACAAGCACTGAGTCGTTACCATCCCTCATGAGCAAAGGGATGGGGTAGTAGTACAGGACCCCAATGGAAATACGCCTAATCGGCCTTATTGAGCTATCCTTAGCTAGCTTAGCATGCGCTAGCTTTAACCCTTAATTAGCGGCTCACCACATAAGTCGAGTTAAATAAAGCTGGACTATGTAGCGGCGCTCGACATAGGTCGAGTGGCAATTTCAGCACGTAATGTTGCTGAGAGAGAGACAAGTGGCAGGAGACGAGCGAGCGTATGACTGCTCCAGACCACCGCGGCGAACCCACTGACACGAATCTCCGCTCCCTCCCTCTCTCACTCGCTACATACTGAATTATATGGGAAAGTACCGAATTACATGCTTTTTGCACTCGCGTTGCACGGTTATTGAAAGAAAACTAGCCATCATAAAAGGATCGTTATGGTGTCATTCGAAAGCTCTGTTTATGCCCTTTCAGGGATAGGTACTTGTTTTACGTTCTGGGTCTTATTTAGGCATGAAAATTATCACGTAAACAGCCCTATTTTGGCTAAAAACACCCCGCTGGGGCGGTACATATAAATAAACCGCATAGGCCGCTCGTAAGGTGTTAAGAACTATTATTATTATTATTATTACATCACCAACATTCAAATTCTCTATTAATTCTTCTTTTGTTGCAAGTACAATGTCAAGAACGTTATTACCACGGGTCGGCGTTCGAACAATTGATAAAGCGAACTCTCTTGCAAGTTCGTATACAGGTCATGTCGGAGTTGAAGTAAGAGTATCGCCCCACTTGGTCACAGGTAAATTAATGTCGCCAAAATTTACGTATCTTGCGAGTTACTTACATCTGCAATTTGTTTCGTAATTTCTCGATCAGTTTGCACTGATTGAGCTGGAGGTCTGTATTAATGCAAGTATTATTTTTGTACCTTTATTATTCTTATTAGCACAAAGATGCGTCGACGTTCACAATTTGAGGTTTTGACAATGTTACGAACTGGCACTCGGGTACACAAGGGCTCTCAATCAGGACTCGAATACGGCTCGCTGCCACAATGGAAACACACGATCCCAACCCCTGAGTACTGCCAGCCGAACAAAAACACCAATACCCTCCAGAGTTCAATCTGCTATAACGGGGTATACAAGAACTCGGTACTAGTGTTCAACAACAGACTAATAAAGAGACAGGAATTATCTAGTCTGGTCAACAATCCAAACAATGAAGTAAGAAACAACAACACCAAAGAATAGTGTTGGCCGAAGCCGAAGTAATCCACCCTTGACTAAGAACTTAAGAAGTCCTCCACCCTCTACTTCGGAACGGCACTATTACGTTACGTTAATTAATAGTCCTTAAGCATCGAGCAAGGAATCTTCTGAAAAAAGTTAGATGCTTCTCGGATGCTCGTAAGAAGTATGTATCGGATTTTGAACAGTAATTCAATAAGCAAAAACACTGGCAATTAAATACTATTAAAGGTTTAAATTGGCATAAGAATAATTAAAAGAATATGCAATAGTAAATGGCAAACATTAAAAAGAAGTACTCCGCAAATGCAACGGCATTAGCCTACTCGGATTGTGCTCGTGGGCCACTAATCACTAAAGTAGCCAAGCTTGCAACACATGAAATCAATAGTGCATAAACAATTCCATACATAAGGAAAGCTTCAATACTATTCTGTATCTACTAATCGAGTAAAGTCTAGCTGGGGTACTGTGGGCAAAAGGTAGCAGTGACTGAGCAAAAACGGCTCGTAGCCTAGCGAAGTCCTCACAATGTTTAAAGTATTACGTTAAAACTAACAAGTGCACTTTGAGAAATCCAGATCCCTTGTATCTGGTTTTCTCCTGGCTCCTTGACAAAGTAAAAACAAACTGTTAATAAAATACAGGGTGGTTAGGCTCTTGCCCTCACGCACTGTAAATTATTAACTCAACAGAGTCAGCCGCGAAGACAACCTAGGCTTCACTGAACCGAAACGAGTATGCAGGTTTATCGCTTAACCACTGCATCAAACAACAACTCGTAACACAGAAAAGCCTTACCCCAGTCTAGCATTACCTAGACTAGCAGAAAACAGGAATAATAATAATAACACACAGGGAAATGCATATACAAGTGCAACAAACATAATCAATCCTATTCTAAGTTAACCCTTCCAAAATAGGCTATCTAATAGGCAAGTATCTCGTGAGAACTCAGCGATAATACGTTGGCTGACTAGCTCTGCACCAACGGGACCATGGAAGTTAAACAGGCAGGGAAAAGAGGAGATAAGAATGTAAGGTAGTAGAGAAAGTTCACATCAGTCAGAAGAATATATAGTTAGCAAGGGAAATGAGAAGTCACTGCCTAATGAGTTCTGATGAAAAAATGGCTAGACTTCCCTTTTTATACCCGGCCCTCTAGTGAGCCCAACGTGAACTACTAAGGACCGCCCACTGACAACCATTATGTAATTTCTCTCTCTCCTCTGGGATAGACAAAGGCGCCCCTAGCACTGAGGGGAGGGGGGAGTGCTAGTGAGTTAGGCCCCACCTCCGCCTGGCGCACCCACTGACCCCCAACTGTGGCTGTTTCTCTTCCCATTATTACAAATAAGTTTTACACACAATACTTATAACTAATGATCAAAATAGAACTCGTTGACTCAGATGAAAACAAAATACATATTCAAAATACTTATAGTACAACGGCTCAAATGAACTAAGTTAGGAAACTCTACATAGACTACAGCCAAAGTTCCTGCCCTGACGATCCTAGCGAAAGTGGGGCATGACTATGCGTTTCTGTACAGCATGCTCACACTGGACATGCGTCACACCTCCCCCAAGATTTTACTTACTCAACCCTGAGCTAAAATCTGACAAACACCGAACCCCATCAAGCCCCTCACACCTAGCGACCACATGGCACTAAAACAAAGCTGAGTTTATCACCAAAACACATCTTATTATAAAAAAAAAATCACATTTTATAACTCCTCCCAACAATAGCAAAAGACACAATATCATGCTCCCAGAGCGAGCTTACAGCAGCTCAGCCGTTTGATAGTTCGTGGACTACTCAAACTCTATAGGCTATGACAAACTTATACGATTATCTATATCAAGAAAGTTTTTTTATATGATTTTTATATTTTAATATGTTTTTCCCAGGCTGCACTATAAGGGCAGCCTATTTTCCTCCACTCAAACCCACAACACCTGTGATAGCCTACGACTGATCATCCGCCCTTGATAAACAATCCGCGATCACATTGTCACATCCACAATATGACGGATGTCCAGGTTATACTCCTGCAACATCAAAGACCACCTGGTCAGTCTCATATTGCGATTGTGAAATTAATTCAGTTCTCAAAGGGTGATGATCAGTGTAGATAACCACGACTGGGCCATAGGCTGGAACATACACCTCGAAGTGCCTGAGCGACAGCACAATCGCCAGTAATTCCTTTTCTATTGTAGAATAGTTCTTTTGTGCAGCATTGAACTTCTTAGAAAAGAAACTTACTGGGTGTTCCACACCTTCATTGTCTGTCTGTAGCAAGACGGCACCAGCCCCTACACCACTAGCATCTGTTGCCAGCTGAAAAGGCCTGTTAAAATCTGGGGCCCTGAGTATCGGGTGAGTACATAGCAAATGTTTCACCAAAGTGAAAGCCTTTTCACACTCAGGTGCCCACAAAAACTTTTTGTCTTTAGATAACAAATCTGTGAGAGGTGCCAACACCGTTGAGTAACCTTTTATGAAGCGTCTGTAGTAGCCTATCATACCCAAGAATCTCATAATCTGCTTCTTGGTTGTTGGGTGCGGACATTTATTGATAGCCTGTAACCTTGTTCTGAGGAGGGCACACCTGTCCCCTTCCCACTACAAACCCAAGGTACTGCACAGTGGCTTTTACGAAGTCACACTTTGCCAAATTTACTACCAGACCTGCTTCACTAAGTTTCCGGAACAAGGTCTCAAGGTGCTCACAATGGCTCTCAAAGTCGTCATCATAATGATTACATCGTCCAAATATACGGTGCAATTTGGAATGTCCTTTACAATTTCATTCATCAGGTTCTGAAACGTTGCTGGTGCATTCTTAAGTCCGTAAGGCATAACATTGCACCGGTAGGTACTCCCGTCCACAACAAAACTACATACCTCTTTCAGCCTGATACAGTGAATCGGCAACATAATCGTGGATATCGGGAATTAGCCGTGGGTGACTCTCACGGTCCAAGCGACGTATCGGGGGTCGATACGAGATTTTGAGCTGTTCAAAAGTTCGTGGGAATCCCCCGGCAACTGTAAAACATTGTCTGCAGTACATTAAATAGTCAGTTTCTATCCGTTTTCACTAATGAAAATTTGACACAGGTTCCAGAAGTTCGTAAGGTATATAGCGATAGTATAGAAAATAGGTTAAGTACGGTAACTATAAGTAGAAATGATGTGCTTAAGGAAATTGACAGACTGAAACCTCAGAAATCGCCTGGTCCCGATGAGGTATATGCTAGAGTATTAAAAGAATGCAGAGATGAGTTAAGTTACCCTTTTTCATTAGGGTTTAACAAGGCATTAGAAACAGGCTTAGTTTCCAGAAGCTTGGAAGCTTTCAAATGTGGTTCCGATCTTCAAAAAAGGTGATAAATCAATAGCATCCAATTACCGTCCCATTAGTCTTACTTCAATCATAGGAAAGCTACTAGAGTCAATTATTGCTAGGAAAATGAGAAACCACTTAGAAACATTTAACTTAATCAATTCTTCTCAGCATGGATTCACTCATGGACGTTCTTGCCTTACTAATTTGCTTAGTTTTTTCTCAGAGGTATTATGAAGAAGTAGATAATACAAGTCATATGATATTATATTTAGATTTCAGTAAAGCTTTCGACAGAGTCCCTCATGAGAGATTGATGAGAAAAGTTGAGGCGCATGGAATAGGTGGGGCGTTGTTAGGATGGATTAGGTCATGGCTAATTGGTAGGAAGCAGAGAGTCAGCATAAATGGTATCAAGTCAGAATGGGGAGCAGTCAAAAATGGTGTTCCCAGGGATCTGTATTAGGTTTCTGTTGTTTGTTATATACATAAATGATATTGATTTAGGTATAACTAGTAGGATAAGTAAATTTGCAGACGATACAAAAATGGGGAGAAAAATTGATTCAGATAGAGATATAGAGTGCCTGCAAAGGGATCTAGATACCTTACACGAATGGTCAGTAAATTGGCAGATGAAGTTTAACATTGACAAATGCAAGGCATTAAAGATAGGGAAGATGCATACAAATGTTAAATATAAACTAGCTAATATGGAATTAGAAAACTCAGACTGTGGGAAACATCTAGGTGTGTTTGTTAGCAATGATTTGAAGCATAGAAAACAATGTATAAGCGTTCGTAACAAGGCAAACAGGATTCTTGGGTTCATCTCTAGGAGTGTGAGTAACAGAACTGCTGATGTTATCTTAAAACTTTACTTGTCATTAGTGAGACCCCATATGGATTATCTGTTCAATTTCGGTGTCCTTATTACAGAATTGACATAGATTCATTGGAGAGAGTACAACGTAGAATGACAAAAATGATCCATAATATTAGAAATCTTCCGTATGAAGAAAGGTTGAAGAAATTAGGCTTACATTTGTTAGAGAGACGCAGAGTTAGAGGGGATATGATAGAGGTATACAAGTGCGTTACTGGGTTTACTAAAGCGGACATAAAAAATGTACTAAAGCTCAGTGATAGCGAAATGTGACGCTCCTGCATAGTAGCCACGTGCGGGCATGCGCGAGGGTCGGCTGGCCAGCCGTTTAGAAACCGGCTGGCGGCAGCCGGCCGGCCGGCTTTTCCTTAGTATATATCCTACGACAATGTAACTAATGTCTGGGATATTCTTATGTTGTTTCACAGCTTGAAGCTGCCCTTATTCTAAACCAACGCATCTTAGTATATTTTATTCTCGATAGTTGATTGTTTCATTATTATATATAAGATGTAAGTCTAGTGAGAGTGGGAGGAGACGAGCGGGAGAGAGAGACCGGCTGGGGGACGTTGCTTCGCGCGGGCGCGGAGAGACTAGCTTGGGACGAGGCTGATTGTTGCCAATTAATCGCAACGTTAGGCTTAGTTTCGACTCATGCAAGGGGTAGACTATTTTGACCCGGCAACGGTGTTGAGTGTTGCCAAGCATGGGATGTATTTCGCATGCCTAGGGTGGGGTCCAGACAGATTCAAGACTCAGAGCTCACCTCACTGTCGTACCCTTCGGACCCCCCTTGATATCTATTCCTCTCAACCTCACTTAGAAACTTTCTCTCTTACTTTGTTTACCTTCTTTCCACTACTTCACCAATCTATTAATTATCCCATCCCCTTGATAGACCTTATATCTATTATTGTATTAACGACGAGCTCTCAGATAACTAGATAGGATTTTGGGCCTTATCGAGAGCTATAATTGTTAATGAGACCTAGGAAGCTTTTTTGTTGTCTCATATTTGGTGGTTTCATGCTTGCTAGTGGGTTCTTGTGGCAGGTGAGCAGGGGCTAGACCGCAGGGGGGGCTTTTTGCAATCCTTTAAGTAAAGTCTGCTGGTGCGAGTCCTGTGGACCTTCACGACTTTACTAGGTTACCCGTGGGAGTCTGGGGGCATTTTCTTGTCTGTGTGCCTGTGTGTCTAGTGTTGTGTTGTGTGAGGGCCCTTGCCTAGTCCACTCAGCAAGCGCTCGCACGTCTTGCGTTTGTTCGAGGGTCGCCAGGAGAGAGTCAGATACTTGGGATCTGAGTCTCTCAAGAGAGCACCCTTTCAATTAGAGTAATTTGGCGCACAGACTTGGGAACGTCCCTAGGCTAGAGCAGGTGGCTCAGCCCTGGTATCCGAAGCCTATATCCTTCCGGCTAGACCTCTGCCACCTGGCAGATTTAACAGCTAGGGGTTTATTATTTCTGCATGCTTGTTATTGTGCCACAGTTTACCGTTTGTGTGAGCATTGTGAGTCAGGGTGTGGCTTAGAGACTCTGTCCGAGCAGGCTTGCCTGACTAAGAGTGAGAAGCACACCTGTATGTGGTTATGTTGCGAGTTGCTGCCTTTATTTAATTATACCTATGCCATTATACACTGTAGGGCCTATCACTAGTATTTATTCCTGCTTATGAGTTAAGAGTTCTCTAAATCCGTAACTGACTTTCTATGCTCAGCCACAGATCCTATAGTATCCACATGCATTTTAGAAACCTGCATCTTGTCTACCTGTACGATGTTTTGAGGACTGTTTGCTTTCACCTTCTTTCACGCAGGGGTGATTAGTTGTATTAATTAACGTAACGTTAAATGTACTTTCTTCTAGTTTGTTATTAAATTGTGTCTGCAATTTAATTCCGTTATCTATTTTTTCCTTGAAGCTTTAAGTCAACTTAATTGTGTGATCTTTTATATAGCCATCTTGACTATCAGCAGTCTATAGTGCGTGCACCCTGTAACCGAGTCATAGGATACCTTGTTGTCCAGGCAGGACTCTTGACGGTTTAGGGTGGTTTGTTGCCTGGGTTTATAGATAAAGGTGGGATCTAGCGTTTTCCGTTGTTTGCTTGTTGCCGCATACCTAGTCCAATAGAAAGAGCCCAGTGTTTATATATCCCAGGACGTAACAAATGGCGACCTTGCATAGGATTTACTGAACAGAGGAATATAGTGGTCATTTGTTTTGAGATTCCTTATGATTAGAGGAATACAGTGGACATAGAGTTTTTTTTTTGGAGCAACCAATATAACACATTAAAGACTTTAAATAACCTTAGTATATACATACTTGCATAGGAGATAAGGCACATTCTATAACCGTGATAATTACTGCAGTGCACAAACATGTCTAATACATCAGAACACAGTGATGGGTCAGGTCACGATACCGGCTCGGAGGGAGAAAGACCTGTGGAGTGGCTAGCGATAGCGAGGAGGTGCAAGAAGATTTTTAGAGGTGCCCCTTACCGCTGCCAGGGTGTTGAAGCTGAATAAGTATGGCTTAAAGTGTGTGGCTGGTCTTCAGGGTCACCAGGGTTTAAGTGGCATGAGGAAAGATCAGCTGAGGACTTTGATATTGGGTTTAGAAGGGAGAGACCTGGGTGGAGAGGTGACTGGGGGCCCCGGTCCCCCGCCCCCCCTCCCCTCTACCCCCCTTTCAATTGTCCGGGTGCCTGAATTTAGTACATACCCCCAAGTTGATGGTCAATGGCAGCGTGGAATTCAATCACAGGGACCCTCTCCATTAAATGCACCTTCCTCCCTCCTCAAGGGTTTGACTCCAGATTTGTTGTTTCGGCTTGAGATGGCCAAGGTTGAGGCCGAAAGACCGAGCTCAGGTTGAGGCTACCGACAGACAGGCTAGATCTCAGGGTGAGGCTGCCGAGAGACAGGCTAGTGTGCAGGCTGAGGTTGCTAGAGCTTCGGCTGAGGCTGCAGAGAGAACAGCTATACGAGAGGCTGAACTGCAGGCAGAGTCTACTAGGTATCGGGCTGACAGGGAGCTGGAGAGATCTCGAGTGGAGGTAACAGGGCGAAATATTGGGGGACATAACAGACATCGGGACCAATCATTGTCGCACCTGCTTAAACTAGTTCCTGTGTTCGATGGATCATGTGTGACTGAGTGTATTATGCGATTTGAGAAGTAGTGTCAGGTACACCAGTGGCCTCAGAGGAAAAGAAGTGGGGCATCCCAACCGCATTAGTTTCAAATCAAGAACTCCTAGGAAAGGTGCTAAAAGCGTACTGATGCACTAACCTTTAGATCGCTGTGTAGTTTATGATGCGAGGTAGCTCAAAGAAGGCTGTGCTCCGGCCCCCCCCCCCCCCCCCCCCCCCTTAATGAGTTACCACCAGAAACTAACCGCTTGAAGGTTCGGGGGGTTACTAAGGGCAAGGATCGTACCGTCCTAGAACACCCCCCTGGACTTGTCTGATGCACTACGCACATTGGCATGCGTTCTGAGAGGTGCAGCTCAACGTTTTGAGGAGTTGAGGGAGTTGGTTCTCTTGGAGCAGTTCTTTAAGTGTCACAGGCGGGACCTTGAACAGAAATAATAAGGGAAAAAAAAAAAAAAATCCTAGAAACTCTTCCGGAGGCAGCAGAAATGGCTTGAACCTCCGACTGTCATTAATTCGAGGGTGTGGAGCAGCAGCTCAGGAAGTGAGTCGGGTGCAAAGGATCGTACCCCTCGCCCCTCCCAAGAATTTGGATACACATAAATACACAAAAACCATCTAGCAC
>JAVRFV010000210.1:0-102391 GCA_032716605.1 Paralithodes platypus | reverse complement strand
TGAGGGAATGCTAAATTGCACATTTAGCCTACTTCCCATCTCCCAGCGTCCTTATATTCTGATGGTCCGGTTTCAAGGATCGTTGCCGGTCTCTATCCTTTTGCCTTGAAATTTCCCTCACGAATGCCACCTCAGGGTGGCTTTGGCTTGGTCCCATTCTTCGGACCACCTGGAGCTTGTAGCACACATCACCTAGAGCTAACCCGGTGTGTGCGATATACGAGAGTCTGCCCTTTATCTCATAGCTGAAGTAGTGTGAACTTGCATTTGATTTGCTCAAGGCCACACCTCTTTTCTTTTTTCCCCATACTCTAAAGGGTATAGCATCATTCCGCATTTTTGTTTCCTTCTATGGGCTAGGTTAGAATAATTTGTTGTTCTGATTGGTTTGTCCAATATACCACCGCTTGGCCACCAAAATGTAGTAACTATTTTGTATTCTATTAGATTTTTAGGGGGTGGATATAAAACAGCCAATCGTTAAAAAAACACTTTATTCACAATTTGTTCCCGTACAAATTAATAAATCCTTCATATAATTAAAACATTTCTCTATCCAGCCTCACACGATCTTAGAATTAGACAACTCTTTTCCTTTAATGAAACCATGCTAAGCAAGTATGAAATAATTTCTTATAGCCAGCGCCGTACCCTACTTCGGATGTTACTCCTGTTTAAGCCTGCCTGACTAGGTTATTTCAAAGACATAAGTAGAGATAGCACTCCACTTCCACTAAATCTTTTGACAAAACTAAAAAAAGCAAGTATAAATTCATACAATGCTTTCTTGCAAGGCCAAATAATAAGAATGCAAGCTACCGAAACACAATGACTCTCACTGAATAGTACTAGTTCATACACACACCACGAAATATATAATGTTGCACATGATTGTGCTTTCTCTTTCAATCTACTGAAATATACCTTAATATCTACTGGTTCAAATATTAATATACCACTATGCATATGCTTTAATCTTGTCACAACCCAAATGCGACCGGAAGATTGTTCGGCACGCACCCATGCACCGCCAAGTACCAATAATAAATGAGTCTATTAACTCTTTTAACTTCAAACGCACTCATTTACATTACAATTACTGTTTGCAGAAGCTCTGGACAACCTACAGTATACAGAAGCAACAACCACAATGTGTAGAAGAGGAAGCTTAAGTAGTATCGTCGGGTTAAGAATTTCTGCTATCACACACTATAGCATGACTAATTATTCCCCAATTGTCTCAATTACTATGCTGGAAACTCTTCGGGCATCTAATATTGGGGGTCACAACAGGTACACCGTGTTCTTACATAATGACACTATTGTCAGCGGAGGGTGGTGAGGGTATGAAAATTATGCTCTCAATAATGTTTCAACTTTTAAGCCTGTTATTGGGCTGGTTTATAATATGCAAAGCAAGGTCGGAAGGTTGCCTAGGTTTTCTTCTATCATCTGTTATTTTTAGTGCATTAGTATTGCTGATATGATAGGAATTACTGTCCAGATTGTCTCTGTTCTTAACAAAGTGAGGTTGTAAGCTAGGACATCAGTTATATTAAAGAATTTAGTCTACTCAATATTTGCGTGGACGCCATAGGATCCGAAAAAATCAATATGATACTGCCATAGGTTTTGAAGCCACCGACCTCTGCTGTTCGAGCTTGGCACCACTTCTCATCTGGCTGCAGCTCGGGGTTTGGTCAGGCCCTCTTGTCTATGGGACTTATATTGTTGCAGGGCAGCTTATGATTCGGGAAATATTGTACTAATCAGGCTCCCCTCCTTGGTGTATTCTATAGGCGTTTCTACCCTTTTCCTTGTGCAATGCGTACAAGAGAAGGCATGGCTACGGATGACAGGTATTCGTATGGCCACAGGATCTACTTGTATGCGAGCTCAGGGTTTGGGATGAAACAGGGGTCAGGCTTGGGATTTGTAGCTCCTTTGTAACTCTTTTGGTACCTGACACCACCCCAGCCATCGGTTTCTCTGCTTAACAGGTTGTCATTTCATCCAGATTTTACGTGCCTCGGAGTTATGTTGGGAGCCGGGGAAGAGCCAAACAGTCCTTTCCTAGAAGCTGTTGGTCTTCTTTGGTACTGCGGTAGCCGTGTGGGATCCAGACAGACAGACAATGAATATCGAGAAAAACAGGACAAGTGAGACAAGCAAATTCAATGTTTACCCCAAGATACGACCATGTCCAGTAGTCGATTTTATACTACAGGTACCCACTGTTTATGTCTGTGGGTAGGACAAGGCTATCACAACTGAGAGAGTCAATCCCCGACGACTCATGAGGGCGAATCCTGGTGGCTTAGCCAAGTTTTCATTCTGATGTGTTTGGTTGGCAGCAGTTTAAGCCACCAACGCGTTTCCCTGGATTCATTTTTGCCACAAAGAGAAAACAGGTAGCTCATTTTCGTCTGAGGTGAGATGTAACTACACAGGGATTGGAGCTTGTTCTAACTCTCGCTTGGCTATCTTGGACCTTGGGTGGCCAGCGAAAGGAAATTTCACCCACAACCATGTATGTGTGGTAACAACTGGTGTGCTGGACGTGTCACCCATCCAACTTACTGATCGACCATACATAGTCTTGCTGGCTCGCTGATTCGAAACCAGGGCGCGTTGCCAACCATGCAGGCCATGGTTGCCACTAACATGAAGGGCCTGAATGAATATAGAAACGGTGGGAATGAAAGGGCACACAAACTTGTCGGCGCAGCTTTATATATATGGGCACCCTCCATGCACTGCTACTAAGCGCCCTGATGTGGCTAATGGTTCCCAGGTTGACTTTTAGGATGGGGCCAGTTTTCCATTCTCTCATTCTTCCTTTAAGCATCATTGCCTGGTAAATTACACTAGTCTCTGCCATAACAACATCCGGGAGCAGCTCTGGGTAAAAGTTTCATAACAAGAAAAGTTGCCTATTGTGAAAATATCTTGTGTTGAAACACTGCTCGGAAGCTAACTAATTTGGTCTGCAGGTGCACCCTGCCGGCTTGGTGGAGAGCATTTGCAAGATACAGGAGCAGCCGGGCCAAATCAGCATTAAGGTAGCACTCCACAGAGTCACAGCTACCTGGGTAAGGTTAGGTACCTTTTTTTAAAAAGGCTGCAGCCGCACCGGAGATCGCGACTTTGCTAAATCTAATCATGTGCTCGCTGAGTTGGTCAATCTCCGGTGGAAAACTCTTGGTGGCTGTGTTATATATTCCCTTTTTCCTCCCACTAACAATACATTCACAAGCAGACCAACTAACATTATTAGTGATATATCTGCTAGTTACTGGTAGGCTTGAAAACGGTTGTCATTTGTTTGAGCTTTTCCTATAATAGTCAATTTCTTAATAATATGTTTATGGTATCTATATTTAATATATCAAACATATTCAGAGGTAATAAATAAATAATAATGGAAATATTAGGCAACATATAATAAGATAGAGCGAACAAAGAGACAGGATAAAGTATAGAGCACGAAGGTCATACGCAAACGACAGATCAATTGTCCAATAGAGCAGAGACAGCCAGAGAGAACAAATTTAGAGCAGGTAAACATGGTCAGGGAGAGAAGAGAGAGGGAGAGTGAGAGAGAGAGAGAGAGAGAGAGAGAGCAAAAGAGTACAAAGGAAATTGCAAGCAACAACAGAATCTGGTAGTGACCCTTCTAGGTTGGCTGGGGCTTGTCCTCCAAAACCACTGAGGATCAAGGGTGTCCAAACAGTGGTTTAGAGTGGGTAAAGGGAACATTGGAAAAGGGAATTCACTGCCGCTGAAATAAAAACAAAAAAAAAAAAAAAAAAAAGAAATAATGGTCCGTGGCAGATTAGGAAGTTTAGTAGGGGACACGATGCGGTTAGTAACTGAGGGGGGGATAAAATAAAGTGGTATTCATTTACAAACCGGCAGGTCAGTCAGCAGGGTTTTGAAGGCGCGCTATTTTGTCTACGGCGGAGTTTAAATGAATCAACGGTGATGCAGTCTATACGTTTCGGGGAAGCCCATTCCACAAGTTGACAACTCGATTGAAGAAGAAATTCTTAGATTCGTGTGAGTTAAAATATTTACCAATAATTTTGCAACCGTTTCCCCGTGTGTAATTAGATTGGTCGATAGTGAAGTACTTACTACAGTTCATATTGTCGATGCCTTTGATGATTTTGAACACTTGAATTAAGTCATCTCTTATCTGCGCTGGGTTAAAGGAAATAGATTTAATTCTCTAGGTATCATTTTGGTATCTCTACGTTGAACTCGTTCTAGCTTGTTTATATCTTTTTGGTAATAAGGGCACCAGGATTGAACGCAGTATTCCAGAAGAGGGCGGACTAAGGAAGTGTAAAGGGTTAGGATAACTTCTTTGGATTTATGCTCAAATGACCTGCCTATAAAGCCAATTATTTTGATTTCCTTCTTAACAACTTCTGAACATTGTTGACTCGGTTTTAGGTTACTCGATATTGTTACTCCCAGATCGGTTTCTCTGTTTACATTCTTAAGCTGAGTGCCATGCATCGAATAGTTTGCTTTCTCATTTAGGTATCCGATATGTAGTACTTTACATTTATCCGCATTGAAACTCATTTGCCAAATTTGGGCCCAACATGACAATTTATCTAGATTGTGTTGCATATCGTCAACTTGTTCTTTTGAGAGTACGCTATTTGCAATTTTTGTATCGTCAGCAAATTTTGAGATTGTACAGGTGAGGCGTCTATGTCGTTGATGTCAATTAGAAAGAGAATTGGTCCTAGTACCGATCCCTGGGTTACCCCGCTACTTACATTGGTCCATTTAGATGCCTTACCGTTTATGAACTACTCTTTGCTTTCTGTGGCTGAGCCAATTTTCTATCCATTTCAACACACCATCTTGTATTCCATGCGCTTTTAGTTTTAGCTGTAAACGTTTGTGGGGAACTTTGTCAAAGGCCTTTTGAAAATCAAGGTATATAATATCTACAGCTTTACTTTCATCGTAGAGGTTGAGGATATCGTGGAAGAAGTCTAAGAGGTTTGTTAAACATGAACGTTTTTTACGAAAACCGTGTTGAGTATCTTTTAAGTATTTTCCTCTAATTGATTTACGAGTCTGTCTCGTATGACCGTTTCTAGCATATTACATACAACTGCGGTTAAGCTAATTGGACGATAGTTACAGGTAGGGATTTGCTGCCTTTTTTAATATCGGTGTAACGTTGGCTAGCTTCCCCTGATCAGGCATAGTTCCCGCCTGCAAGGCTTTATTGAATAGTAATGTCAGTGGTTGGAGAGCTCATCCTTAGATTCCTTCAGAACTCTAGGCGAGATTGTATCAGGTCCAGGCGTTTTATTTACCTTGAGTTTATCTAAACAATTCAATACTTCTCTCTCTGTAACGGTGATATTGCTTAGAACATCTGAATTATCAATCTGAATCGGCGATGGTGTAGGGTTATCACTGAGGTTTCTGTTGTAAAAACTGATGCAAAGAACCTATTGACGGCAGTACACATGTGTCCTTCGTCTTTGGTGTATTTTCTTTTCATCGACTAACGGTCCAACGTTGAAGTAACTACTTTTTTCTTTCTGATATAACTATAGAATCTTTCGGGGTTGTTTTACTTTGATTCGCAATATGTAACTCTAAGGTTTTTTACTTGCTTAATTAACTTTTTGGCTTTGCGTCGTAGATCTACAAATTTCACCCGTCATTTTGTGAGGATTTTAATCTATCAATAGCAAATTTTTTAGCAAGCAGGCAGTTTGAAATCTTATTCCACCATTTGGGCTTATTATATGGCCTGGACGCCGTATTTTCGATGGTATGCAGGTCTTGCACTCCTTTTAGGTAAGTGGTTTCGAATAACTTCCAAGATGTATTTATGTCATTATTGTTAATTAAAAAGCTCCAGTCAGTTTCTTTAAAACATAGCTCTAAGTTTTATGGAAGTTTGCTTTCTTGAAATTAGGAACTTTTTTCGATGCTACTTTGGTTCGTTACTAGTAAACTTTAAAGTGAAAGTTATCGTACGATTGTCGCTGTTCCTGAAGCGGCTCGCTTGGTGTAGTGACTATCGTCTCGGACTTCCCACCAGAAGGCCGGGTTCGCGCTCGGCGCATTAAAGATTTTTCACAGCATGAGTCGTTACCATCCCTCATGAGCAAAGGGATGGGGTAGTAGTACAGGACCCCAATGGAATTACGCCTAATCGGCCTTATTGAGCTATCCTTAGCTAGCTTAGCATGCGCTAGCTTTAAACCCTTAATTAGCGGCTAGCAACATAAGTCGAGTTAAATAAAGCTGGACTATGTGGCGATCGACATAGGTCGAGTGGCAATTTCGCACGTAATGTTGCTGAGAGAGAGAGACAAGTGTGGCAGGAGACTAGCGATTTATGACTGCTCCAGACCACCGCGGCGAACCTACTGACACGAATCTCAGCTCCCTCCTCCCTCTCTCACTCGCTACATACTGAATTATATGGGGAAAGTACCGAATTACATGCTTTTTGCACTCGCGTTGCACGGGATTATTGAAAGAAAAACTAGCCATCATAAAAGGATCGTTATGGTGTCATTTCGAAAGCCTGTTTATGCCCTTTCAGGGGATAGGTACTATGTTTTACGTTCTGGGTCTTATTTAGGCATGAAAATTATCACGTAAACAGCCCTATTTTGGCTAAAAACACCCCGCTGGGCGGTACATATAAATAAACCGCATAGGCCGCTCGTAAGGTGTTAAGAACTATTATTATTATTATTATTACATCACCAACATTCAAATTCTCTATTAATTCTTCTTTTGTTGCAAGTACAATGTCAAGAACGTTATTACCACGGGTCGGCGTTCGAACAAATTGATAAAGCGAACTCTCTTGCAAGTTCGTATACAAGTCATGTCCGGAGTGTGAAGTAAGAGTATCGCCCCACTTGGTCACAGGTAAATTAATGTCGCCAAAAATTACGGTATCTTGCGAGTTACTTACATCTGCAATTTGTTCGTAAATTTCTCGATCAGTTTGCACTGATTGAGCTGGAGGTCTGTATATTAATGCAAGTATTATTTTTGTACCTTTATTATTCTTTATTAGCACAAAAGATGCGTCGACGTTCACAATTTGAGGTTTTGACAATGTTACGAACTGGCACTCGGGTACACAAGGGCTCTCAATCAGGACTCGAATACGGCTCGCTGCCACAATGGAAACACACGATCCCAACCCCTGAGTACTGCCAGCCGAACAAAAAACACCAATACCCTCCAGAGTTCAATCTGCTATAACGGGGTATACAAGAACTCGGTACTAGTGTTCAACAACAGACTAATAAAGAGACAGGAATTATCTAGTCTGGTCAACAATCAAACAATGAAGTAAGAAACAACAACACCCAAAGAATAGTGTTGGCCGAAGCCGAAGTAATCCACCCTTGACTAAGAACTTAAGAAGTCCTCCACCCTCTACTTCGGATCGGCACTATTACGTTACGTTAATTAATAGTCCTTAAGCATCGAGCAAGGAATCTTCTGAAAAAAGTTAGATGCTTCTCGGATGCTCGTAAGAAGTATGTATCGGATTTGGAACAGTAATTCAATAAGCAAAAACACTGGCAATTAAATACTATTAAAGGTTTAAATTGGCATAAGAATAATTAAAAGAATATGCAATAGTAAATGGCAAACATTAAAAAGAAGTACTCCGCAAATGCAACGGCATTAGCCTACTCGGATTGTGCTCGTGGGCCACTAATCACTAAAGTAGCCAAGCTTGCAACACATGAAATCAATAGTGCATAAACAATATCATACATAAGGAAAGCTTCAATACTATTCTGTATCTACTAATCGAGTAAAGTCTAGCTGGGGTACTGTGGGCAAAAGGTAGCAGTGACTGAGCAAAAACGGCTCGTAGCCTAGCGAAGTCCTCACAAATGTTTAAAGTATTACGTTAAAACTAACAAGTGCACTTTGAGAAATCCAGATCCCTTGTATCTGGTTTTCTCCTGGCTCCTTGACAAAGTAAAAACAAACTGTTAATAAAATACAGGGTGGTTAGGCTCTTGCCCTCACGCACTGTAAATTATTAACTCAACAGAGTCAGCCGCGAAGACAACCTAGGCTTCACTGAACCGAAACGAGTATGCAGGTTTATCGCTTAACCACTGCATCAAACAACAACTCGTAACACAGAAAAGCCTTACCCCAGTCTAGCATTACCTAGACTAGCAGAAAACAGGAATAATAATAATAACACACAGGGAAATGCATATACAAGTCGCAACAAACATAAATCAATCCTATTCTAAGTCAACCCTTCCAAAATAGGCTATCTAATAGGCAAGTATCTCGTGAGAACTCAAGTGAGAACTCAAGCGATAATACGTTGGCTGACTAGCTCTGCACCAACGGGACCATGGAAGTTAAACAGGCAGGGAAAAGAGGAGCTAAGCATGTAAGGTAGTAGAGAAAGTTCACATCAGTCAGAAGAATATATAGTTAGCAAGGGAAATGAGAAGTTGCTCTGCCTAATGAGTTCTGATGAAAAAATGGCTAGACTTCCCTTTTTATACCCGGCCCTCTAGTGAGCCCAACGTGAACTACTAAGGACCGCCCACTGACAACCATTACGTAATTTCTCTCTCTCCTCTGGGATAGACAAAGGCTCCCCTAGCACTGAGGGGAGGGGGGAGTGCTAGTGAGTTAGGCCCACCTCCCGCCTGGCGCACCCACTGACCCCCAACTGTGGCTGTTTCTCTTCCCATTATTACAAATAAGTTTTACACACAATACTTATAACTAATGATATCAAAATAGAACTCGTTGACTCAGATGAAAACAAAATACATATTCATAATACTTATAGTACAACGGCTCACATGAACTAAGTTAGGAAACCCTACATAGACTACAGCCAAAGTTCCTGCCCTGACGATCCTAGCGAAAGTGGGGCATGACTAGGCGTTCTGTACAGCATGCTCACACTGGACATGCGTCACACCTCCCCCAAGATTTTACTTGCTCAACCCTGAGCTAAAATCTGACAAACACCGAACCCCATCAAGCCCCTCACACCCAGCGACCGCATGGCACTAAAACAAAGCTGAGTTTATCACCAAAACACATCTTATTATAAAAAAAAAATTCACATTTTATAACTCCTCCCAACAATAGCAAAAAGACACAATATCATGCTCCCAGAGCGAGCTTACAGCAGCTCAGCCGTTTGATAGTTCGTGGACTACTCAAACTCTATAGGCTATGACAAACTTATACGATTACCTATATCAAAAGAAAGTTTTTTTATATGATTTTTATATTTTAATATGTTTTTCCCGGCTGCACTATAAGGGCAGCCTATTTTCCTCCACTCAAACCCACACACCTGTGATAGCCTACGACTGATCATCCGCCCTTGATAAACAATCCGCGATCACATTGTCACATCCAGCAATATGACGGATGTCCAGGTTATACTCCTGCAACATCAAAGACCACCTGGTCAGTCTCATATTGCGATTGTGAAATTAATTCAGTTCTCAAAGGGTGATGATCAGTGTAGATAACCACGACTGGGCCATAGGCTGGAACATACACCTCGAAGTGCCTGAGCGACAGCACAATCGCCAGTAATTCCTTTTCTATTGTAGAATAGTTCTTTTGTGCAGCATTGAACTTCTTAGAAAAGAAACTTACTGGGTGTTCCACACCTTCATTGTCTGTCTGTAGCAAGACGGCACCAGCCCCTACACCACTAGCATCTGTTGCCAGCTGAAAAGGCCTGTTAAAATCTGGGGCCCTGAGTATCGGGTGAGTAACATAGCAAATGTTTTCACCAAAGTGAAAGCCTTTTCACACTCAGGTGCCCACAAAAACTTTTTGTCTTTAGATAACAAATCTGTGAGAGGTGCCAACACCGTTGAGTAACCTTTTATGAAGCGTCTGTAGTAGCCTATCATACCCAAGAATCTCATAATCTGCTTCTTGGTTGTTGGGTGCGGACATTTATTGATAGCCTGTACCTTGTTCTGAGGAGGGCACACCTGTCCCCTTCCCACTACAAACCCAAGGTACTGCACAGTGGCTTTTACGAAGTCACACTTTGCCAAATTTACTACCAGACCTGCTTCACTAAGTTTCCGGAACAAGGTCTCAAGGTGCTCACAATGGCTCTCAAGTCGTCATCATAAATGATTACATCGTCCAATATACGGTGCAATTTGGGAAGTCCCTTTCAAATTCATTCAACAGGGTCTGAAACGTTGCTGGTGCAATCTTAAGTCCGTAAGGCATAACAGTGCACCGGTAGGTACTCCCGTCCACAACAAACTACATACCTCTTTCAGCCTGATACAGTGAATCGGCATAATCGTGGATATCGGGAATTAGCCGTGGATGACTCTCACGGTCCAAGCGACGTATCGGGGGTCGATACGACATTTTGAGCTGTTCAAAAGTTCATCGGAATCCCCCGGCAACTGTAAACATTGTCTGCAGTACATTAAATAGTCAGTTTCTATCCGTTTTCACTAATGAAAATTTGACACAGGTTCCAGAAGTTCGTAAGGTATATAGCGATAGTATAGAAAATAGGTTAAGTACGGTAACTATAAGTAGAAATGATGTGCTTAAGGAAATTGACAGACTGAAACCTCAGAAATCGCCTGGTCCCGATGAGGTATATGCTAGAGTATTAAAAGAATGCAGAGATGAGTTAAGTTACCCTTTAACATTTCTATTTAACAAGGCATTAGAAACAGGCTTAGTTCCAGAAGCTTGGAAGCTTTCAAATGTGGTTCCGATCTTCAAAAAAGGTGATAAATCAATAGCATCCAATTACCGTCCCATTAGTCTTACTTCAATCATAGGAAAGCTACTAGAGTCAATTATTGCTAGGAAAATGAGAAACCACTTAGAAACATTTAACTTAATCAATTCTTCTCAGCATGGATTCACTCAGGGACGTTCTTGCCTTACTAATTTGCTTAGTTTTTTCTCAGAGGTATATTATGAAGAAGTAGATAATAACAAGTCATATGATATTATATATTTAGATTTCAGTAAAGCTTTCGACAAAGTCCCTCAATAGAGATTGATGAGAAAAGTTGAGGCGCATGGAATAGGTGGGGCGTTGTTAGGATGGATTAGGTCATGGCTAATTGGTAGGAAGCAGAGAGTCAGCATAAATGGTATCAAGTCAGAATGGGGAGCAGTCAAAAAGTTGTTCCCAGGGATCTGTATTAGGTTCCTGTTGTTTGTTATATACATAAATGATATTGATTTAGGTATAACTAGTAGGATAAGTAAATTTGCAGACGATACAAAAATGGGGAGAAAAATTGATTCAGATAGAGATATAGAGTGCCTGCAAAGGGATCTAGATAGCTTACACGAATGGTCATAAATTGGCAGATGAAGTTTAACATTGACAAATGCAAGGCATTAAAGATAGGAAGATGCATACAAATGTTAAATATAAACTAGCTAATATGGAATTAGAAAACTCAGACTGTGGGAAACATCTAGGTGTGTTTGTTAGCAATGATTTGAAGCATAGAAAACAATGTATAAGCGTTCGTAACAAGGCAAACAGGATTCTTGGGTTCATCTCTAGGAGTGTGAGTAACAGAACTGCTGATGTTATCTTAAAACTTTACTTGTCATTAGTGAGACCCCATATGGATTATGCTGTTCAATTTCGGTGTCCTTATTACAGAATTGACATAGATTCATTGGAGAGAGTACAACGTAGAATGACAAAAATGATCCATAATATTAGAAATCTTCCGGTGAAGAAAGGTTGAAGAAATTAGGCTTACATTTGTTAGAGAGACGCAGAGTTAGAGGGGATATGATAGAGGTATACAAGTGGGTTAGTGGGATTAATAAAGGGGACATAAAAAATGTACTAAAGCTCAGTGATAGCGAAATGTGACGCTCCTGCATAGTAGCCACGTGCGGGCATGCGCGAGGGTCGGCTGGCCAGCCGTTTAGAAACCGGCTGGCGGCAGCCGGCCGGCCGGCTTTTCCTTAGTATATATCCTACGACAATGTAACTAATGTCTGGGATATTCTTATGTTGTTTCACAGCTTGAAGCTGCCCTTATTCTAAACCAACGCATCTTAGTATATTTTATTCTCGATAGTTGATTGTTTCATTATTATATATAAGATGTAAGTCTAGTGAGAGTGGGAGGAGACGAGCGGGAGAGAGAGACCGGCTGGGGGACGTTGCTTCGCGCGGCCGCGGAGAGACTAGCTTGGGACGAGGCTGATTGTTGCCAATTAATCGCAACGTTAGGCTTAGTTTCGACTCATGCAAGGGGTAGACTATTTTGACCCGGCAACGGTGTTGAGTGTTGCCAAGCATGGGATGTATTTCGCATGCCTAGGGTGGGGTCCAGACAGATTCAAGACTCAGAGCTCACCTCACTGTCGTACCCTTCGGACCCCCCTTGATATCTATTCCTCTCAACCTCACTTAGAAACTTTCTCTCTTACTTTGTTTACCTTCTTTCCACTACTTCACCAATCTATTAATTATCCCATCCCCTTGATAGACCTTATATCTATTATTGTATTAACGACGAGCTCTCAGATAACTAGATAGGATTTTGGGCCTTATGCAGAGATATAATTGTTAATGAGACCTAGGAAGCTTTTTTGTTGTCTCATATTTGGTGGTTTCATGCTTGCTAGTGGGTTCTTGTGGCAGGTGAGCAGGGGCTAGACCGCAGGGGGGGCTTTTTGCAATCCTTTAAGTAAAGTCTGCTGGTGCGAGTCCTGTGGACCTTCACGACTTTACTAGGTTACCCGTGGGAGTCTGGGGGCATTTTCTTGTCTGTGTGCCTGTGTGTCTAGTGTTGTGTTGTGTGAGGGCCCTTGCCTAGTCCACTCAGCACTGCGCTCGCACGTCTTGCGTTTGTTCTAGGGTCGCCAGGAGAGAGTCAGATACTTGGGATCTGAGTCTCTCAAGAGAGCACCCTTTCAATTAGAGTAATTTGGCGCACAGACTTGGGAACGTCCCTAGGCTAGAGCAGGTGGCTCAGCCCTGGTATCCGAAGCCTATATCCTTCCGGCTAGACCTCTGCCACCTGGCAGATTAACAGCTAGGGGTTTTATTTCTGTATGCTTGTTATTGTGCCACAGTTTACCGTTTTTGTGAGCATTGTGAGTCAGGGTGTGGCTTAGAGAACTCTGTCCGAGCAGGCTTGCCTGACTAAGAGTGAGAAGCACACCTGTATGTGGTTATGTTGCGAGTTGCTGCCTTTATTTAATTATACCTATGCCATTATACACTGTATGGCCTATCACTAGTATTTATTCCTGCTTATGAGTTAAGAGTTCTCTAAATCCGTAACTTACTTTCTTTGCTAAGCATCGATCCTATAGTAGCCGCATGCAGTTTAGAAACCTGCATCTTGTCTACCTGTACGATGTTTTGAGGGACTGTTTGCTTTCACCTTCTTTCACGCAGGGGTGATTAGTTGTATTAATTAACGTAACGTTAAATGTACTTTCTTCTAGTTTGTTATTAAATTGTTTCTGCAATTTAATTCCGTTATCTATCTTTTCCTTGAAGCTTTAAGTCAACTTAATTGTGTGTACTTTTATATAGCCTGCTTGACTATCAGCAGTCTATAGTGCGTGCACCCTGTAACCGAGTCATAGGATACCTTGTTGTCCAGGCAGGACTCTTGACGGTTTAGGGTGGTTTGTTGCCTGGGTTTATAGATAAGGGTGGGATCTAGCGTTTTCCGTTGTTGCTTGTTGCCGCATACCTAGTCCAATAGAAAGAGCCCAGTGTTTATATATCCCAGGACGTAACAAATGGCGACCTTGCATAGGATTTACTGAACAGAGGAATATAGTGGTCATTTGTTTTGAGATTCCTTATGATTAGAGGAATACAGTGGACATAGTTTTTTTTTTTGGAGCAACCAATATAACACATTAAAGACTTTAAATAACATTAGTATATACATACTTGCATAGGAGATAAGGCACATTCTATAACCGTGATAATTACTGCAGTGCACAAACATGTCTAATACATCAGAACACAGTGATGGGTCAGGTCACGATACAGGCTCGGAGGGAGAAAGACCTGTGGAGTGGCTAGGCGATAGCGAGGAGGGTGCTAGAAGATTTTTAGAGGTGCCCCTTACCGCTGCCAGGGTGTTGAAGCTGAATAAGTATGGCTTAAAGTGTGTGGCTGGTCTTCAGGGTCACCAGGGTTTAAGTGGCATGAGGAAAGATCAGCTGAGGACTTTGATATTGGGTTTAGAAGGGAGAGACCTGGGTGGAGAGGTGACTGGGGGCCCCGGTCCCCCGCCCCCCCTCCCCTCTACCCCCGTTTCAAATGTCAGGGTGCCTGAATTTAGTACATACCCCCAAGTTGATGGTCAATGGCAGCGTGGAATTCAATCACAGGGACCCTCTCCATTAAATGCACCTTCCCCTCCTCAAGGGTTGACTCCAGATTTGTTGTTTCGGCTTGAGATGGCCAAGGTTGAGGCTACCGAAAGACAGGCTAGAGCTCAGGTTGAGGCTACCGAAAGACAGGCTAGAGCTCAGGTTGAGGCTGCTAGAGCTATGTGCAGGACAGGTTGCTAGAGCTCAGGCTGAGGCTGCAGAGAGAACAGCTATACGAGAGGCTGAACTGCAGGCAGAGTTCTACTAGGTATCGGGCGACAGGGAACTGGAGAGATCTCGAGTGGAGGTAACAGGGCGAAATATTGGGGGAGGTAACAGACATCGGGACCAATCATTGTCGCACCTGCTTAAACTAGTTCCTGTGTTCGATGAATCATGTGTGACTGAGTTTTTTCTGCGATTTGAGAAGAAGTGTCAGGAACACCAGTGGCCTCAGGAAAAGTGGGCAGCATTAGTTTCATCAAGACCGCTAGGAAAGGGGCTAAAAGCGTATGATGCACTACCTTTAGAGTCCTGTGTAGTTTATGATGAGCTAAAGAAGGCTGTGCTACGGGCCTATGAGTTACAACCAGAAACTTACCGCTTGAAGTTTCGGGGTGTTACTAAGGGCAAGGATAGTACCTTCCTAGAACACCCCCGGGACTTGTCTGATGCACTACGACATTGGCTGCGTTCTGAGAGGGCAGCTACGTTTGAGGAGTTGAGGGAGTTGGTTCTCTTGGAGCAGTTCTTTAAGTGCACAGGCGGGGACTTAACATTAAATATAAAGGAAAAAAATCCTAGAACTCTCCAGGAGGCAGCAGAAATGGCTGACCTCCGACTGTCATTAATTCGAGGGTGTGGAGCAGCAGCTAGGAGTGAGTCGGGTTTGCAAAGGATCGTACCCCTCCCCCTCCCAAGAATTTTGATACACATAAATACACAAAACCATCTAGCACTGGACAATAAAAACTGAACATAACCAAATACCGTCCCGTATAAGAAGTCTAATGGTACCTCCCACTCTCAAGGGAAACCAAAGAGTAAAGAGTGCTTTGCATGTCACAAGGAGGGTCACTTTGCAAATGCTTGTCCGAACAAGCCACCAAACAAGGTTGTGTCATTGGTCCGCAGCATAGGGGTGTCGCCTATATCTTCTGAGTTTGCCAAGGGTAGTTCGTCAGAGGTTGGGACACAGCCTGTGTTCAAGAGTCCGGAAGGCTCGAACCCTGTTCGCGACGTCTTTGGGGGTCATAGAGGGCATGGTTTTGTGAGGTGGGCTGGCGAAAGGCGAGGAGTTAAGCTATTGCGTGATACTGGGGCTTCTCAGACCTTGTTAAAGAACTCTACTGGTAGACCGATTAACGCTGCTCGGGTGGTGGTAGTGCAGGGCATCAATGCTACGAAGTCCTACCCGCTGGTGCGGATGGAGCTGGAGGTGGTGTGGTGTGGCGAAGGAGCGGGATGTCGGAATCGGAGGAGAACTTGCCTGTTGGGGGCGTCGACCTCCTCCTCGGCAACGACTTTGCGGTGCCTGCTTCTAAGGTTTCACCCTTGGTCGTTGCCGAGAAGGCGGCCGACGTTAGTAGGGAGGAACAGGAGCGGGTTGAGAAGTGTAGCGTACAAACCATGGCGTGTGTTGTGACGCGTTCTCAGACATCAGGAGCCTTGCAGCCACCACCTCAGTCTATCAAACCGCGGAGGAAAGGTCACAAGAAAACGGGGAAGTGTTGGTCAATTGGAGAGTTTTGAGCCGGCAGTGTTTCTTGTTGACTCATTATTGGCACCTATGTTAGAGTCTGGAGAGGCCCCAGGACCTGTCACAGCTAGTGAGGAGGTAGGGCAGGAAGAGACTCCGAGGCAGCAACGTTACACACGGAGAGAAAAAAGGGTTGCTCAGTTTGATATTGGGGGAGGACTTGGGTTGCTTCGGAAGCATCTAGACAGGTTGGTTCCCTCAGATATTTGTAAACTGCAGTTGGAGGATCCGGAAGTTCAGAAGTGTGGTAATGGTGCTGTCAAGATCAAACATGAGG
Source organism: Paralithodes platypus (assembly GCA_032716605.1). Classification (NCBI taxonomy): domain Eukaryota; kingdom Metazoa; phylum Arthropoda; class Malacostraca; order Decapoda; family Lithodidae; genus Paralithodes; species Paralithodes platypus. The sequence continues at coordinate 85,955 of JAVRFV010000210.1, read as the reverse complement.
ACGGGGAAACATGTCATGTGAACCTGTTGGAGGAGTTTATGAGGCAACCACCTGAGCAGCCTACTGTCCCTGCGTTGGTCTGCCGTCGGCCAAGGGGGAGAAGGAGAGGGGGGCAGTAGGGCACAGATGGAGGAGAGTAGGGATTGTCATGTCTCGGCGGAGCAGTGGGCGGGGGACACGAGTCTGGTGGCTGTGGAAGCGCTAGAGCACCTGCCTGAGCAGCAGTGTGCAGCGCTCCAGCACCAGCTCGGTTCATACCCCACTGGTCGTGCCGAGCCCCTGAGTCTCACAACTCGGGCGGTGCAAGATGTTCCGCGGGCAGGTCACGTGAATGTTGAAAGACCGTTAGCCTCGTTGTTTCGGTGGTTCAAGGTGGGCGACGAGGCTTTGGCATGGTTGCCAGGTCAGGGTCGACCCATGGCTGCCAAGGGTGGTGGTCAAAAGGAGGACATTGAGCAGATTGGTGAGGTTGGCTGTGGAGTGGCTGTGCCCAGTCGTCGCATAGCCTCCCAATGCTGCTCTAGTCTAATGCAACAGCCCTACCATAGTCCGACTGTATCTGGCCATGTCGCTAAAAGCGGTGATGCTGCGCAGGCAGATGTCGTCACAAGGAATGCGGGGGTGCGCATGTACGGTATTGGCGGGGAAGCCTTAGCAATAATGAACTATGGGAGTGACTGCACAGGTGGTACTGATTGTCCCTCTCATGACCTGGCTGTTCTAGGGACGAAGGTGGAGAAGGAGGGAGACTACAGGTTAGAAGCTGCGGTCTCGGCTGGGTTGTGGAAGGGCACTAGGATTGTTATTCTGCGAGATAAGTTGTTTACTAGGCTGTGGCAGTGCATCCGCATGTTTGTTGCTTCTCCAGGCCTGATGTACGGGGTAGAATCCGACATGCAGGCTGGAGATAGTGCAAGGCTCAGTTTAATTCCCTACCGTATAAATCCTGCTCGACAGCCTGTGGTGCAAGCAGAGCTGGATTACGTGTTGACGAAGGGTCTGAGGGATAAGGAATGTCGTGAGTGGTCGTTGCCTGTAACTTTGCAACCTGTGTTAAGTGGCAAGATCAGTGAGTGTGTTGATTGCGAGAGTGTGTGTGCATTATCCCTGACAGACGCCTATACCTTATCGAGAGTTGACGACACCATAGACCGCCTCAGGCCTGCATCGCCTATCACGAAGGTAGAACTAGTGAAAGGTTATTGGCAGGCCCCGTTGCCGGAAAGAGCGAAGAGAAATGCCAGTCTTGTGATGAACTGGGCAGTTTATCAGTGCCAGGTGTTGTTTTGCTGCCGGGACACAAGTTGGATGTGTGGCATGCTAAGGTCACTGATAATGTTTTGGCTGATTGTTTGTCACGGGAGGGTTTGTTTGCAGGAGAACCCTCGCCGTTCAGTCAGTGTGTGATGAGAGTGGAGTAAAATAGGCTTGCCCCTGTAAGTGCAGCCGCCAAAACAAATTAAAAAAGCAAAAACCTTATAAAAACTCTTTATTTTTATAACGTGTAGAATTTTGTATAAGATGTTGTAGCAGTATCTAAGTTGAATGTTTTCGCTTATTGTCGCTAAGTTAGTTGAACTTGCTCGGTGGAGTGCAACAGTCTTTATTTTTTTTATATATAGTGCCTTGTGTCGCAACAGTGTGTGGTACTATGAGAAGCTTTTTGTTAGATATGAAGAACTTAGTCAAGTGTCTTATATCTTTGGGGAGGTGTGACGCTCCTGCATAGTAGCCACGTGCGGGCATGCGCGAGGGTCGGCTGGCTAGCCGTTTAGAAACCGGCTGGCGGCAGCCGGCCGGCCGGCTTTTCCTTAGTATATATCCTACGACAATGTAACTAATGTCTGGGATATTCTTATGTTGTTTCACAGCTTGAAGCTGCCCTTATTCTTAACCAACGCATCTTAGTATATTTTATTCTCGATAGTTGATTGTTTCATTATTATATATAAGATGTAAGTCTAGTGAGAGTGGGAGGAGACGAGCGGGAGAGAGAGACCGGCTGGGGGACGTTGCTTCGCACGGGCGCAGAGAGACTAGCTTAGAACGAGCCTGATTGTTGCCAATTAATCGCAACGTTAGGCTTAGTTTCGACTCACGCACGGGGTAGACGATTTTGACCCGGCAACGGTGTTGAGTGTTGCCAAGCATGGGATGTATTTTGCATGCCTAGGGTGGGGTCCACACAGATTCAAGACTCAGAGCTCACCTCACTGTCGTACCCTTCGGACCCCCGTTGATATCTATCCCTCTCAACCCCACTTAGAAACTTTCTCTCTTACTTTGTATACCTTCTTTCCACTACTTCACCAATCTATTTAATTATCCCATCCCCTTGATAGACCTTATATCTATTATTGTATTAAGGACGAGCTCTCAGATAACTAGATAGGATTTTGGGCCTTATGCAGAGATATAATTGTTAATGAGACCTAGGAAGCTTTTTTTGTTGTCTCATATTTGGTGGTTTCATGCTTGCTAGTGGGTTCTTGTGGCAGGTGAGCAGGGGCTAGACCGGAGGGGGGGCTTTTTGCAATCCTTTAAGTAAAGTCTGCTGGTGCGAGTCCTGTGGACCTGCACGACTTTACTAGGATACCCGTGGGAGTCTGGGGGCATTTTCTTGTCTGTGTGCCTGTGTGTCTAGTGTTGTGTTGTGTGAGGGCCCTTGCCTAGTCCACTCAGCACTGCGCTAAGCACGTCTTGCGTTTGTTCTAGGGTCGCCAGGAGACAGTCAGATACTTGGGATCTGAGTCTCTCAAGAGAGCACCCTTTCAATTAGAGTAATTTGGCGACCAGACTTGGCTACGTCCCTAGGCTAGAGCAGGTGGCTCAGCCCGGGTATCCGAAGCCAGATCCTTCCGGCTAGACCTCTGCCACCTGGCAGATTAACAGCTAGGGGTTTATTATTTCTGTATGCTTGTTATTGTGCCACAGTTTACCGTTTTTGTGAGCATTGTGAGTCAGGGTGTGGCTTAGAGACTCTGTCCGAGCAGGCTTGCCTGACTAAGAGTGAGAAGCACACCTGTATGTGGTTATGTTGCGAGTTGCTGCCTTTATTTAATTATACCTATGCCATTATACACTGTATGGCCTATCACTAGTATTTATTCCTGCTTATGAGTTAAGAGTTCTCTAAATCCGTAACGTACTTTCTTTTGCTAAGCATCAGATCCTACAGTAGCCGCATGCAGGGTTAGAAACCTGCATCTTGTCTACCTGTACCGATGTTTCGAGGGACTGTTTGCTTTCACCTTCTTTCATGCAGGGGTGATTAGTTGTATTAATTAATGTAAACGTTAAATGTACTTTCTTCTAGTTTGTTATTAAATTGTTTCTGCAATTTAATTCCGTTATCTATCGTTTCCTTGAAGCTTTAAGTCAACTTAATTGTGTGATCTTTTATATAGCCTGCTTGACTATCAGCAGTCTATAGTGCGTGCACCCTGTAACCGAGTCATAGGATACCTTGTTGTCCAGGCAGGACTCTTGACGGTTTAGGGTGGTTTGTTGCCTGGGTTTATAGATAAGGGTGGGATCTAGCGTTTTCCGTTGTTGCTTGTTGCCGCATACCTAGTCCAATAGAAAGAGCCCCGTGTTTATATATCCCAGGACGTAACAGAAAGAACTGTACAAATGGTTTCAAATTAGATAATTTCGTTTCAAGAAACATATAGGCAAATATTGGTTTGGTAACAGAGTTGTAGATAGTTGGAATAGGCTACACAAGTGATATAGTGGGATCAAGACTCAACAGCTGAGCTCTGGAAACTCTCTCCCAGAATCAGTCTTTCCCTTCCTATGACTTAAATTGCTTCAAACTCCGTGTCAGGGATTTTGGCTCGAACGTCCCTTGCATTTTGGCCCTGTCACTCTTTTCAACTATGGGGGAGGCACTCGCTATAGGCAGTTATGGCCTTTTGCCTCCCTCAATCCACATAGGAAAAAAAAAAAAAAAAAAAAAACGATAGGGAGCTTAAGATAAAATTAGATAGGCATAGGAAGAGATGGTTTGGGTGTGAGGGTATCTGTCAGGTGTGGGCCAATCGGCGCCTCCGGAGACCCCCGCTTTTCTGACCTCTGACCGTTTCGGTGAGGTCAGTCTAATGGTGTTAGTAAGCTGGGCTTATAATTAGGCCATTATAATTAGGGTTGGGTGTGACAGGGATCTGTCTTGTGTAGGCCAATCGGCTTTCTGCAGACCCCATTATCGTATGTTCTTAGTTATCACGAACTCGCCGTATTACAATTGTGTGGTCTGTATCAAATACGTATGGTCCGTATCAAAGCCGTATGGCCCGTATCAACGTCGTCTGGTGCGTAAGCCTGCCTGCGGACCGGTACTCGGAAAAAAAAGGCACCGGAAAAAACGTCGCTGGAAAAAAGGCCACCGGAAAGAATGTCGCAAAGTACGGACTAGGAAATAATGGTACATACAACACAATGTTGTATTAAGAAGTAATAGATCAATACAATGTGTTCGATGCAATATGCAATATTGCATAATGTAATGAATATATCTGTAGTGTACTCACCATAGGTTAGGTTAGGCTAGGTTAGGTTAGGTTGGAACTTAAGAAACCGGAATTTTGCATAAGGCCGACCGGCCCACACTAGGCAGATCCCATTCACACCCAACCCCTATCATTCATATGACTATCAAGTTTGCACTTGAAATGTTCTACCGTTCCTGAGCTAACCACACACTTCCACAACTCTGTTCCCAACCAGTGCTTACCTATATCTTTTCTGCAAAACTTATCCAATTTGAAGTCATTTGAACGGGTATCTCGCCGTTATTAAGCCTAATACCTTAGTTTATGTCTCCCTTGTTGATACTTTTCATCCACTTAAACACCTACTGAACTGTATATCATAATCTCATAGACATCTTCGTCTTTCTAATGAATGTAAGCCTAGGGTTATCAGCCTCTCCCCATATGATAAATTTCTAACAATGTGGATCATTTGCGTCATTCTTCGTTGGACTGCTCCAGAGACGTCAATCCATTCTATAATAAGGACACCAACACTGAACAGCAGAGTCCAAGTGAGGTCTCACATTAGGCCAGGTTAGGTTAAATATAAATATAGTGTAATTAAGCAAAATATAGAAGTACAATATATATAACAAGTATATTAAAATTATATAATTCTTGAATAATAAATAATTTTGGAATAAATCCTGGATAATAAAATGGTAATTAAACATTATGATAGATTTTCATAATATGCCATTTTTCCGACTCCGAAGAATATGCCATTTTTCTGTGCTATAACCTCGAATGTAAAATACCCATCCGCGATGAACACCAAAGTAAAACAAAAATTACTTCAGTCATGATGACGTCACAAACATAAAAGAGCTTCAGTTTAACTATGGTGACGTAATTGTTTACTTTTATATTTCACAAAAAAGTGTAAATAACGGAACGAGTGGAACGTCAAACACAAATGAGGTGCATGTTTTCTTGTATAAAATAGATAATTTAACATATTTTGACTTGACAATAAGAATTTATTTCGCTAGGTATACAAAAGAGCCAGAGGGAATGACAAATATGAAAATCCCATTCTTTTGGATATCTTTGTTGTCACAAAATAGTCAAAAGAAAGTGAACAAAGTTTTTGACTGCATTAGCATAATAACGTGCCCATGGCCTTTAATCATATTTCATTATATTAATCTATGTTGCTGATAATTTGAAATGCCATATCTGTATATATACCTATATACATATATATATATATATAATATATATATATATATATATATATATATATATATATATATATATATATATATATATATAAACATATTCTTGAACAAAAATATGAACAAATATTGCAGATACCAAACCTCAATATAATTTGCCACAAACTTGCCTGTGTATGGTGCTTAACTTGTAAAGTACGTCAAACCTACATGAGTTTTGTTATATGATTGCAGCAAACTCACTTGAGGCACGGTTTTAAACACGTACAAAAAACGCGTCAGTAGTGGGAAATTGGATGGCAATAGGACTGAATGGCATCTCTCCATACTCCATGCCTTTCAAAGACTATAACATTACTCTTCACCACATTGATTCATAAATACACAGAAACGCTTCATTTTATCTTATGGCTTCGTTAAATAAAATATATAAATAACTCAAGAACTTTGGGAACACCTTGTAAATGTAAATGAATAAATATATAATATAACTGGGCTAAGTGGCCAAACTGACCGAGCAGTTGAATTTGGCCAAGTTCTTTTCTAATGATGCACACTCCACCTTGAGCCACATACAAGATTTTGTAAAAATTGGAATGGAAACTTTATTCCTTATCAAAAGTACATTAAAAGATCTAATTCACCTAAATGGTTTTGACCATAATTGTGCTAGAGTAACTGAACAAAAAGCAATAGCCTACAATGCATACACAAGATCAAAAACACATGAAGCCTTTAATTACTTTAGAAACATCAGAAATCATGCCAAAACTGTATTAAACCTAACTAAATCAAACTTTCTCCACAAGCAGGCAAATAAACTTCTAAATAATCCAAATGATAACAAAATATTTTGGTCTACTCTTAACTCATTCAAATCCAACTTCACAACTGCTTCATCCATTCCACCATTAAAATCTTCGACTGGCAATCTTGTAAGTGACCCACGAGGTAAAGCTAACCTTCTTGCGGATATTTTTCCACCAACTCAACCTTAGATGAAATAAATCAAGATGTTCCTGTACTTAATTTTAATTCGCCTGAAATTCCCTTACTTAAATCCACACCAGACATGTCAAAACTATTTTGCAGAATCTCTCAGTAGATAAGGCTCCTGGTCCAGATGAAATTCTGCCAATAGTACTTAAGAATTGCTGCTTAGTGCTCGCTTCTGTAGTGATAGAATTAGTCCGTCTATCTACTCATACCTCATGCTTCCCAGTACCCTGGAAAGAAGCAAACATCCATCCCAGTTCCTAAAAAAGGTGCCTCTTCAGATCCATCAAACTACAGACCAATAGCTATAACTTCCACTATTGGTAAAGTCTTTGAAATTATATTAAATAATCACATAATTAAGCATCTTGAGAATAATAAATTAATCAGTGATAGGCAATATGGTTTTAGACGATGTCGATCAACTGCAGACATTCTTTGCCTTCTTACGCATCAAATCAACCAAGCTACAGACCAACATGGTTGAAACACATACAATAGCACTGGATATATCAAAGGCATTTGATAGAGTCTGGCATCAATCCTTATTGTCGAAGATGTCACACTACGGCCTTGCATCATTAGTTCACTAAATTTCTTTTTATCTTCATAACAGAAAAATATGTGTAATGGTAGATGGCCTTTATTCTCAATTTCACTCAATAAATGCTGGTGTTCCCCAGGGATCAGTTTTGGCCCCAACTCTGTTCCTCATTCATATCAATGATCTTATCTACCACTCATAATCCAATACATTCCTACGCAGATGACTCAACACTCCACAGTTCCTTCACATTTACCAATTCTTTCACCCAACCCGATCTTGTAAATTAAAAAATAAGCACTGCAATTTCTCTGAACCAGGACCTTTCTAGAATTGAAGAATGGGGACAAAAGAATCTAGTTTCCTTTAATGCACAGAAACCAAGTACATTCAATTTTCTAACCGACAGAATCTCACTGACTCCCATATATATTTTAATGATGTAAATATTCCCACTTCCCCTAGTATTGACATTCTCGGTGTAACATTAACTACTAACTTGAGCTGGACACATTATGTTAGAAGCATTGCTAAGAATGCCTCTAAAAAACTGGGACTCCTGTACAGAGTTCGAGAATTCTTCACTGACGAGCAGTTGGCCGTAATATATAAAAGTCATGTGCGTTCTCAGATGGATTACTGTTCACCTCTGTGGAGTGGAAGTTGGAGTGGATGCATTGAGGCAGTTGGACAAAATTCAAAATAAAGCTATTAGATTAATCAATAACCCTGCAATCACACAGGACCTTCCTACATTATCCATACGAAGAAACGTTGCATCCCTTGCATTATTCTACAGATATTTTCACAGCAATTGTTCCGAGGAACTTGCTTCAATTGTGCCGCCTCTCCACATCTTTCCCCGTAGAACTAGGGCAGCTGAGAGCGCCCATGAATTTACACTTTCTCCTCCACAATGCAGAACTTCTGCTTATCAAAATTCATTTATCCCTAGAACTACTACTCTTTGGAATTCACTTCCCTCGAATTGCTTTCCACAAACTTACAATCTACAAATGTTTAAATCCAGTTGTTACAAACATTTTATGAATGGAGGATGCCTTTAGGCCACATGGACCTTTTTGTTTTATCTGTTGTTTTTCCTTCCTCCGTTCATTGTCTTTAAAAAAAAAAAAAAAATTGGACTGTATGGTGGAATTGGGTTAAATGGACGATGTTTGAGTGGTCGAATTGAGCTGGGTTGTTGAATTGAGCCGGGTGGACGAATTGAGCTGGGTGGACGAATTAAGCTGGATGGACGAATTGAGCTGGGTGGACGAATTGAGCTTGGACGACGAATTGAGCTGGGTGGACGAATTGAGCTTGGACGACGAATTGAGCTGGGTGGACGAATTGAGCTTGGACGACGAATTGAGCTGGGTGGACGAATTGAGCTGGGTGGACGAATTGAGCTGGGTGGACGAAATGAGCTGGGTGGACGAATTGAGCTGGTTGGACGAATTGAGCTGGGTGGACGAATTGGGCCGGGTGGACGAATTGGGCCGGGTGGACGAATTGAGATGGGTAAATTAATTGGGCCAGGTGGACGAATTGAACTGGGTGGTTGAATTGGGCTAAATTGTTGAATTGGACCGGGTGGCTGAATTGAACCAGGTAGCTGAATTGGGCCGGGTAGCTGAATTGGGCCGGGTGGCTGAATTGGGCCAGGTACCTGAATTGGGCAAGGAGGCTGAATTGGGCCAGGTGGCTGAATTGGGCCGGGTGGCTAAATTGGACCGAAAAGGGTTGAAATAGGGGAGCTATCCCCCCGCCAAAGGCGGCTTTCTAGGGCCTTTCCTAGCTGATGCTGAGAGGATTGGGTTCTAGTCATGTGGTGATGGGCTGGTCTATCAGAGTGAGAACTGAGCAATCTCTGCCATACCCATAGCTTACTCTGACTGTTCCTTTTACTTATATATTTTCTAGATCTCAAGTGACGGCGTCTCTAACGTGGATTGACCTCCCAATCTACCAAGATTGGAAGCCAAAGCGTCACATTTTTCCCTTGCCCCTCAAATTTCTCTTCATAATTGCTGAGGGGCACAGGGCCCTGGGTGGGGCTTTGGTTTCCCGGGCGTTTCTGCACCCTCCTCAAGCTCCCCGCCATGGAGTGGCTTCGGTCCCCAGGCTTATGTGGTCGGCGGGGAGGGTTCTGTGGGGGCGCTCAGTTATGGCCTTGGCCTTGCTCGGGGCCTTGGGGCTGTTCGGCCAGGCAGCTTGGGGAACAACAACAACAACAACAACAATAACAACCAACCACAAATACAGCCTACCACAACTACAACTACAAACACCCACAAATACAGCCTACCACAACTACAATAACAACCAACCACAATTACAACCTACCACAACTACAATAACAACCAACTACAAATACAGCCTACCACAACTACAACTACAAACACCCACGATCACCATTACTACTCACAATTCCCTCAGCATCCACAATCCATGAAATAAAACAATACCACTATTCAACAATCGCCAAATATAACCTTCTACAGCACCACCACTCTTCCCCATCTCTAATTTACTGTACGTGTGAGTGTATGAGATTCAAGTAGGCTATAGTGTACAAGGATCAGGTATAGTGCATAATAAAGCCGAACACAGCCACACACTCTAGAACCCTTAATACTATAATAATGTTACCAAAATTAATCGCAAGTATAAAACTATTATCACAACCAGCCACATCATCACAGAGGACTACAAGCATCACAACCCCCCATTACCTCAACCACCCAAAATCCATCACATAACACTACTAACAACCAACAACCATTACCGGTATGTATAACCATCGAAAATCTCCACAATCCCTTCCACAACCCCTCTAGTGTACGTGTGAGTGCGAATGGTTCAGGTATAGTGCATACTATACAGGAACACAGCAACACACTCTACAGCCCAGTCAATCACAGAAAGAGGGAGTAACTAAACCTTTGCCCTGCACCACTTTAAAATCACCCTACCTCAACCTATTACTAAAGATACTCGCAATGACAACTACAAACTATCATTGCAATCACCCAAAATTGCCACAAGAACCACCAATACTCATTAAAGAACCACACATGTAACAAATCGATTACCGGCACCTCTACATCCACCCACCATCCATCAAACGTAGCACTATCCTTCCTGCTCTCTAGAGTACCGTACATGTCAGTGGGTGAGGTCCAGGTATAGTGCATAATAAATACGAACACAACAACACACTCTAGGTGCTGGTCACACAGAAAGCGAGGCTAAACCTTCGCTCTGAAATTTGATGGAGTGCAGAGGCGTACGTTACTCATTGATTTTGCTATATTGATGACAGCGTATTGCTTTTCTGTCGCTTCCCTTTGAATGGATGACTTCGTTTCATTTATCTGAAATTTGTTTTGATATTTGCATTGATTTTGTATTGATGCAATACCATAATTAAATGATAGTGTATAGCTATGACTATTTTTTTGTTATAGGTCACATAGTTTGGCATTTCTCTACATACTGTTTATGGACAGTTACTGTACATATTTGATTTTGCTATATTAATGACACCGTACAGATTTTCGGCTGCTCAGCATGAAAGGTTGATATCTTCCCGGTAATTATTTTGGTATTTCTCAATTTATTTTGATGAAGCAATGATTTTGTTATATTAATGATTGTATATATTTTTTCCTATTGCTTCGCTTGAAAAGAGGTTGTGTTCCGTTTTCATGCATCTACAAATTGCTTTGAGTAATTACCATTGATTTTGTTATATTGGTGATGCTATTTTGACCAAGTGAGGTACTGATTGAAGGGGTATGGAAAATGTGTAGACTAGCATGGGAAAAGGAAACTCTGCCTGTTTTTGTTGTCCTTTTCTATCTTTCTCTGGCTTGTATCCATTTGGCCCCATTCAGCCTACTGTTTTAAGACGTTTATTAAAGGACTACAAGCATCACAACCCACCATTATCTCAACCACCCAAAATCCATCACATTACACTTTACTAACAACCAACAACCATTACCGGTATGTATAACCATCGAAAATCTCCACAATCCCTTCCACAACCCCTCTAGTGTACGTGTGAGTGCGAATGGTTCAGGTATAGTGCATACTATACAGGAACACAGCAACACACTCTACAGCCCAGTCAATCACAGAAAGAGGGAGTAACTAAACCTTTGCCCTGCACCACTTTAAAATCACCCTACCTCAACCAGGTGTCAATTTTTTACTGGTGAGCGGTAGCGAGCCAGCATATTTTTTATTTTTGATAGACAGCAGGCTAAATTTGTACCTTTTTTCGATAGAAAAATGTCTCCGGCGAAGCCGGATTTCTTTATATAATGCTGGCTCGCCAGGAAGAAATCGACACCTAGATGGGGATAAACGTCTTAAAATAGTTGGCTAAATGGGGCCGAATGGATACAAGCCAGAGAAAGAGAGAAAAGAAGGAGAGAAATAAAAAAAAAGCAGGTCACCCACCTTAAGGACTAATATCAGGCATAATAGTTCCCTGTATAAGGATAAAGGGGAGAGAGTAGTGGCTTGCAATCATAGGGGAATATGTCTCCTTTGCATAGTAAGGAAGGTGTCCTGTAGGATAGTGATCAAGAAAGTGAGAGAGGTAGCAAAGTAATGGGGAGATGAGGAACAGGGTGGGCTTAGGAAAGGGAGAGGCTATGCAGCCCAGCTGTTCTCCTTGATAATTTGTTATGGAGATATATCTGAAAATGGGACAAAAGTTGTCTGCTGCCTTCATGGACTTGCAGAAAGCTTATGGCAGAGTTGATAGAGAAAGTGTGTGTGTACAATACTGAAAATATCATTATGAAATAGTAGGTAAGTTACTGGAAGCAGAGAAGAGCGCATATACTAAGGTGCAAGGGCAATAGTATGTGTAGAGGATGAACAGAGCAAGTTCTTTGAGCTGAATGTTGGGTTGAAGCAAGGGTGTGTGATGTCCCCATGTTTTTTTTTTCAATATATACAAGGGAGAGCAGTGGATGTTGGGAGTACCCCTGGGAAGGGAATGAGTGGAAGTTACCTGTGCTGTTTGCTGATGATACAATGATGGTGATGGTGTAATGGTTTAGATGCATATGTTCTGGGTGTGGTGTCCTGAGTTCGAATCCCGGGAGGACCATAATATACTTTCATTAGTTAATTCAAGTACATTGGGTTTTGTAATTGATGATTAATGTTAAGAACGGGTTGTCACCTAATTCTATAGGTTCAGGAGCTAATGTCTAGCGAGGCCAATCCTTACTGATCTTGGCCCCATTCATTGTTCTTTCCACTACCTAAAACATTAAGCTTTCCATAATGCTGTTAGGTCTGAGTACATGATTAGATTCGTGATCGTGTAGTCAACCTCTAACTGTGTTGGTGGTGTAATGGTTTAGGTGCTTATGTTCTGGGTGTGGTGCCCCGAGTTCGAATTCCGGGAGGACCATATGCTTTCATTAGTTTATTCAAGTACATTGGGGTTTGCAATTGATGATTAATGTTAAGAACGGGTTGTTACGTTCAGGAGCTAATGTCTAGCGAGGCCGATTCTTAATTAAATTAGTTAGTGATCTTGGCCCCATTCAGTGTTCTTTCCACTCACTAAAACATTAGGCTTTCCATAATGCAGTTACGTCTGAGTACATGATTAGATTGATATCCAAAATTCGAAAATGGATATTAATCGTGATCGTGTACTCAACCTTTAACTGTGTTGGTGGTGTAATGGTTTAGATGTTTATACAGTATATATATATATATATATACTGTATATATACCGGGTATATATATATTTTTTTCTTTAACCCTTCCCGCCCAGGCAGCATTTTTAAATGACGCGGCTTGCGAAGGGCCGAGCCAGGGTGTCCTTTTAAAATCCTAAGCTTGAAAGCCACACGGCGAAACGTTTGTTTACAAAGCCGATCTTTGCGACGCCAAGCCTCTGCAAGAAGAAGAAGTCCGACCTTGTCCGCCATTGCTAGTTATAGCAAAAATTTGTGTTTATAAGTGTCCGATATTGCTAAATCCGCAGCAACATTCTCTCCACGGAAATTGTCATCACAACTGAACCAGTTGACCTAGAGAGCTCTACTCAATGTCAGTCTACAGATACAAGTAAGGTCTACTTTTTGAGATTTGTGTGAATTATCTAGCAGTTAAAATAAAAAAAAATTGGCCTATGTTTACATACAACGTTTTTTGGCCAGATCGCCTGGGTAGGCCTATTCGTCATTTATAAAGCCTGCCCGGGGAGGAAGGGTTAAGACATACGAGGTTAAAAGAAGAAGCTGTTTCCGCATTCAACATTTTATTGTTCAGGTTTTCAATATTACTAATCAATCTTCTTTGAGGTTCAGTAAGAAGGAGAATAAGGTTGGCAAAGTTGATGGTTATAATCTGACGTTTAGCTAGACACCTAGCGTTTTCAAGGAATGATTAAACTAAACAAAACTACGAGTATGTATACATAATCAAAGATCAGCGGGCGAGAGGTGAGCGGAGCTACTGCGCGTTTGGGCGCCTGCCATTGGTGGCGGGTAAGCTCCTAGCAAGTCGCTCGCTGTATCTTGTCCGAGGTTTGCTGGGGGTGGGTGAAGTCATCGCTGATTGGCTGCTGGGGGTCGGGGTGGTATTTGGCTGCGCTCTGGGCTGCGTACGGGAGGGGGGCGTAGGAGGGTGGTGGTGGGTAGGAGCTATTGTGGGGTAGTGGCGTTTGTCTTACGGTAAAATTTGGAGGTCAAGGGTTTGATTATTTATGTTAGGCTTAAGGCTTGAATATAAAGTGCTTAGAGTATTGAGAGTCTTCTAGGGTCATTTTCTTTATCAATTATGGAGGTGTGTTTATTTAAGTTGGTGCAGGTTAAGGGAGGGTGGTGTGGGGATTGGTAGTGGTCCTTTATTGCACCTGACTGGGGGTAGAGTGTGAGCAGACGGGACAGACGAGTTTGTGTCATACCAATATAGGATTGGGGCCCACAGTCCCCATTGTTACAGGAGTGTTGGTATACCACATGGCCGTCATTCATCGGACTCTTGGTGGAAGTAGGTCTTGTTGTAGAGGACAAGTTTGGGGATTTATAATATATTAATTTAATTTAGTTGTCAGGGTTGGTGGGTAGGACACGTTTGTTGATAATTTCTCTCATAATGGTTTCGTCAGTTTTGTGGTCAGATGACATGTAATTTCGGTAGAAAATCTTTATGTCGTCAGAGGGGTTGGTGTTGGGGGTATTATTTTTCTAGGTGGTGGTTAATGGTACTGGTGACATAGGAGTTAAAGTACCTCTTGTTAACCAACACTTGGGAGAGTCGTTCAAGTTCCTGGTGGGTGTCTCCCCAGGTGGTGCAGTGGGTGAGGGCTCTCCTGACATAGATTGAAATAGTAGATAGGAGGTATCGTCGAGGGCATTCACTGTCACCATTGAGGCATTGACCGTTGTTAGTAGGTTTGGTTTATACCGTGGTTTTGAAGCCAAGGTCGTTCAAGGATACAAGAAGGTCGAGGAAGAGTAGTTTTCCGTTGATGGATTTTTCATAGGTAAGGTTGAGTCCGGAGGCGGCCATGAAGTGATGCTGGAGCTCCTGAAATTCCCTGAGGTCCTTCACCTGCACAAAAATGTCATCAACGTATCTACAGTAGATTGCGAGCCAGTGAGCAGCTAGGAGTTCCTCTTCAATTGTTCCCATGAAGAAGTTGGCAAACAGGACCCCCAGGGGGCTGCTCATTGCCATGCCGTCTATCTGCTGATACATGTTACCACGGGGGCAGAGGAAGGGAGCCTCCTTAGTGCATAATTCCAGCAGTGTCTTCAGGGCTTTCTCTGGGATGTCCAGGTTGGGTGTGTCAGGGCAGTGGTATATCCGACGTAGTATCATGTTTATGGTTCTGTCCACAGGCACATTAGTGAGCAGGCTCACTACGTCGAGGGAGGCGATAGTGTGGGCGTTAATCGGGAGGGGGGACATCTCGTAAAATTTCTAGGAAGTCATTGGCAGAATTTAGGTTATATCGGCAGGGCACGTAGGGGGTGAGGAGGTTGTTCAGGGCCTTGGCGATCTGGTAATTGGTGGTGGGGATCTGGGAGATGATGGGGCGGAGGGGGTTCCCAGGTTTGTGGGTTTTTATGGTGCCATAGACATATCCTGGGGATAATTCACCAATACATTTTTTAAGGTGAACCCTTCTTGTTCCAGTCTAGGGAGTGAGACATGCAAAGCACCCATTCACGGCTCGAAGCAACTCCATCTCTGAAGCTGTTTTGCCTCTGCGCTTCACCGTTTCATCCCCCAGACTCGAACCCTCACTCTCAGAACGCCACCTATTGATCAATTAACTCACTAGGCATTGCCCCCTGTAGCATATTTTGAATATGGGAATATTCATACAATGCTATTTAATCAGGGAGCAATGGGGTATTTTTTTGGCATTTCGGTGTGCTGATGTAATGCACTGAAACTAGGTACAGCACAAATTTCCTCCCAATAATACCTTCACTTTGACATATTGGGATTCGAACCCGGGTCCATTGGATTACCAGTCCAGTGGCAAGACCACTCTGCCACACCACCCTAGTAAGTAAAACAAACTTGTGAACTGTAATTCCTGTTGGTCGTCCATGACCTCTCTTTTACAAGCTTATTTCCTGCTAATATAACAAACCCAAGTTTGTGCTCCTTAAAGTAGCAGCATAATACAAATAAACTCTACTGTAAACTCCCCAAGCCGATTGAAACCTACTAAGACTCTGGGTAGGAAATCAAGATGCTCATCACTAGACCAGCCGGCTGGCTGGTATAGCTGAGAGTGCACAATATTATCTGCTACCTCCCTCCGTGACATCGGATTAGCTGGTAGGAGAATTAAACTAATTGATCTCAACCAGGGCCTTAACTATACCAAGGCCAACTAATTTAGCCTAACCTAACCTAACCAAACAGTATTGGTTGAAATGATAATGGTTGAGAGCTACTGGTTGACATGGCTCACTGTTTGTTTAGTCTCGTTACCCACCTACTGAGGAAACCTCTAATAGCTGCGGAATTTGTGTTAAAGTCATTTTCAAGTAAGTAGCTTGAAATGAGTCACAGATGTTTCTTCGGGTGATTCAAAAGATAATACTTACTAAACAACGCCATCCAAAATCAACAGGTAGAAACAGTTGGAATTTTAAAAGACATTGATGGACCCTGGAAATATTCTTGGATTGTCCGTAATGGTCCATTTGAGGCCATCAAACAAATGAATTGGACACAACAATTCGGATATACTGTTCCTGTATAGGTACCCATTGAGGAGAGAGACAAAATCAGGAGTAAATTACAATAGCCTTGTCGCCAGTAATAGTATACAGTACGGTAATATTCAACCTACCTCCCGCTGAATACTTCTTTGGAATCTATGCTAAATTACATTTGGTTTTCTTGTATTACAATACTCATTGATAGTGATGAACAATACAATAGAAGCATAATAGAGAATTAAATTAATTTATTTGAGGTCAACTATATACAGTATATGATTATGTGTAATTGAATAAGTTATCAATTTGCTAAGTGTTCTTTAAACAGGAAGTTAACTCTCCTTTCTCTACGCTAAACCTAAACTTTTTTTCATAAACCCCGCACACCCTACTACCCAAGATCGATCCTCTGCGCGAGCCCCAACGAACCGAACCAAAATCCAACAATAGAGAGATCATTATGCGCCTGGCACAGGTGAGTGGGGTGGAAGAAATGTCGTATTGGTGGCTGGAATATGTATATTATTTTATTGTGGTCTGCCTCTATTGGGTGGCCACCATTATTTCCGGGTCGTGAAACAGAGATGCCTAATTGGATATTGACAATGGGGTACCTTCTGCAGAAACTTAAAGAAGGTCGACCTCACTTTTGGCTGCCATTGTCCCACTTACAGGAGGTACTTTCTATGCAGCGTGATTAAAAAAACGTTGTCATACTTTTAAGTATATGTTCGCTAGACAAAAATAAGACTATGTTCGACCTCTACTGCATGACCCTTGGAGTGAGTATACATTATATTGGAGTTATTACACATTTACTATATACGCTAAGCAAGCGATAGATCGAATAAGAAGTCTTTGGAGTGGAAAAGGAAATTTAAATACCTACACATTTATTGTATTTCTATGTGCATGAGGGAGACAAAAGGCAAAGCTACCTGTGATGAGTGCCTCCCCCAGAGTTGAAAGTTACAGGGCCAAAAGCAAGGAATGTATAAGCCAAGGTACAAAGGAAGACAAGTAACAATACACCTAATGGTCCTTACTAGGCTCCTTGTAAAATATGGCGAGTGACACAGCCATCAACTGAAGGGCTTCAGCTCCAGAAAGACCGTTGTCAGAAGAAACAAAATATATATATATTGTACTATGTACGATACTGACACGATCATATTACTCAGGCACAAACGCAGTCAGTCGGGGATTCATGTCAAGATATTTATCAATATGATACTTGACTGCCTGGACTGTATGGCATTCTACAACACTTCTAGGCAATATTGTCCATAAGATACCTAGACACGCAGAGTTTGGAGCAATTTAATTTATAGGATGAGGAATTCAGGGAGAGAGTTCCATAGCTCAGCAGTTGAATAGAAGACATTTTGGGAATATTGTTTCACTCTTGGGTTGGAGAGTTGCACAGAGTAGGAGTGGGATTGTGGTGCAAGATGGGTGCTACATGCTCTATGTAGAGGAGGTGCTATACACTGAGGGAGCTCTGAGGAACACTGATTACTGTAATAGCGGTAGATACTGAGAGAGATGCAACATTGCGGCGAAGAGAGAGATTGCAGAGACTGGGTGAGTGGACAGGAGTTAATGAGACGAAAGGCTTTCTTTTCTACTTTGTCTAGAAGTGCTGTGTGAGAAGATCCTCCCCACACATGAGAGCAATACTCAATACAAGGACGTACTGTGTCCCTGTACAGAGCAAGAAGCTGTGCAGGGTAAAGAATCCCTTGAGGCGGTTGAGCACACCCAGTTTCTGGGTAGCCGTTTTAGCAGGAGTGGTAATATGGTCTTTCCAAGAGAGATCAGAATAATAAGAGACACCGAGAATACTGAGAGAAGATGAAGGGTTGATTTTTGTATTGTTGAAGTATAGGGGATAGTCCTCTGGGAGTTCTTGACGGGTAGATTAATGGAGAAATTGGGTTTTGGAAGCATTGAAAGCAACAAGGTTTTCTCTGCCCCAATTGGAAATCGTAGTTAGATCAGAAGATAAGTGTTATATGGTTTCATCACTTGAGTTTTTAAGGGATTGCTTGTTGGGGTGTTCTGGAAAACTAGTGGAAACTAGACTTGAGAATATAATTTATAAATATTAGAAAGAGAATTGGAGATACTACAGAACCCTGTGGAACACACATTCATCTCATCTCGGGTTTCCTTCGCTTTGCCTGTATATAAGATTGGGGTAACTATACTGGTTGGGAGACTTGGTTTCATTTACATTTCCTTAAGTTGTCTGGTAAGTTATGAAAGGGTAAATTATGGGGGAAGGCTTCCCAGTGGTAGCAATTGTAACTTGGGTTATTATGATGAAATATCAGATGGATCCTCCCATCAAGAGGCTCCCCATTGATCATCTCCAGTGTCCCATACTGAAAAACTAACACTTCCGGATTCACTACAAGATGTTGCAGTTTCTCTAACTTCCACTCTGTGGAACACCACCTCTCCTCTGCCAACCCTGATCTTTTCTTTCTCACCGAAACTCAGGTGTCTGGGACTACTGACAGCAAACCCTTCTCTGTATCCTCCTACTTTCTCTATCTTCAATTTCAAGCCAAAGGTGAATGTTGCGTATATGTGCGCAACAATCTCGCTTTCTCTCATTATTCCAACTTTGACTCTTCTGAATTCTCAACTCTCTGGCTAAAGCTTTCTTGTCACTCTCAAACTAAATATTTCTGCACTGTTTATCTCTCCCCTAATTCAACTGACTATCCAAAATTCTTTGACTATCTAACTTCCAAAGTGGAACACATTCAATCCATCTCTCCTTTCGCAGAAATCTCCAACCTAAGAGATTTCAACGTTCACCACCACCAATGGCTCTCCTATGTTTCCACTGACCAACCTGGTGATCAAGCCTACATCTTTTCTATCCTAAATGACCTAGAGCAGCTAGTCCAGCAACCCACCAATATCCCGGATCGCTTCGGAGATCGGCCCAACATTCTTGACTTATTTCTAACCTCTAACCCTTCTGCTTATACTACAAATTTTGTCTCTCCTTTGGGCTCCACCGACCTTAAACTAATATCTGTCACCTGTCCTATCTCTCACGGTACGGCCACCCGATCCTCCCAACTGGCGGTGCTTGTGTCACTTTGGCGCTGCCAACTGGGAGGCTCTTCGGCAGTACTCCTCTGATTTCCCATTGAATGACTTTTGCTTCCGTGGCCGGAGACCCTCGGAGAGTGCTGAACGCATTACCGAGGTAATCCTATCGGGCGTGGAAGCAGATATTCCATTTTCTCTCCCTCAGTCATATGCAAACTAATCTTTGTTTACTCACGCTTGTTCTACTGTTGACCGCAACAAGGAGGAAGCATCCAAACGGTACCGATGCCTTAAAACTTGAGAATCTCATTCTTCCTATGTTTCTGCCCGGAATCAAGCCAAATCTGTTCTTCTACTTACCTAGCACTCTTTCATCAATAATAAATGCACTGAGCTATCCAACTCTAGCTCTTCCCATTCCCAAGCTTTCTGGCATCTAGCCAAAAACCTCTCCAACAATTTTTCTTTCTCGTCTTTCACTCCCCTTTTCCACTCTGATGGCACAACTATCTCTTCTTCCTCTGACAAAGCTGAACTCTTCGCTAAAACTTTTGCTAGAAGCTGCACTTTGGATGATTCCGGTGCTATTCCTCCCTCTCCAACCCCCTCTCTCCTACTTATGCCTAATATCCTAATCTCTTATAAAGATGTACTTTCTACCCTCTCTGGGCTGAATACTAAGAAGGCGAACGATCCTGACGGTGTTCCTCCTGTTGTACTCAAAAACTGTGCTTCTGTGCTGACTCCCTGCCTAGGCAAACTCTTTGGTCTCTGTATCTCCTCTAACGTCTTCCCTTCATGCTGGAAGTTTGCTCTCATTCAACCTGTCCCAAAGAAGGGTCACCACTCTCAACCCTCCAACTATCGTCCAATTGCTCTCATTTCTTGTATCTCTAAAGTTTTTGAAACTATTCTTGCATCCAAATTTCTTAAGCATTTCCCTTCTCATAATCTACTCTCAAATCGCCAGTATGGCCTCTTTAAGGGTCGCTCTACTGGTGATCTTCTTTCATATCTTACTAACTCTTGGTCATCCTCCTTTCGGGCCTTCGGTGAGACCTTTTCTATTGCACTAGACATATCGAAGGCCTTAGATAGAGTCTGGCACAAATCTTTAATTTCTAAACTACCCTCCTTCGGTTTCTATCCCTCCATCTGTGCCTTTGTCTTTAACACCTTATTAGCGGCCTAGGCAGTTTATTTATATGTACCGCCCAGCGGGGTGTTTTTAGCCAAAATAGGGCTGTTTACATGATCATTTTCATGCCTAAATAAGACCCAGAATGTAAAACAAGTATCTATCCCTGAAAGGGCATAAACAGAGCTTTCGAATGACACCATAACGATCCTTTTATGATGGCTAGTTTTCTTGCAACAACCGTGCAACGCGAGTGCAAAAAGCATGTAATTAGGCACTTTCCCCATACAATTCCGTATATAGCGAGTGAGAGAGGGAGGGGAGGAGGTGGGATTCGTGTCAGTAGGTTCGCCGCGGTGGTCTGGAGCAGTCATACGCTCGCTACTCTCCTGCCACCACTTGTCTCTCTCTCTCAGCAACATTACGTGCTGAAATTGCCACACGACCTATGTCGAGCGCCGCCACATAGTCCAGCTTTATTTAACTCGACTTATGTTGCGCGCCGACAGTTAAGGGTTAATTTCCTTTCCGGCCGTTCCAAAGCTGTGCTTGTGGACGGCCATTGCTTACTTCCTCATTTTATCAACTCCGGTGTTCCTCAGGGCTCTGTCCTACCTCCCATTCTCCACCTGTCTCTGACAGGTAGACAGGTGGGTCTAGTCACCCCTATCTGGAAAGGGAAGGGGGACCAACAACTACCACGGTATCACACTGCTCATTTTGCCAGGTAAGGTCTTTGCCTAATCTACTGATGAGAATCCGAGGACATCTGCTAAAGGAACAGACACCTGAGCAATCTGAATTTACACCCAAGAAGTCAACAATTGAACGGATTCTGGCGTTCCGGGTTCTCGAAGAACACTGACTCAAAAAGGGCTGTTTATTATTATTATTATTATTATTATATGAGATGCCGAAGTCTCCAACCAGGGTGCAGAAACACCAGCAAGATGAATCCACACAAAACACCCGGAGGCACTGGAGAGAGACTACGGCAACTTAGGACAAAAACAAAAACAAAAACATACCGGTACTGTATACTGTATATATACATATATTAACCCCTGTCAAACGGGGATGTTTGTAACTTCTACTACCTGCCTGGTGGGCATATTTACCCTAAACGAGCTTCATTCCATGTTCCATGCTCTTTTTCATGCATAAACAAGAGTCAGAGCGTAATACAATTATGTATCGTGAAAGGGCGATAATACAGCTTTCCAATGACACCTGAATCATCCTTGTACGACCATGGGTTCTCTTGCAACAATTGCGCAACACTAGGGCAAAAACCCTAAAATACGGTAAATTCCAGAGTTTTTTCCTTGTCTCGCGAGGAATGTTGTGGTGGGGAGCTCAGACACCTCACTCAGTCCATGCCAAGCGGTCAGAGCCCGCCTATCGTCCTCCCAACGCGTGGACTCTCTCTCAGAGCCGATAATGTGCTAAACATCCCTTCCGACATATGTCGGGCCCCTCAGGGATGGCCATGGTTCTCTCACCCGACATATGTCGGGCCCCACGACTGGGGTGTTAAACACAGATAAAATTAATAATAACATATTATGCAGTGGAGGATATTAAGTATAAATATAATACAAAAAAATAGAATAAAATTAGTTTAAAAATTAGAATTAATGCTGCAAAAAAGCATTAACTCTAGACTTAAAAATGGAGATATGAGCTGAATTGAATAGCTCATTTGGCAACTTATTCCACAAGTCAACCATGGCCGGCACAAAACACAGTGAAAACTGTGTAGTAGAAATATTAACATGGCTCATGGCAAGATCATTAAGATTGCTTGTGAATCTAGTTGCACGAGCCCAGACATAGGGCCCAGGCAGAACCCCATGTAAGGGATGCTGAGGGTTGTTAAAAACTTTAAATAAAAGACGAAGGGCACCAACTTTACGTCGATGACGCAGATTAAGAGACAAATGAGGTAGAATAAAACTGATAGAATTTAGTGACCTGCCAAGCAACTTGAGCTGGCAGTCAGCTGCTGACAACCAGGCAGGTGAGCAGTACTCGAATTGTGGCAAAATAAAAGCATAAAAAGACTTGATAACTGTGGGGTCACAAGCAAATGTTTTATAAACCTTGCGAAGCAGACCAATTTTCTGGGAAATGGAAGAGGAGAAAGAACGAATATGCTTTTCATAAGTAAGTTTGGGATCCAGAGTAACTCCTAACAAACGCAGAGTATCCACATTCTCAATTTGCTCGCCAGAAACTTGTAGATAAGGATGGGGAGGATCCAAGGTACGAGATCTGCTGATGATAATGGAGTGTGTTTTACTAGCATTAAGTTTCATACCCCAAATTTCACACCATGATGTAATTTTGGCTAAATCTCTATTCAGAGCAGTAGCAATTACGTGTCGATCAATTGGTGATGGAATTGACGCATATAAAGTTGTATCATCGGCATAGGAGATTAGTTTATTTTCAAGCTCGGAACACAGGTCAGCAGTAAAAATTATAAAAAGTGAAGGCCCAAGGACATTGCCTTGTGGAACGCCAGAAACAACAGGAACAGAAGGGGAATGACACCCATCAATGACCACAGACTGAGATCTTTTCGTCAAAAAATCTTCAAAGATCCTTAAAAAATTGCCACCAATACCGATGCGCTGTAACTTATATGGAAGTGCTTTATGGTTGACTAAGTCAAAAGCAGAATTAAAATCAACAGCCACGACACGAGACTCATGTCCCTGGTCCAATGAAGATTGCAAGTCATGGGTGAGTGTCAGAAGCGCATCACATGTACCCAGTCCCTTACGAAAACCAAACTGTGAGTTTGGTATCAAATTATGACTATTACAATAAGAGGAAAGGCGTCTGGACAAAAGCCTCTCATAGAACTTGGGTAGGATAGGCGTAATGGAGATAGGGCGACAGTCATTAGGAGATGATGGGGCAGTATTTCCCTTTGGAATAGGAGTGATACTAGCCTTACGCCAGCAAAGAGGAAAACTACCTGATTTCAAAAGCAACCTAAACATCACGGCCAACTTAGGTGCCAAGACCACTGCAACCTTTTTAAAAAAGAGGGGGAAAAACCCATCTGGGTCTGTGCCACCATAGGTATCAAGATCCAGCAAGTACCTTTTCAGTTCAGCTGATTTGAATGCCATTGAATTGAGGTTGGGTCTAGGGAAACATGTCAATGGCAAAGACAATTCCTGATTACTCTGCTTATTAATGAAAATATTAGATAGAATATTGGCCTTCGATAATGGATCAAAAGAGATGGAGCCATCAGAATCACAAAGAGGAGGCATGGAGGAATCTATTCCAAATAAAGAGAATTTCAAAGCAGACCACCATTTATGAGGCTGTGTAGCTCCTGCCAGAACATCCTGAAGATGGGAGTTATAATCCCTCTCAGCACCATCATAAACTCTGTGCGCAGCTGCCCTATTAAAAACATAATTTTCCCAATGCAAGGGGGTTTAATTACGCCTCCATAGACGATATGCAGCCTGTTTGTCATCAAATGCACGCTTGCAGTCATCATTAAACCATGCTTTATCCCTGATACAAGACTTAATTGTTTTTGATGGAACTCTTTTGCAAAGGATACCAAGAAGGGAATTGTTGAAAGCTGAAACCGGGTCATGAGATCTTAGTATGTGATTCCACTCAATATTACAAACATCATTACAAACGTTGTCCCAGTTAACCCGGGATTTAAGGTAGACCTTACATGAGAGAGTAATATCAGGAACAGTAAAAACAAGATTAATTTTACACATGATGGCATTGTGGTCGGAAGTGCCAACAGGTATAAGAACGGAGGTCTCTACAACGCCAGGAATATCTGTTAGTACTAGATCAAGACAATTTCCAGACATATGAGTAGGTCCTTGGATTAGCTGTTCACAAACAGATAAGTTTGCAAAATCCAAGGCAGCAAGACCATTTCTATTAGTTTGAGAGACCGAGTTCAACCACTCTTGATGATGCGCATTGACATCACCAACAAAAATATAGGATGATTTGACATCTAGACTGTATTGAAGCCATGGCTGTTAAGAGGCAGTCATATATGTTATTGTTAACATCAGGATATCTGTACAGGCTAAACATGTAATAATTATGATACTTGCTGGAAACTTTATATGTATATATATATATATACTGTATATAATTATTATGTTGATCTCAAGAAGGCATGTGCACCAATTGACTCTCTCGGAATTACTACGGCTATGCAGGATCCCCGCGGCGATTGTTGACCTGGTGTCTGGTCTTTATACAGAAACTAAGGGTGCTGTCATGTGTGGTGGGAGAGCACCATCCTTCTTCCCTGTGAACTCAGGTGTGAGACAGGGATGTGCTCTAGCACCTACACTTTTCAACACTTGTATGGATTGGTTACTAGGACAGTTGGGCAGAGTCGCTGCGGACTAGACGTCGGTAATTTTAAGATGACCGATCTTGATTTTGCTGATGACGCTGTCATCCTAGCCGAGACGTAGGATGTTCTCAAATTGGCCCTCAAAGCAATACATGAGGAGTCAGGAGCCACTGGGTTTAAAGGTTTCTTGGACTAATACCAAAGTCAAAGTATTTAATGACTTACTGGATGATACAGTGCAGTCTGTTCATGCATATGCATGTGTGGAGGACTTAGAGATATTGGATAAATTTACTTATCTTGGTAACATAATCCATGAAAGTGGTTAGTCGGGGTACGATGTTAATTGTTGCCCCAGCTTTGCATGTGGGATTTTGAATTAACTTAAAAGTATAGAGCATTGTTGATGCTTGGGCAGAAGTACGAAGCTGCGGATCTTCAAGGCACTGGTGCTCCCTGTCTAATTATATGGATGTGAGACGTGAACACTTTAAAATTAGTTGAAAAGACGCTTCAACTCAATTGGTACCAAATGTCTTTCCAGGAATCTGATTAAATCAAATATAGTTATAGTTGCATGTTCCGTGCACGCCAATGTGGTTCGCCTCCCTGAAGCTGCCCCTGCTCTCCAGGTTATCTTTACAGAGGACAACCCTGAGTGGTGGAGGCCTAGGGGAAGACCACGGAACTCATGGCTGAGGCAAGTCGACCAATCTTGTCATAGGATACTTGAAATGAGCCAGGCAAATGCCTGGAGTCTCACCCGGAAGGATCCCTCGGAGTGGAGTCAGAGTGTAAATGCGGCTACATGATGTCACGGTATATGCCACCATTAATTGATTGAGTGCCTTTTTGAGCTGCCTTACTTAAGTGAGGGAATGCTAATTGCACATTTAGCCTACTTCCCATCTCAAGGTCCTTATATTCTGATGGTCCAGTTTCAAGGATCGTTGCCGGTCTCTATCCTTTTCCTTTGAAATTTCCCTCACGAATTCCACGATCAGGGTGGCTTTGGCTTGGTCCCATTCTTCGACCACCTTGAGCTTGTAGCACACATCACCTAGAGCTAACCCCGGGTGTGCGATATACGAGCTTCTTCCCTTTATCTCCTAGCTGAAGTAGTGTGAACTTGCATTTGATTTGCTCAAGCCACACCTCTTTTCTTTTACCCCATACTCTAAAGGGTAGCATCATTGCCATTTTTGTTTCCTTCTATTGGGTAGGTTAGAATAATTTGTTGTTCTGATTGGTTTGTCAATATCCCACCGCTGGCCACCAAAATGTAGTAAATATTTTTGTATTCTATTAGATTTTAGGTGGATATAAAACAGCCAATCGTAAACCAAACACTTTATTCACAATTTGTTCCCGTACAAATTAATACATCCTTCATATAATTAAAACATTTCTCTATCCAGCCTCACACGATCTTAGAATTAGACAACTCTTTTCCTTTAATGAAACATGCTAAGCAAGTATGAATAATTTCTTATAGCCAGCGCAGTACCCTACTTCGGATGTTACTCCTGTTAAAGCCTGCCTGACTAGGTTATTCAAAGACATAAGTAGAGATAGCACTCCACTTCCACTAATCTTTTGCCAAACTAAAAAAAGCAAGTATAAATTCATACAATGCTTTCTTGCAAGGACAAATAATAAGAATGCAGCCTACCGAAACACAATGACTCTCACTGAATAGTCTAGTTCATACACACACGAATATATAATGTTGCACATGATTGTGCTTCTCTTACAATCTACTGAAATATACCTTAATATCTACTGGTCAAATATAATATACCACTATGCATATGCTTTAATCTTGTCACAACCAATGCGACCGGAATATTTTCTTCACGCACATGCACCTCCAAGTACCAATAATAAATGCGTCTATTAACTCTTTTAACTTCAACGCCTCATTTACATTACAATACTGTTTGCAGAGCTCTGGACAACCTACAGTATACAGATCAACCACAATGTTTAGATATGCATCTAATAGTATCTCTGGTTAGAATTTCTGCTATCACACATATACATGACTAATTATTCCCCAATTGCTCAATTAATGCTTGACTCTCGCATCTAATATTTCACAACAGGTACACCGTGTTCTTAAATAATGACACTATTTATAAAATTATGCTTCAATGTTCAACTTTTAAGCCTGTATTGGCTGGTTTATAATATGCAAAGAAGTCGAAGGTTGCCTAGGTTTTCTTCTATCATCTGTTATTTTTAGTCATTAGTATGTGATATGATAGGAATTACTGTCAGATTGTCTCTTTCTTAAAAAGTGAGGTTAAGCTAACATCAGTTATATTAAAATTTAGTCCTAATATTTCGTGGACCCATAGGATCCTAAAAAATAATATGTACTGCCATAGGTTGAAGCCACCACCTCTGCGTTCAGCTGCACACTTCTCATCTGGCTGCAGCTCGGGGTTTGGTCAGGCCCTCTTGCTATGCCTTATATTGTTGCAGGCAGCTTATGATTCGGGAAATATTGTACTAATCAGCTCCCTCTTGGTGTATTCTATAGCGTTTCTACCCTTTTCCTTGTGCAATGCTACAGAGAAGGCATGCTACGCTGACAGGTATTCGTAGGCCACAGGATACTTGGCTGCGAGCTCAGGGTTTGGGATGAAACGGCAGGCTTGGGATTTGTACTCTTTGTACCTCTTTTGTACTGCACCCCCCAGCTCGGTTTCTCTGCTTACGTTGTCATTTCATCCAGATTTTACTGCCTCGGAGTATTGGAGCCGGGGAAGAGCCAAACAGTCCTTTCCTAGAGCTGTTGTCTTCTTTGGTACTGGTAGCCGTGTGTGCTCCAGACAGACAGACAATGAATACAGGACAAGGTGAGACAAGCAATCAAGTTTACCCCAAGATACGACCATGCCATAGTCGATTTTATACTCCAGGTACCCACTTTTATGTCTTGGTAGGACAAGGCTATCACACGAGAGAGTCAACCCGACGACTCATGAGCAATCCTGGTGGCTTAGCCAAGTTTTCATTCTGATGTGTTTGTTGGCAGCAGTTAAGCCACCAACCGTTTCCCTGGATTCATTTTTGCCACAAAGAAAAACAGGTACTCATTTTCGTCTGAGTGAGATGTAACTACACAGGGATTGGAGCTTGTTCAACTCTCCTTGGCTACTTGGACCTTGGTGGCCAGCAAAGGAAATTTCACCCACACCATGTATGTGTGGTAACAACTGGTGTGCTGGACGGTCACCCATCCAACTACTGCTCGACCATACATAGCTTACTGTCGCTGATCGAAACCAGCGTTGCCAACCATGCAGGCCATGGTTGCCACAAACATGAAGCATGAATGAATATAGAAACGGTGGGTGAAAGTGCCACAAACTTGTCGGCGCAGCTTTTTATATCTGGCACCCTCCATGGCACTGCGCCCTGATTGGCTAATGGTTCCCAGGTGACTTTAGGATGCCAGTTTTCCTTCTCTTATTCTTCCTTTACATAATTGCCTGTAATTACACTATTCTCTGCATAACAACATCCGGGCAGCTCTGGGTAAAGGTTCATAACAAGAAAGTTGCCTATTGTGAAAATATCTTGTGTTGAAACTGCTCGAGCAATAATTTGTCTGCAGGTGCACCCTGCCGGATTGGTGGAGAGCATTTGCAAGATAAGGAGCAGCCGGCCAATCAGCATAAGGTACACTCACAGAGTCACAGCTACCTGGGTAAGGTTAGTACCTTTACGGCTGCACCGCACCGGAGATCGCGATTTGCTAAATCTAATCTGGCTCGCTGATTGGTCAATCTCGGTGGAACTCTTGGTGCTTGTATATCTTCCCTTTTTCCTCCCACTAACAATACATTACAACAGACCAACTAACATTATTAGTGATATCGCTAGTTACTGTACTTGAAAACGTGTCATTTGTTTGAGCTTTCCTATAATAGTCAATTTCTAATAAATATGTTTATATATCTATATTTAATATATCAAACATATTCAGAGGTAATAAATAAATAATAATGGAAATATTAGCAACATATAATAAGATAGACGAACAAAGAGACAGGATAGTATAGACAGAAGTCATACCAAAGGACAGATCAATGCCAATAGAGAGAGACAGCCAGAGAGAACAAATTAGACAGTAAACATGCAGAGAGAGAGAGAGAGAGAGAACAAAAGAGTACAAAGGAAATCAAGCAACAACAGATCTAGTGACCCTTCTAGGTTGCTTGTCCTCCAAAACACTGAGGATCAAGTGTCCAAACAGTGGTTTAGAGTGGGTAAGGGAACATTGGAAAGGGAATTACTGCCCTGGAACTAATGTCCGTGGCAGGATTAGGAAGTTAGTAGGGGACAGATGGGTTAGTAACTGAGGGGGGATAAAATAAAGTTATTAATTTACAAACGCAGTCAGTCGCGGGTTTGAAGCGAGATATTTGTCTAGGCGGAGTTTAAATGAATCAATGGTGATGCAGTCTATAACGTTTCGGGGAAGCCCATTCCACAAGTTGACAACTCGATTGAAGAAGAAATTCTTAGATTCGTGTGAGTTAAAAGATTTACCAATAATTTTGCAACCGTTTCCCCGTGTGTAATTAGATTGGTCGATAGTGAAGTACTTACTACAGTTCATATTGTCGATGCCTTTGATGATTTTGAACACTTGAATTAAGTCACCTCTTAATCTGCGCTGGGTTAAAGGAAATAGATTTAATTCTCTAGGTATCATTTTGGTAACTCTACGTTGAACTCGTTCTAGCTTGTTTATATCTTTTTGGTAATAAGGGCACCAGGATTGAACGCAGTATTCCAGAAGAGGGCGGACTAAGGAATTGTAAAGGGTTAGGATAACTTCTTTGGATTTATGCTCAA
The DNA here is from genome assembly GCA_032716605.1 of Paralithodes platypus. Classification (NCBI taxonomy): domain Eukaryota; kingdom Metazoa; phylum Arthropoda; class Malacostraca; order Decapoda; family Lithodidae; genus Paralithodes; species Paralithodes platypus. Next base: position 56,015 of record JAVRFV010000210.1, on the reverse strand, counting down.
ATGACCTGCCTATAAAGCCAATTATTTTGTTTGCCTTCTTAACAACTTCTGAACATTGTTGACTCGGTTTTAGGTTACTCGATATTGTTACTCCCAGATCGGTTTCTCTGTTTACATTCTTAAGCTGAGTGCCATTCATCGAATAGTTTGCTTTCTCATTTAGGTATCCGATATGTAGTACTTTACATTTATCCGCATTGAAACTCATTTGCCAAATTTGGGCCCAACATGACAATTTATCTAGATTGTGTTGCATATCGTCAACTTGTTCTTTTGAGAGTACGCTATTTGCAATTTTTGTATCGTCAGCAAATTTTGAGATTGTACAGGTGAGGCCCTCATCTATGTCGTTGATGTAAATTAGAAAGAGAATTGGTCCTAGTACCGATCCCTGGGGTACCCCGCTACTTACATTGGTCCATTTAGATGCCTTACCGTTTATGACTACTCTTTGCTTTCTGTCGCTGAGCCAATTTTCTATCCATTTCAACACACCATCTTGTATTCCATGCGCTTTTAGTTTTAGCAGTAAACGTTTGTGGGGAACTTTGTCAAAGGCCTTTTGAAAATCAAGGTATATAATATCTACAGCTTTACTCTCATCGTAGAGGTTGAGGATATCGTGGAAGAAGTCTAAGAGGTTTGTTAAACAGGAACTTTTTTACGAAAGCCGTGTTGAGTATCTTTAAGTATGTTATTTTCCTCTAAGTGATTTACGAGTCTGTCTCGTATGACCGTTTCTAGCATATTACATACAACTGAGGTTAAGCTAATTGGACGATAGTTACGGGGTAGGGATTTGCTGCCTTTTTTTAATATCGGTGTTACGTTGGCTAGCTTCCACTGATCAGGCATAGTTCCAGACTGCAAGGATTTATTGAATAGTAATGTCAGTGGTTTGGAGAGCTCATCCTTAGATTCCTTCAGAACTCTAGGCGAGATTGTATCAGGTCCAGGCGTTTTATTTACCTTGAGTTTATCTAAACAATTCAATACTTCTCTCTCTGTAACGGTGATATTGCTTAGAACATCTGAATTATCAATCTGAATCGGCGATGGTGTAGGGTTATCACTGAGGTTTTCTGTTGTAAAAACTGATGCAAAGAAGGTATTGAGGGCATTACTCATTTGTACTTCGTCTTTGGTGTATTCTCTATTTTCATCGACTAACGGTCCAACAGTTGAAGTAACTACTTTTTTCTTTCTGATATAACTATAGAATTCTTTCGGGTTTGTTTTACTTTGATTCGCAATATGTAACTCTAAGGTCTTTTTACTTTGCTTAATTAACTTTTTGGCTTTGCGTCGTAGGTCTACAAATTTCACCCGTCATTTTGTGAGGATTTTAATCTATCATTAGCAAATTTTTTAGCAAGCAGGCAGTTTGAAATATCTTTATTCCACCATTTGGGCTTATTATTATGGCCTGGACGCCGTATTTTCGATGGTATGCAGTCTTGCACTCCTTTTAGGCAAGTGGTTTCGAATAATTTCCAAGATGTATTTATGTCATTATTGTTAATTAAAAAGCTCCAGTTAGTTTCTTTAAACATAGCTCTAAGTTTATGGAAGTTTGCTTTCTTGAAATTAGGAACTTTTTCGATGCTACTATTTGGTTCGTTACTAGTAAACTTTAAAGTGAAAGTTATCGTACGATGGTCGCTGTTACTGAAGCGGCTCGCTTGGTGTAGTGACTAGCGTCTCGGACTTCCACCCAGAAGGCCCGGGTTCGCGCCCACGCTCGGCGCATTAAAGATTTTTCACAAGCACTGAGTCGTTACCATCCCTCATGAGCAAAGGGATGGGGTAGTAGTACAGGACCCCAATGGAAATACGCCTAATTGGCCTTATTGAGCTATCCTTAGCTAGCTTAGCATGCGCTAGCTTTAAGAACTATTATTATTATTATTATTACATCACCAACATTCAAATTCTCTATTAATTCTTCTTTTGTTGCAAGTACAATGTCAAGAACGTTATTACCACGGGTCGGCGTTCGAACAAATTGATAAAGCGAACTCTCTTGCAAGTTCGTATACAAGTCATGTCCGGAGTGTGAAGTAAGAGTATCGCCCCACTTGGTCACAGGTAAATTAAAGTCGCCAAAAATTACGGTATCTTGTGAGTTACTTACATCTGCAATTTGTTCGTAAATTTCTCGGTCAGTTTGCACTGATTGAGCTGGAGGTCTGTATATTAATGCAAGTATTATTTTTGTACCTTTATTATTCTTTATTAGCACAAAAGATGCGTCGAAGTTCACAATTTGAGGTTTTGACAATGTTACGAACTGGCACTCGGGTACACAAGGGCTCTCAATCAGGACTCGAATACGGCTCGCTGCCACAACGGAAACACACGATCCCAACCCCTGAGTACTGCCAGCCGAACAAAAAACACCAATACCCTCCAGAGTTCAATCTGCTATAACGGGGTATGCAAGAACTCGGTACTAGTGTTCAACAACAGACTAATAAAGAGACAGGAATTATCTAGTCTGGTCAACAATCAAACAATGAAGTAAGAAACAACAACACCAAAGAATAGTGTTGGCCGAAGCCGAAGTAATCCACCCTTGACTAAGAACTTAAGAAGTCCTCCACCCTCTACTTCGGATCGGCACTATTATGTTACGTTAATTAATAGTCCTTAAGCATCGAGCAAGGAATCTTCTGAAAAAAGTTAGATGCTTCTCGGATGCTCGTAAGAAGTACGTATCGGATTTTGAACAGTAATTCAATAAGCAAAAACACTGGCAATTAAATACTATTAAAGGTTTAAATTGGCATAAGAATAATTAAAAGAATATGCAATAGTAAATGGCAAACATTAAAAAGAAGTACTCCGCAAATGCAACGGCAATAGCCTACTCGGATTGTGCTCGTGGGCCACTAATCACTAAAGTAGCCAAGCTTGCAACACATGAAATCAATAGTGCATAAACAATATCATACATAAGGAAAGCTTCAATACTATTCTGTATCTACTAATCAAGTAAAGTCTAGCTGGGGTACTGTGGGCAAAAGGTAGCAGTGACTGAGCAAAAACGGCTCGTAGCCTAGCGAAGTCCTCACAACTGTTTAAAGTATTACGTTAAAACTAACAAGTGCACTTTGAGAAATCCAGATCCCTTGTATCTGGTTTTCTCCTGGCTCCTTGACAAAGTAAAAACAAACTGTTAATAAAATACAGGGTGGTTAGGCTCTTGCCCTCACGCACTGTAAATTATTAACTCAACAGTCAGCCGCGAAGACAACCTAGGCTTCACTGAACCGAAACGAGTATGCAGGTTTATCGCTTAACCACTGCATCAAACAACAACTCGTAACACAGAAAAGCCTTACCCCAGTCTAGCATTACCTAGACTAGCAGAAAACAGGAATAATAATAATAACACACAGGGAAATGCATATACAAGTGCAACAAACATAAATCAATCCTATTCTAAGTTAACCCTTCCAAAATAGGCTATCTAATAGGCAAGTATCTCGTGAGAACTCAAGCGATAATACGTTGGCTGACTAGCTCTGCACCAACGGGACCATGGAAGTTAAACAGGCAGGGAAAAGAGGAGATAAGAATGTAAGGTAGTAGAGAAAGTTCACATCAGTCAGAAGAATATATATAGTTAGCAAGGGAAATGAGAAGTTGCTCTGCCTAATGAGTTCTGATGAAAAAATGGCTAGACTTCCCTTTTATACCCGGCCCTCTAGTGAGCCCAACGTGAACTACTAAGGACCGCCCACTGACAACCATTACGTAATTTATCTCTCTCCTCTGGGATAGACAAAGGCTCCCCTAGCACTGAGGGGAGGGGGGGAGTGCTAGTGAGTTAGGCCCACCTCCCGCCTGGCGCACCCACTGACCCCCAACTGTGGCTGTTTCTCTTCCCATTATTACAAATAAGTTTTACACACAATACTTATAACTAATGATATAAAATAGAACTCGTTGACTCAGATGAAAACAAAATACATATTCATAATACTTATAGTACAACGGCTCACATGAACTAAGTTAGGAAACTCTACATAGACTACAGCCAAAGTTCCTGCCCTGACGATCCTAGCGAAAGTGGGGCATGACTAGGCGTTCTGTACAGCATGCTCACACTGGACATGCGTCACACCTCCCCCAAGATTTTACTTGCTCAACCCTGAGCTAAAATCTGACAAACACCGAACCCCATCAAGCCCCTCACACCCAGCGACCGCATGGCACTAAAACAAAGCTGAGTTTATCACCAAAACACATCTTATTATAAAAAAAAAAATTCACATTTTATAACTCCTCCCAACAATAGCAAAAAGACACAATATCATGCTCCCAGAGCGAGCTTACAGCAGCTCAGCCGTTTGATAGTTCGTGGACTACTCAAACTCTATAGGCTATGACAAACTTATACGATTACCTATATCAAAAGAAAGAGTTTTTTATATGATTTTTATATTTTAATATGTTTTTCCCGGCTGCACTATAAGGGCAGCCTATTTTCCTCCACTCAAACCCACACACCTGTGATAGCCTACGACTGATCATCCGCCCTTGATAAACAATCCGCGATCACATTGTCACATCCAGCAATATGACGGATGTCCAGGTTATACTCCTGCAACATCAAAGACCACCTGGTCAGTCTCATATTGCGATTGTGAAATTAATTCAGTTCTCAAAGGGTGATGATCAGTGTAGATAACCACGCCTGGGCCATAGGCTGGAACATACACCTCGAAGTGCCTGAGCGACAGCACAATCGCCAGTAATTCCTTTTCTATTGTAGAATAGTTCTTTTGTGCAGCATTGAACTTCTTAGAAAGAAACTTACTGGGTGTTCCACACCTTCATTGTCTGTCTGTAGCAAGACGGCACCAGCCCCTACACCACTAGCATCTGTTGCCAGCTGAAAAGGCCTGTTAAAGTCTGGGGCCCTGAGTATCGGGTGAGTACATAGCAAATGTTTCACCAAAGTGAAAGCCTTTTCACACTCAGGTGCCCACAAAAACTTTTTGTCTTTAGATAACAAATCTGTGAGAGGTGCCAACACCGTTGAGTAACCTTTTATGAAGCGTCTGTAGTAGCCTATCATACCCAAGAATCTCATAATCTGCTTCTTGGTTGTTGGGTGCGGAAATTTATTGATAGCCTGTACCTTGTTCTGAGGAGGGCACACCTGTCCCCTTCCCACTACAAACCCAAGGTACTGCACAGTGGCTTTTACGAAGTCACACTTTGCCAAATTTACTACCAGACCTGCTTCACTAAGTTTCCGGAACAAGGTCTCAAGGTGCTCACAATGGCTCTCAAAGTCGTCATCATAAATGATTACATCGTCCAAATATACGGTGCAATTTGGAATGTCCTTTACAATTTCATTCATCAGGTTCTGAAACGTTGCTGGTGCATTCTTAAGTCCGTAAGGCATAACATTGCACCGGTAGGTACTCCCGTCCACAACAAAACCACATACCTCTTTAGCACGCTCGGACAAAGGTACTTGCCAGTAACCTTTTACTAAATCTACTTTAGACAAAAAACGAGCATTACCAATTTTGTCAACACTATCATCAACCCGAGGAAGAGGATATGGGTTAGTTGGAGTCAAACCGTTTAACCTACGGAAATCAATACAAAAACGTACCTTGCCATCTGGCTTAGGCTGCAGTGTTACGGGGGAAGTCCACTTAACTGTGCCTTTCTCTATCAACCCTCTACCGAGCATATACTCCAACTCATCCCTCAGAGCTGGTAGTTTTATGGGGGGCACACGGTACGGGATTGACTTAAAGGGTAGATGGTCCCCCACGTCAACGTCATGCATAGCCTCAGTAGTGAGGCCTGGGTGTTCAGCAAATACAGTGGGGTATGAACCGAACAACTGACGGATAGCATCAAACTGCGGCTCAGGCAAATGAGCTATAGCCTCGTCAGCCCTTAGGCTCGAGTTCCCCGCCCACTGATCCGCTGAAACATGTTGATCCCAGCTATCCTCCTCTGAAGCTTGACTGTCCCCCTCTCCTTCTCCACCACGGCCGCAACAAGCCAACTCAGGGACAGTGAGAGGCTCAGAGGGGCGCCTCACATACTCTTTAATAAGGTTCACGTGACATAACTGGTTCTTTTTCCTCCTGTCTGGAGTGGCAACAAGGTAATCTAAGTCTGAAATTTTGTCTACAATTTTATAAGGTCCAGTGTACTTCGCAGAGAGGGGGTTACCAACCAAAGGCAACAAAATTAATACCTCTTGTCCTACAGTGAACTTCCGGAGCCTCACTTTGCGATCATACCTGTCCTTCATCAAAGCTTGTGATTCTGTCAAATTTCTACCTGCCATCTCCAGACTCTTAAGCATGCGCTCACGGCTTTCAAGCACATACTTCAATAATGGACAAGGCTGCACAGTCCCCTCCCAAATTTCTTTCAGCATGTTAAGGGGGCCCCTGACACGGTGTCCAAAAATCAGCTCGTTTGGACTAAATCCCAGGCTCTCACCAGGTACCTCCCGAGCAGCAAACAGCACATAAGGCAATCCAAGATCCCGCTGAGGATGCCAATAATAAAAAAATCTCCTGGCTGTGCATCGCCGTCCTCGTCGAGCTCTACAGCTCCATTAGCACACGTTTGGAGCTCAGGGTCCTCTAGTTGCAACCGACGTATATCTGAGGGTGCCAAGCGATCTAACTGCTCCCGGAGCAATGCATGACCTTCCCCGATACTGGGCTGCTCCCTCTGTCTCTCTCGATGTACATAACGTTGCTGTCGTGGAGACTCGTCATGCCCAGCCTCGTCACTCTCGATGACAGGCCCAGGGGCTACTCCAGAATTAAGTAATGGTGCTAATACTGAATCACCCAGGAGAGCCGCCGAGTCAAAACTCTTAAAACCAACTCCAGCTTTAGCCTCCGCTGGTCTGAAGACGGAGGACTAGGCTGTGACACTTTAGCTGCCCGAGCTCGGGTGACAACACACGCCATGGGTTGTGTCTGGCACCGCTCGACCCACTCTTGCTCTTCCCTACTCACGTCGGCCGACCTCTCGGCAACGACTAAGGGTAGAACCTCAGAAGCGGGCATTGCAAAGTCGTTGCCGAGAAGAAGGTCGACGCCCTCCACTGGCAGTTTCTCCACAATCCCGACATCCAATTCACGTGCCACACCATCCACCTCCAACTCCAACCGCACCAGCGGGTATGACCGAGTTGCATTAATACCCTGCACCACTACCACCCGAGCCGCGTTTATAGGGTAGCCAGTCAAGTTTTTCATCAGAGTCTGGGAAGCACCTGTATCACGCAAGACCTCTACTCCATGCTTGCGCCCCGCCCACATCACGCAACCCCGCCCTCTATAGTCGCAAAAAACATCCTGAGCAGGGTTCGAGCCTCCCAGGTGCTTCTGCATTGGCTGTGCCTCAGCCTCTGACGAACTGCCCCGGGCAAACTCAGATGACTTCGGAGACACACCAATGTTGCAGGCCAAAGACACAGCTGCTGTAGGTGGTTTGCTAGGACAGACTCTTGCAAAGTGCCCCTTTTTATGACAATGATAACACTCCAACTCCCCTTTGGGCTTCCCTTGGTACTGGGAAGGGCCCGGCCCCTTCTTAAATGGGACGGTGCTAGTCTTGTGGTCAGTCTTGGTATCATGGCTCTTGTACTTGTTTGCATAAGGTATATCACTAACTCGGGGGGGTGGGGCGTCACGCCCCTTGTTACCTGCCTCACTACGCTGGGCAGACCCGCACCCACGAATTAGTGATAGCCGGAGGTCAGCCATCTCAGCTGCCTCCTGTAGAGTTTTTGGGTTCTTTTCTTTAATAGTTAAAGTCATTTCTGCACCAGTACACTTATAAAACTGCTCGAGCAGAAACAGCTCAGTCAACTGTTCTGCCGTCTCAGCTTTCTCAGAACGTGTCCAGTTTTTAAGTGCATCTTTTAAGTCCCGGGCATGTTCAAGAAAGGTCGCCTCCCTAGTCTTTGTAACACCCCGAAACTTCAATCGATATGTTTCCGGTTGCAACTCGTATGCCCGTAGGACAGCTCTCTTCAATTCTGGGTAGTCAATGCAAGACTCTAAAGGCAGTGCATCATAAGCCTTCAGACCCTTACCCGTAAGTCTTGAGGAGACTAGAGCTGCCCACTTCTCTTCAGGCCAATTATGCTCCCTACACTTCTTCTCAAAACGATTAAAAAATTCTGTGACTTCAGTTTCACTAAATACCGGCACCAATTTGACTAATTGGGCCAAGGACTGTTCTCTTACTTGGCCCTCACGGCCCATCCGAGTCCCTGTCGACTCTGCAAGAGTCTTATCTAAATCTAATTTAGCACAATATTTCTCTGAGTCGTACCTAAGCTCAGCCTCATGCCTCCTGGTCTCATCCTCTTGCCTCCTGGTCTCATCCTCTTGCCTCCTAACCTCAATCTCATGCCTCCTAGTCTCATTTTCCTGCTTCCTAGCCTCAATCTTAGCAAGCTCAAGTCTAAATACCATATCTGGAGACAGGCAGGAAGAGGGAGCTGCCACTACTGAAGGAGGGGGGGCAAAAACTGGGGAACCACCATGTGCACCACCCGAGGGCACTCCAATCTGCCAATTCTCATCCCTCTGTGGGAGAGTGCTAACCTCCGGTAACTGAGTGGACGGCACTGTGGGAGTCGAGTGAGAGGGGATCTGGGGAGGAACCCCCCCAAACGCCCTCTCCTCCGAAACCCCATGTCGCCCACGCAACACCCAGGAAATCAGCTCCCCCTTGGACATCCCTACTACATTGGAAATGCCCAAAACCTTGGCTATCAGGTGCAAGCCACAAACATCCACCCCAGTCAGCCTCTCCTCCGTCACGTGGTACCGCTTACTCACAAAAACTCTAGCATCCTCCTCACTGGTTACTAACGGCACACCTTCAAATGCATCTCTCGCTCATCGTCAGTGCTAATGCACGACATACTGAAGTCCACAAAAAAATTCTCGAGACAAAAGTGTTAAACTTCCTATGCAAGCACTAATTACTAAATTAACTGGAGTCTCTTAAATGCTTTACTAATTGCCATACAAAAAAATATTCTTCAATATGCACGCTAAAATACAAACAAACAAATGTTGTACAACTCTGCAAAAATGTATACTGTTCACAAAATCCTAAGCAAGGTCGCCATTTGTTACGAACTGGCACTCGGGTACACAAGGGCTCTCAATCAGGACTCAAATACGGCTCGCTGCCACAACGGAAACACACGATCCCAACCCCTGAGTACTGCCAGCCGAACAAAAAACACCAATACCCTCCAGAGTTCAATCTGCTATAACGGGGTATACAAGAACTCGGTACTAGTGTTCAACAACAGACTAATAAAGAGACAGGAATTATCTAGTCTGGTCAACAATCAAACAATGAAGTAAGAAACAACAACACCAAAGAATAGTGTTGGCCGAAGCCGAAGTAATCCACCCTTGACTAAGAACTTAAGAAGTCCTCCACCCTCTACTTCGGATCGGCACTATTACGTTACGTTAATTAATAGTCCTTAAGCATCGAGCAAGGAATCTTCTGAAAAAAGTTAGATGCTTCTCGGATGCTCGTAAGAAGTACGTATCGGATTTTGAACAGTAATTCAATAAGCAAAAACACTGGCAATTAAATACTATTAAAGGTTTAAATTGGCATAAGAATAATTAAAAGAATATGCAATAGTAAATGGCAAACATTAAAAAGAAGTACTCCGCAAATGCAACGGCAATAGCCTACTCGGATTGTGCTCGTGGGCCACTAATCACTAAAGTAGCCAAGCTTGCAACACATGAAATCAATAGTGCATAAACAATATCATACATAAGGAAAGCTTCAATACTATTCTGTATCTACTAATCGAGTAAAGTCTAGCTGGGGTACTGTGGGCAAAAGGTAGCAGTGACTGAGCAAAAACGGCTCGTAGCCTAGCGAAGTCCTCACAACTGTTTAAAGTATTACGTTAAAACTAACAAGTGCACTTTGAGAAATCCAGATCCCTTGTATCTGGTTTTCTCCCGGCTCCTTGACAAAGTAAAAACAAACTGTTAATAAAATACAGGGTGGTTAGGCTCTTGCCCTCACGCACTGTAAATTATTAACTCAACACAGTCAGCCGCGAAGACAACCTAGGCTTCACTGAACCGAAACGAGTATGCAGGTTTATCGCTTAACCACTGCATCAAACAACAACTCGTAACACAGAAAAGCCTTACCCCAGTCTAGCATTACCTAGACTAGCAGAAAACAGGAATAATAATAATAACACACAGGGAAATGCATATACAAGTGCAACAAACATAAATCAATCCTATTCTAAGTTAACCCTTCCAAAATAGGCTATCTAATAGGCAAGTATCTCGTGAGAACTCAAGCGATAATACGTTGGCTGACTAGCTCTGCACCAACGGGACCATGGAAGTTAAACAGGCAGGGAAAAGAGGAGATAAGAATGTAAGGTAGTAGAGAAAGTTCACATCAGTCAGAAGAATATATATAGTTAGCAAGGGAAATGAGAAGTCGCTCTGCCTAATGAGTTCTGATGAAAAAATGGCTAGACTTCCCTTTTTATACCCGGCCCTCTAGTGAGCCCAACGTGAACTACTAACGACCGCCCACTGAGAACCATTACGTAATTTCTCTCTCTCCTCTGGGATAGACAAAGGCTCCCCTAGCACTGAGGGGAGGGGGAGGGGGGAGTGCTAGTGAGTTAGGCCCACCTCCCGCCTGGCGCACCCACTGACCCCCAACTGTGGCTGTTTCTCTACCCATCATTACAAATAAGTTTTACACACAATACTTATAACTAATGATATAAAATAGAACTCGTTGACTCAGATGAAAACAAAATACATATTCATAATACTTATAGTACAACGGCTCACATGAACTAAGTTAGGAAACTCTACATAGACTACAGCCAAAGTTCCTGCCCTGACGATCCTAGCGAGAGTGGGGCATGACTAGGCGTTCTGTACAGCATGCTCACACTGGACATGCGTCACAATCACTCATCAGAATTGTATCATCAGCAAACAGCAGTACAGGCAGCTTCCACTCATTTGCCTCCCTTATCAATATTATGAATATTTCCATATACAAATTATATAACTTGCTTGATATTTGAGAACTGTCTCATAATATAATATAACTATCAAGTTTATCAATATGTAATATATTCCAATTTATATGCTGTACTAATTTGAAACCTGTATATAATCTTGATTTTGTATAGAAACTTAATGTAACATTATTGATTTAACTATAGCATATTGTATTATATATAAGTTTTATTATATTTATTGCTTTAGGTGTTGTCTCTTATCTGTTTCAATTAACCCAATAGCCTGAGGTAAGTTGTACCCTCCAAGGGTTAGCAGGGATGCCATGCCTCTCCAAACAAATTGTTGCTGGTCATTTTTGTTAGGAGTATAATGCTGGGAGACCTGTCTGGCACTGTATAATATGGTTGCTAGAACTGGAGAGCGACAAAAAATAGGTTCAGTCGGAATCCTAGCCTAAGCAGGTAGCACATGTCCACGCCATGCAGTGTATAGGAGACCACTGGTATAGGGGTAACTCGACCTGGGGAGCAGCATAGGGTATATTCCTTCGGCCTTTATGGTCGTTTAGAGGCGAGTATCACTAGCACTCAGCACACAATGTAAGAACTAGGTTGTGATATACACCGGGTTTCATCAACCTCAAAGGTAGTTTAGAGTCAAGCAGGAGTGAAAAGGGTGATCAGATTCGGCCCACTAAAGCAGGCACTAACCACGGAACATGAATCGGCTCTGTTAATGTATCTCTATGACTATTAAAAAATGTCATATGTTGCACTTTTGAATGGCATATATTAGAATATATTTACATTCAGTACACACAGAACACCCATTTAAGTCATGTCTCTCTAACAGGACGACAATCCTGAATTGCAGCAATTTAATACACTCCAATCTTGTATATGTTCTGTGATACATATAACGTGTATGCAAAGTTTATGCTGTTTTCATGAAGTGTACATTTTGGCCAATGTATAGCAAACATTACTGCACTAAGATATACAGGATCTAATGAACACAATTATTTGTGATCATTGTGATAATGAATGTTTGTGACCCATCCTCAAATTGTATTGTGTAATAAAAATGTGTGCGTCTGTGTGTGAGATAGATATATATATATATATATATATATATATATATATATATATATATATATATATAGAGAGAGAGAGAGAGAGAGAGAGAGAGAAAGAGGTGGGTGTGGCATTGTTGCGTCATCTCCACTCACCAGCTGGTACAACACACACAAGGACCTAGGAGGGGCAAAATAGCCCCAATGTTTATAGGTAAAGAACAACCCTTACCCTTACACATACTCGCTCTCGCTCTCTCTCTCTCTCTCTCTGTTTGTCTCTCTCTCTCTCTCTCTCTCTCTCTCTCTCTCTCTCTCTCATTAGCCTCGTGCCCCCATTAACCTTAAACAGTATTAAAACTCTCCACTCCTCTGTTTTTAAGGGTCACATGTTTTTATAATGCCAGCACGTCACAAAGTTGGGTCATGACTCATATCACCGGCAACGTTGCCAACTCCAGCCGGATTCTATAACGGTAAATATCTAGCTTCTTGAGCGTATGGGAAGGTTAATTGCCATATCCATCCCCAACTATTTATATCACACACGCTCTTAAGTCAAGCAATATACTTTCCCTTATACATTATTCATGAATGTGAAGGGTATTAGTGTCGCCAATATATAGAAAATTGACAGGGTTTGTGCTGCTTTAAATTGTTGCAAGTCAGTTTACAAGGAAACTTAGATAATTTAATGATCAATTCCATATTTAACGAATATGTTAATATATTAAATCTAGTGATATATACAGTATATCTTATTTTTCAAAATATCTAGGGTTTCTTACAAATTAGCCAATAATGATCACGTTTACAATTAACTCTCTATCTAGGTTATGTTTATGTTTAAACTATTATAAAGTATGGCATGTTTGTCTATTTCTAACAATGTTTGTAATTCTAGGTGTATGACAACCTTGTAGTTGGTACCACTGTATCCGGGGCCGCAACCTCTTTACTATGGTGATGTCATATTCACCCCTTCAGCACCATGACGTACTGTTATCATGTTCTGGTTACCATTGGATGATTTTCTTTAACTTATAAATCTACCTCTAGGAGTCAAAGGGGTATATACGATCATAATAAACCCTCTGAATATCATAGGCCCTTCTTAAACTGCATAACATCGTCTAATGTTAGCCAGAATCAAAGGTAAAAAGGTGTTATGGTGCTGAAGGGGTTAACTATTTTCTGAGGTATCATGTTTTCAGTTCCAGCTAAGTTCGACAATCGAGGCTTTAATTTTCATCCTCATTTTGACATTTCCTGAACCAAACTGAGAAAACCATAATAATATAGGAATTTGCTACTTTATTTATATTATGGGTAATTCTATAACCCGTTGTGTATGAGACACCCTTAAAGCTCGGTTTACACATACACGAATTAACGTCCCGTCCGGCCCCGACCTCTTAAATTCGCCTGCAAACGGGCTAGGACCCCAGCAAAATCGCCTATGGACGGTACAGGGATGTGCGGACGGTACAGGAAAGGACGGTACAGAGGGGTCCCCTCTGTACAGGACGGTACAGAGGGGTTAAGGTACAGGGACGGTACAGGGATGTACAGGACGGTACGGCACAGGGACGTGTGGTGTCGCCAGCACACGGGAGGGGGGCGGGAGGCGGCGACCATTTTGTGCATGCATAGAAGGGTCGATGTGTGCCGGGGCAACTGCCACAAAACGTGTCAGGCCGGGACACACATGGGAGCATTCGGCGTCTAGACGCCAACTGGGGGGGTCTAGACGCCAACTGGGGGAGTCTAGATGCCGATAAATGAGATGAGAACGGCGGCAAAAAAACGTTGAAAGGAGAGTCGGTGATGTGGCACCGTCGTGTCACGTGAGCTGGTGACACCTCACGTCAGTGTACCGACCATAGGCACTTTTGCCGGTGTCCCTGCTCATTTGCAGGCGAATTAAGGGGTCGGAGACGGACGGAACGTTAATTCGTGCATGTGTGAACCGAGCAAAAGGGGTCGGGGACGGACGGGATGTTAATTCGTGCATGTGTACATGGGGCCTGCAGATTGATGCCGTCCTGCCTATTTTTTTGGTCGTGGCCGGATGGGACGTTAATTCGTGCATGTGTGAACCGAGCTTATTCGTGCATGTGTGAACCGAGCTTCAGCTTGGTTCACACATACACGAATTAACGTTCCGTCCGGCCCCGACCTCTTAATTCGCCTGCAAACGGGCAAGGACGCCGGCAAAATCGCCTATGTACGGTACAGGGATGTGTGGTGTCGCCAGCACATGGGAGGGGGGGGGGCGGGAGGTGGCGACCATTTTCTGCATGCATAAAATGGTCGGTGTGGGCCGGGTCAACTGCCACAAAACGTGTCAGGCCGGGACACACATGGGAGCATTCGGCGTCTAGACGCCAACTGGGGGGGTCTAGACGCCGACAAATGGAATGAGAACGCTGGCAAAAAACCGTTGGAAGGAGAGTCGGCGATGTGGCACCGTCGCGTCACATGAGCTGGTGACACCTCACGTCTGTGTACCGACTATAGGCGATTTTGCCGGCGTCCCTGCTCAGGCGAATTAAGGGGTCGGGGACAGACGGAACATTAATTCGTGCATGTGTGAACCGAGCAAAAGGGGTCGGAGACGAAAGGGATGAAAATTCGTGCATGTGTACCATGGGGCCTCCAGATTGGTGCCGTCCTGCCTATTTTTTTGGTCGTGGCCGGAAGGGACGTTAATTCGTGCATGTGTGAACCGAGCTTTATAATGCTGAATAATATTGTTTAAGGGGATAGTGGCCGATTTGTTGGTCTATTTATTCATGTATTTATTATATACTTTAGCTTCCTTGCTAGACCTCCATCAAGCTTAGAAAAACACCCCCTAGACCAGCGATTCCCAACCTTTTTTCTGTCATTTCCCCCTCCAACCAGTTCAACCATCCAGATTTCCCCCTTCATGTGGACAAGGGAAAGAGTAGTCGAAACACACTGTGACTACACTCTCTCTCGGGCATGAGAAGATCCATCTCCGAGATTTTTCTAGTAGTAGTAGTAGTAGGTAGTGTAATCATGTAATTATTTCCCCCCTGGTAGCTTCAAATTTCCCCCCAGGGGGAAATTTCCCCCAGGTTGGGAAATGCTGCCCTAGACCCTCCTTCAAAAAAAAAAAAAAAAAAAATGTTTTCGGTAGAAAAATGTCTTACTCTTTAAATTACAAGCTTGCTATCGACACCTGAATGGCACGAAAGATCTTAAAATTGACAAAGAAATGGGGCGAAAGGTATTGAAATCGCCAAACTAATGGGCCGAACGTCATAAAATCAGAAAACTAATAGGAGTTAAGCATTAGGAAGAAGGGGGACCAGAAAAACGGTCCATGTCCCTTTCATGTCTACAAAATATATTATGCTAATATGATAAACCGTAAATAATAATAGTTAACACCTTCTGTACCGACGACGTCTTTCAAATTATATTCTAACTATATTTAGGCGGTTTTGTGCAGTTTAAGAAGAATCGGAGGTAGTAAAAAGGGTTAAGGGGAGTGACCTGCTTTTTGTGATTTCTGTCCTTTTCTCTCTTTCTCTGGCTTGTATCCATTCGGCCCCATTCAGCCAACTATTTTAAGACGTTCATCCCCATCTAGGTGTCGATTTCTTCCTGGCGATAGCGAGCCAGCATTATATGAAGAAATCCGGCTTCGCCGGAGAAATTTTTCTATCGAAAAATTTACAAATTTAGCCTGCTGTCAAACAAAAATAAAATTTATGCTGGCTCGCTACCGCTCACCAGTACAAAATTGACACCTGGATGGGGATAAACGTCTTAAAACAGTAGGCTGAATGGGGCCAAATGGATACAAGCCAGAGAAAGATAGAAAAGGACAGAACAAAAACAGGTCACCCCCCTTAAGTGAGATAGTTCGAGGCCTGTTAGTTGCTGACGGCCTGGACTAGCGAACGTTTCCCCACCGCATGTCTTAAGGGGGCCCACCTCGTATTTTGTTATCTCTCTCTCTCTCTCTCTCTGGGTTGTATCCATTCGGCCCCATTCAGCCTACTGTTTGAAGACGTTTATCCCAATCCAGGTGTCGATATTTTCTTGGCGAGAGATAGCGAGCCAGTATATTTAAAACAAATGTTTTTGACAGCAGGCTAAACTTGTAAATTTTTCGATAGAAAGATGTCTCCGGCAAAGCTGGATTTCTCCATACAATGCTGGTTCGCTATCGCTCGCCAGGAAGAAAACAACACCTGCATGGGGATAATCGTCTTAAAACAGTAGGCTGAATGGGGCCGAATGGGTAGTCAGAGAAAAGGCGAGAAAGAAAAGCATGTGACCCCTCTTAAGATTGGTGGTTACCGTCAACACTGGCAGGAATACTTCACACAAGGATACTTACCTATCTATACTTCACACAAGGATACTTACCTATCTATACTTCACACAAGGATACTTACCTATCTATACTTCACACAAGGATACTTACCTATCTATACTTCACACAAGGATACTTACCTATCTATACTTCACACAAGGATACTTACCTATCTATACTTCACACAAGGATACTTACCTATCTATACTTCACACAAGGATACTTACCTATCTATACTTCACACAAGGATACTTACCTATCTATACTTCACACAAGGATACTTACCTATCTATACTTCACACAAGGATACTTACCTATCTATACTTCACACAAGGATACTTACCTATCTATACTTCACACAAGGATACTTACCTATCTATACTTCACAAGGATACTTACCTATCTATACTTCTGTCACTGTTGCTATATAAGGGCCTAATGGCAGGTTTTTTGGCCGATTAATTATGTATCTTTATGTTTTAGTTTGCTCGCTAGACCTCCATCAAGCTTAGAAAAAAAAACCCTAGACCCCCATTTCAAGTTAAATTTGTACACTTTTTCGGTAGAAAATTTTCTGGCCGAAGGCCGATTTCTCTTAAAATTACAGGCTCGCTACCGCTCGCCAAGAAAATATCGACACCTAAATGGCACGAATGGTCTTAAAGTTGACAACGAAATGGGGCGAAAGGTATTCAAATCGCCAACTAATGGGCTGAATGTCTTAATATCTCAAAAGTAATAAGCTTTACATAAGGGAAAAGGAGGTCCAGAACAACCGACTACCTCCCACTTAAACTATAATAACGGCATCAAAATATAATACATAACCAATTCCACATGTTAGTCAGATTCTATTTTTAAGTTTTCTATGTCTATACAAACTATAAATAAAGGATCTGTGTCTCAGGTGGAGGTGTGTTTATTTGTACACTTATAACACCTGTCCAAATATTTCCAGTCCCAAGCCTGGCACCACTTACCTACCTGTCATCGTCATTTCCGCGGCCACAGGCTGACTTTGCTTATATTGCTGTCTAAGTATACTGTACTAAATATCGACTTCCAATACCGAAGTTAATCTAATGGTATAAGGTAATTCCTTCAGGATCTAATACGGTTATTTTTTGGGGTCTATTTATTGATATATTCATTTTGTTTTAATGTCCTTCCTAAACCTCCATCAATCTTAAGAAAACATCCATTGGATCTCCTGGCCGAAGGCCGATTCTTCCAAAATCAGAGGCTCACTTTCGTTCGCCAGGACAAAAATCGTCACCTAAATAGCACGAAAGGTCTTCATATTAACAAAAGCATGAGAAGAAAGGTCTAAAAATCGACAAACTAATGGGGTAAAGATCTTTAAATTTGAAAACTATTGGGGCTAAACATGATGGAGAAAGTGTCCAGAAACGACGTATCTCCCCTTAATCTGATGGTAAAGTGACTCCTTGAGGATCTAATACGCATGTTTAATATTATATTTTGTGTTATTATATTTATTACTAAGTAACACCCCGTATAACATTAATCATCAACTATAAACCCCAATGCACTTGAATAAACTAATGAAAGCATATGGTCCTCCTGGAATTCGAACTCGGGACACCACACCCAGAACATAAGCATCTAAACCATTACACCAACAACACTATATATTATTATATTTGTGTGCAATTACGATGTTGTCCAATTTAACAAGGATATCTAGGAATCAAAGGGGTAAACAGTATCTCAAGTACCTTTAATTCCCACTAGTTCACCCTAAGCTGAAGAAAATCGTCTAATGATAGCCAGAATAATCTGTCAAAGGGCGTCAGGATCCTCAAGGGGTTAATTAGTTAAGGCGTATATGATTAAAGAGAGGTATGTGGGTTTTTCTGGACCCCCTTCTCCCTCATGTTTAGCCCCATTAGTTTTGAGATTATGAGACGTTCGCCCCATTAGTTTGAATACCATTCACCACATTTCTTTGCCATTCGTGCTTTTTAGGTGTCGATATTTTCCTGGCGAGTAATAGCGAGCCTGTTTTTTTGTTTTATTTATTTGTTATTATTTTTATTTATTGTTGAGGAACCGGCTTTCAGCCTGGATATTTTTTTCTACAGAACAAATCACAAATTTATCTCGAAAGGGGATATTGGGGATTTGTGTAACCTTGATGGAGGAAAAGTAAAATAGTAATGAATAAATCCACTAAAAAGCAAATATATAAACTCTACCCCCTTAAGCCAGTCTGCTTTCTATACAAGCATGGACATTGGGCTAGATTTACCTTTAATTGTCACCTCATTAATTTGTTATTAATGACTTGACTAATTATACTAACACTTGACAATTTGTAGTTAGTCATTTTAGACACAGGACTTGACTTTGTTGAGCCCATTCAGTACCGGTGATGTTATTTGCATTGTACTCTGACAACTATTAAACGGTTTTATTCAGCTTAATGAGGACGTCTAAACATTAAAAGACTCCTGGCTATTTCAATTAATCCTTGTAGCCACCATATATCATTCCTGAGCTTCATTAAATCGTTTAAATGTAGCTGCAATCAATACAAAAAACGTCATCATTACAAAAAAAGGTTAATACTCGCTCAACTAACAAATAAATACATCAGCTGGTTCTTCCTGATTTGCATATATCTGACTTGATCTGTTTATCCATTTAGTTATGCATCCATCTTATGTTATGTTATATAATTATACACATACATACTGTATATCTACTCATATTTTTATTCTCGTCTTTCGTGTTCGTTTCTTTCTCGGTCTGCCTGTAATTATAAGATAATTTTGTTTATCATCTATATATGTATTATTATTGCGATACAATGAGGCTAATGTAAAATATATACTGTTTGTATGTGTGTCATGAAATGAAGATTCATTGATTAACTATGGACAAATGCACAAACAAAAATAATAATAATGATAATGATACATAAATATACAGTATAACTGAAAATGTACTTGCATGCTGCAAGCCTATAATTGAAAAGTAAAGCACGACAAATTACAAATTATTATCAAGCAAAATGTTTGTGATTCAATTCTGCAGAATAATTGATGAATGGTAACAGGCAAACCTTATGAAAAGGAAACATTGGACAAAAACAAAGGCGGAACTTGATTGAAATGTCTGACTTTCTGTCACACCAATGACATGTATTGTGGAGTGGCTAACAGGGTTCTTTTGTTACTTTACAACCTGGATTCCTCTCTCTCTCTCTCTCTCTCTCTCTCTCTCTCTCTTCATAAAACACGAGTGACTATGAGAAACGTAGAGCCATATACATCCTCTATTTTCTATAGACAAGTATATGTTATACTGTGTGAGTATAAGGATATAATTGTATAATTCATAATTATGTAAATAACATCCATAATTTAATATTTTCTTTCATCATTCTTACCTGATATATTATATACTCGTACTATCTGTAAATAAATTAAAAGTCTTAAATAGTTTTTTAATATTTTCTGGTTATAAAAGAAAGAAAAGTAAACAACAACATAATATACTATCACTTTCGTATTGTCACAAACTAGGGTTCAAACCCATAACACTATGATTCAATGAATAACACCTATGAAAAAGCAACACAACTATATTCACTGTATACCTATGAGAATGGAAGTTAACCACCAAAATTAGACTGCAAGGTTAATATTATCCTTCAACGAAACCCTATCACTATGCAACAGTCAGTCAGAATAAAATAATTTATATTTTTCAGTTTTCTTTTATGTTAGTATTATCGCGTATGCTCTCATAAATCATTTAAGAGCTAAACATATACAGTAGTTAATTATCCATTTATCATTTAGATTACTGATACTATATTCTGTTGTTGTTTACTTCCTTTCTTCATAACCCGAAAATATGCAAAACAATATTAAGCCTCTAAGTTACTTATTTAAGACCGAGGTATACAGTAACACCCCGTTCTTAACATTAATCGTCAATTACAAACCCCAATTCACTTGAATAAACTAATGAAAGCATAATTATGGTCCTCGCGGGCTTCGAATTCGGGACACCACATCCAGAACATAAGCATCTAAAGCATTACACCACCAACAAAAGTATAACAGTGTTAAATGTGCATACTGTATATTATAATTACCAATATACTGTATGTATTTGTATGCACATTGGTGTGAATGTCCTGTCGTGTATTTGTGTGTTCCCATTTGGCCTAGGTACAAGAAATGCTATTATAAATCTTACACGTGGAGCACCATACAAACTACTTTCACCAGTGCCTTTCCGCCTGTAAATAGGCTAATGCGCACCTGTCTGTAAATTAGGGATTTACCATTTGAATGTACGTATCACCTGCTAAAACTCGTTCTGTTCTGCCACTCCATTGTTCTTCCACCCGAAGAACGGGTGAAATTTGTAGAGCTACGACGCAAAGCCAAAAAGTTAATTAAGCAAAGTAAAAAGACCTTAGAGTTACATATTGCGAATCAAAGTAAAACAAACCCGAAAGAATTCTATAGTTATACCAGAAAGAAAAAAGTAGTTACTTCAACTGTTGGACCGTTAGTCGATGAAAAAGGAGAATACACCAAAGACGAAGTACAAATGAGTAATGCCCTCAATACCTTCTTTGCATCC
Source organism: Paralithodes platypus (assembly GCA_032716605.1). Taxonomy (NCBI): domain Eukaryota; kingdom Metazoa; phylum Arthropoda; class Malacostraca; order Decapoda; family Lithodidae; genus Paralithodes; species Paralithodes platypus. The sequence continues at coordinate 34,894 of JAVRFV010000210.1, read as the reverse complement.
GTTTTTACAACAGAAGACCTCAGTGATATCCCTACACCATCGCCGATTCAGATTGATAATTCAGATGTTCTAAGCAATATCACCGTTACAGAGAGAGAAGTATTGAATTGTTTAGATAAACTCAAGGTAAATAAAACGCCAGGACCTGATACAATCTCGCCTAGAGTTCTAAAGGAAGCTAAGAATGAGCTCTCCAAACCACTGACATTACTATTCAATAAATCCTTGCAGTCTGGAACTATGCCTGATCAGTGGAAGCTAGCAACGTAACACCGATATTCAAAAAAGGCAGCAAATCCCTACCCAGTAACTATCGTCCAATTAGCTTAACCTCAGTTGTATGTAAAATGCTAGAAACGGTCATACGAGACAGACTCGTAAATCACTTGGAGGAAAATAACATACTTAAAGATACTCAACACGGCTTTCGTAAAAAAACGTTCCTGTTTAACAAACCTCTTAGACTTCTTCCACGATATCCTCAACCTCTACGATGAGAGTAAAGCTGTAGATATTATATACCCTTGATTTTCAAAAGGCCTTTGACAAAGTTCCCCACAAACGTTTACTGCTAAAAACTAAAAGCGCATGGAATACAAGACGGTGTGTTGAAATGGATAGAAAATTGGCTCAGCAACAGAAAGCAAAGGGTAGTCATAAACGGTAAGGCATCTAAATGGACCAATGTAAAGTAGCGGGGTACCCCAGGGATCGGTACTAGGACCAATTCTCTTTCTAATTTACATCAACGACATAGATGAGGGTCTCACCGGCACAATCTCAAAATTTGCTGACGATACAAAAATTGCAAATAGCGTACTCTCAAAAGAACAAGTTGACGATATGCAACACAATCTAGATAAATTGTCATGTTGGGCCCAAATTTGGCAAATGAGTTTCAATGCGGATAAATGTAAAGTACTACAGGTCGGATACCTAAATGAGAAAGCAAACTATTCGATGAATGGCACTCAGCTTAAGAATGTAAACAGAGAAACTGATCTGGGAGTAACAATATCGAGTAACCTAAAACCGATGGTCAACAATGTTCAGAAGTGTTTAAGAAGGCAAACAAAATAATTGGCTTTATAGGCAGGTCATTTGAGCATAAATCCAAAGAAGTTATCCTAACCCTTTACAATTCCTTAGTCCGCCCTCTTCTGGAATACTGCGTTCAATCCTGGTGCCCTTATTACCAAAAAGATATAAACAAGCTAGAACGAGTTCAACGTAGAGTTACCAAAATGATACCTAGCCTAAAGAACAAACCATACGAAGAGCGTCTTAGAGAATTAAATCTATTTCCTTTAACCCAGCGCAGATTAAGAGGCGACTTAATTCAAGTGTTCAAAATCATCAAAGGCATCGACAATATGAACTGTAGTAAGTACTTCCCTATCGACCAATCTAATTACAGCGGGGGAAACGGTTGCAAAATTATTGGTAAATCTTTAAACTCGCACGAATCTAAGAATTTCTTCTTCAATCGAGTTGTCAACTTGTGGAATGGGCTTCCCCGAGACGTTATAGACTGCAGCACCGTTAGTAGGAGTAAAAATGCCATTTCCGTTTTTACATCCGTAGAATTTATTGAAAAAAACCCCCACTGCCATTTTCGTTTTTACACCCGTAGACTTTATTGAAAAAGCCACTGCCATTTCCGTTTTTACATCCGTAGACTTTATTGAAAAAGCCCCTGCCAGAAAAAACCCCCCTGCCATTTTCGTTTTTACACCCGTAGACTTTATTGAAAAAGCCACTGCCATTTCCGTTTTTACATCCGTAGACTTTATTGAAAAAGCCCCTGCCAGAAAAAAAAAACCCTGCCATTTTCGTTTTTACATCCATAGACTTTATTGAAAAAGCCCCTGCCAGAAAAAAATGGGTCCAAAATGGCGACGGTTGTCCGGTAGTGACCAGTTAGGGGTAACCTGAGAAGTGTCCAAAAATGGCGACGGTTGTCCGGTAGTGGTGGAAAAGGTGACCTACCTGAGTGGGAGTGGCATCTGATAAATCAGTCCTCGTGGGAATTATAAAAGGCAAATACTGTCACAACTTTCATACATCCTTACTATTTTAATATGACCGTCTCTCTCTATCTTTCTATCTCTCTCATTGTACACACACACACACACACACACACACACACACACACACACACGGTGCCCCGCCTACTCCGCTGGACCGCATGCGTGATCAAGTGTCAAGATAAACCTAGCCTAGTCTAACCTAGCCTAACGCTTTCTCTCTCTCCATCCTAACCTAGCCTAACCTAACCTAGCCTAGCCTAGCCTAATCTAACCTAACCTAACCTAGCCTAGCCTAGCCTAACCCTTTCTCTCTCTCTCTCTGTATCTCTCTCTTTCATCATATTTTTCCACGCTATACTTAGTGTTCAGAATTCATGAGACCATGCCACCTGATTCCACCCATCTCCGTACCGAAAATACTTTTGGGTCACCTGCTCCATAAATTCAGTCTACTATCTATATCTCTCTCTCTATCTATATAGGTCTGACAGCGACCCTGTCTTTCATCATATTTTTTCCACGATATTCTTAGAGTTCAGATTACAAGATACCAAGCCACCTGATTTGACACATCTCTGTACCAAAAATACTTTTGGGTCAGCTGCTCCCATAAATCAATCGTCTATCTATATCTATATCGCTATCTATATCGGTCTGACAGCGACCCTCAGTGTTTTCTCTCTCTCTCCTTCATAATATTTTTTCCAACCACCTAACCTAACCTTGCCTAGGCGAGAACATGTGACTACCTGTTATATATAGTCATGCAGCCCACCCCGTGTGAACCCTAAAACATATATAAACACCATATAGATGCATAAAAACTACCTAAAAATATCCTCTCTCCCTCCCGTACATAAACACAACCTGACCCATATCAAAATCCATCTCTCTCTCTCTCTCTCGTTCTCGTTCTCGTTCTCGCTCTCTCGCTCTCTCTCTCTCCGCTCAAGTATCCTACTGTTCTTAGAGTTCAGATTTAAAGATACCAACCTTTATATCTACTGACACCGCCCCCCTCCGTACCAAAATACTTTCGACCTGCCTGCACCCATAAACCAACATTACCTCCACTTATCTTATTTCCATATTTATAGTGGGGTCACTATTCTTAATGAGCTTAACCTTTTTTATGTATCTCCTCATCGATTCTCCCTCCACCACCCAAGTTCTAAAAAATAATGTCTTAAAGATCAATAGGCATCCTCTCGCCTTCCCATACATAAGACAGCCTGACCTACCTCATGCACACAGAACAGAACAAATGAGCGACCTAGTTAGATGTTCCCAGTGTGGGGTACCCTCCACACGGGAGCATCTATGTATCAGAGTTCCTGGTGCGAGGGATATCAACCCCTAGACAACATGGAGAGACACCGTCAAAAATGCATCCCAAACGGCATTGGCATTGGTTACAAAGGAATATCTCTATCTAAGGGTAAGTGTTATACTCTACTTGTTCTATACCGTACCGGTATATATAAAACATTTACATGTGAACCCCATGATATGATTTGTTTAAATAAATGTGAACCCCGTATATATTCAAATATTTTAGTTATTATATTATTCGTATAGTACCCTTAGTCCCCTTTTTATTATTATTTATTATTATTATGGGTGCTAGTATTATACAATGCATTAGTGTTTAGTCACCTAAAAACCCTATTTCACTCCAATTACAGATCAGGCTCAGGTGAATCACAACCAAACAGCCCCCAACACCCCCCCGTCTTCATCGAGTGAAAGCTCGGTCTCACCGTCACCGGTGATTGGCTGGCGTGCTCGCAACCCACCGGTACCACCAGGAAGTCGAAAGAGAAAGAGAATACCCCTACCCACACCTAGTGAGTATTCTTAAATAATCAATAGTAAGAAAATATATCAGTATACACATGTGTACGCATGTGAAATGTGTGTATGGATGTGTGTATGTACTGTATGTATGTGTGTATGCATGCGTGTGTACATGTGTGTATATGTGCGCACGGTATAATGAAATGTTAAACTATTCCAACCATTCGGTTATCATGCAAGTGGACTAAATACATAAATAATATTATACATGTATATACATACATAAAATTACCCGAAATTAATGTCTCACTAAAATACATGATCTGAACTGTAATTGTGATGTAAAACCTTATATTTTCTTTCTCCCACAGATATCCCCAACCCACCAAAATCAGGCTCCAGTTGTAATGCTCCAGGGGGCAGTGCACCCCAACCCGTACCTAGGGTACTACACTAGGAAGTCAAAAGAGAAAGAGAATAACCCCACTACACCTAGTGAGTATTCTTGAATATATAGCAATAGGAGGAAATATATCTATACACACGTGTATGTATATGCGCATAGTATAGTGAAATTATCAACTATGCTGTCTTCTTACAAGCGGACAATAAATATAATTACATTAAATGAACGCTTCACAAAAATAAATGTTTTTAGTGAGTATTCTTGAATATACTGTATATCAATAGGGGGAAAATATATGTATATACACACGTGTATGTATATGTGCATAGTATAGTGCAATTATCAACTATGCTGTCCTCTTACAAGCGGACAATAAATATATATACCTTAAATGAACACTTCACAAAAAATAAATGTGATTAACTGTACTTGTGATGTAAAGCCTTATATGTTCTTTCTCTTGCAGATATCTGCAATTCACCACAACCAGGGTCCAGCTGTAATGCACCAGGACCCAGTGCACCCAGCCCGGACCTAGTGGGTACTACACAGAATCAACAACAACACCAGCACAGAGGGAAAGAAGGAAGGGGGATCGGCAACGCTTCATCTAAACCAGACGGGGGTAATTCACCACAACCGTGTCCCATTGGTGTTAAGCCCCCCCGCCGTCATCTCCCCTGTTCTTCCTCAGACTCTGGCTCTGACTCGGAAGGAGAAACCTCCCCACATGTCCGGGAAATAGTAGACTACTTTGACAATGCCATGATTCAAATTGATCTTTCCGTGCCCCCGCGTGATGCAGAGGAGATACATCTTTTTTTTGCAAACAACAGGGGACACATGGCTTCGATCATAGAGTCAGTATTCAATCGTTACCCCAAAGCTAAACCCCCTGCTCTAAAATCATACGTGGACATGACCCTTCGCTTAATCGCACAAAATCCCGATAGCGATGAGCCTACCTACAAAGACAAATTTATACGTAGTGAAATACAGATCATTAGTTTTGACGAAATTGAAAATTATATCGACTACTTGATTGAATATTTTACCACACGTTTCGAACATGAACGTTAGAGGAAGAGGGTAGTGGCTTTGTGCTAGATGAAATAGTGAATGTTAGGTTTTTTCTTCGGCTTAGTACAGCTGAATTCCAGACTCGGGGAGTATGTACCCTACCCCAAGGGTATTCCAGGAAAAAGCCAGATCATTAATCCGTCGGGCCCCACAGATTGCGTTTCTCCAGGTCATTTCAGCGTACCAGTTCCTAAAAACTAACGTGGACAACCCCATCAGAGGACCAATGGGAAAATATTTGCCGTCAATATGTGAATATGGGTAACATTGAAGGCACCGTAGCCTGTGAGGAGCTTCGACAACTTGAAACCCTCAATAATATCTGCATTCGTATTTACAGTCTCGAAAAAGTGGCAGCGAAGAGAGGTGAAATTGTCCTAGTGCGAAAGGGGGCCAAAGACAAGGAAGTTGTTCACTGTTTGCTGTTGGGGAATAGACATTTAGCATTCATTAAAGACTTTAACAAGTACATGAACCTGTTCACACATTCACGGCTACCTAAGAAGTTTTGCAATATATGTCTGCACCCGTGCAACAATGAAAGAGAGTTGGGAGAACACAGAGAAACATGTCCAGTAAGTCTCACCAAGCTAAAATTCCCCCCCCCAAACGGGCTACATTAAAATTCATGAATCCGGGTAAGGCATATGAACCGTTCTTACATCGCCTTTTATGACTTTGAAAGCATGCTAGTAAAGCCCCCTATAGATGCAGCCAAGTGCGTTCAACGACAACATTTCGCCATAGCCTATGCTTATAGATTGTAAAGAGGGCAGGGGAGACAGTTGAATGTGGACGTACTGTGGAAATAATGCTGTGAACCACTTTATCGAGACGATGAAACAATCATGGAGAAAGTGGAAATTTTGTAATGGGTATCACAAGATAAAAAGAGTGAGCAAGATCTATTACACCATAAGAATCAAAGTCACTGCGAACTTTGTCAACAAGCATTTCCAAAGGGGTAAAGGAAATGGAAGTAAACACCATGATCACGAGAAACCGGGCATGAACTACATAGGTGCATATTGCGTAAGTGTAATCTTTTAATGAAAAAACCAAAAGCTCCAACTCACACTCATCGCTCATCATGCAAACTATGACCTGTCACTCATATTACATGAACTAACAACCCCCGTGAAAAAAATAAAAATAATTCCCAAGCATTCTGCTCAAAAATACCATGAAGTTATTATTGACGAACTCAGATTTAATGATAGCTATGCGTTCATGTCGGGGTTCGCTCGCTGATTTAGCCCAGCAATTTATAAACAGTGAGAATGAGCCTAGATACGTGCTTAGCATGCTGAAGGATGTGCCCCCCCGTGCTTTACCCTTTCTTAACAAGGGTAAACAAGTGATGTGCTATGATTACCTGGTCTCGCAGCAGCGTATTTCTGAAACTCAACTCCCCCCACGTGAAGCATTTTTTTAACCGTCTCCACCAGACTGAACTTCCACCGAGTGACTATGAGCATGCTCAGACTGTTTGGAAAGAGTCTGGATGCAAAACCCTCAAGGATTATCTAGTCCTCTATGTCAGAGTAGACGTGGGAATCTTGTGTGACGTCTTCCTCGAGTGGCGTGGCATCCTAAAAAACCAGTGGCGATTAGACCCCTTGAAACTACGTCTCCCCCACCGGGTTCGCCTATGACTCTTTTTTGTTGACAACACAGAAGGAATTGGAAGTACTCAGCAACCCTGAAATTTACCAACGCATTCAGAATAATGTACGTGGGGGGTTCAAAAGAGTTGTGCGTCGTTAAGTGCGAGCCAACAACATTTACACAAACCCCGAGTTCAATCCCAACAGTGATAAGAGTACATTCCTCGCGTACGTAGATTTTAATAGTCTGTACCCGACCGTAATGGAAGAGAAACTGCCTTGTGGGGAAATGCGAGAACTCAATGAAACTGAACTTGAGACATTCCTAAATGTCGACTTAAGCCGGCATGTAACCGACGGTGATGACGGGTACCTCATTCTGTGCGACCATGAGGCCATCTCACGAGAAAGTCATCGAGAAGACAGACGATCTCCCATTGATCATCCGGCAGCAAAATATAACAAACCGAGATGTATCACAAACCACCCGGGACTTGTACGCGGAAGAAAACCGTGCAGCACCTAGCAAGAACGTGAAACTAATAGGGACACACGCGGCTCAAGAAAATATGCTCTTCGCAATACCACTTTTGAAACTACTGATCCAACTCGGGCTTGTTGTCAAAAGGGTTCGTACAGTGTATACGTTCAAACAGGAACCTTTTCTCGCTGATTTTATCAGAGGAAATATAGAAGCCAGAAAAACCGCTACGTGTCCTATCAAGAAGAACGCGATAAAGTGTATTTCCAATAGCATTTTTGGACGCTGTCTAATGAACGTGGCAAAGTATGATGAAGATGTTGAAATTGTAGGTGACCGCGATCGTTTCATGAAATTGGTGCGGAGACCATATTTTAAACGCGTTATGGCCTCTTAACCCGGAGCGGGTAGTGGTGGTTCGGAATAAAAAATCCACCATGGTGAATCATCCAAACTACATCGGGTACTATATCCTCGAGCTGTCCAAAGTACGTCTCTATGGTTTTTTTACAATGAAATGAAGGCTAACTACGGTGACAGAGTGAAACTAGTGTACTGCGATACAGATTCTTTAATAATGGTCATTGAAACACCCGACCTATTTGCCGAGTATGCCAAAGAACCACTAAAAAGCTACATGGATACAAGTAACTTTTCCCCCTCTCACCCTCTTTACAGCACAGTCAACAAGGGTAAACTCGGCCTCCTCAAGTCAGAAGTTGGGGAACGGGTCATTTCCGAGTTTGTAGGTGTGCGACCCAAGTGCTACTCTATCCTTTTGACAGACAGACGGCGACCGGTGAGTTCGGCTAAGGGTGTCCCAAGTCCATTAAGAGAAAGATAACGCACCAACGGTACAAGGACGCCCTATTCGAGAAGAGACCATTCACTTTTGACTATCATGGATTCACAGTGCGGGGTTCTAGAATGAGCACTGTGAAATATCCCAAAAGGGGTATAACTATCGTAGAGGACAAAAGATACTACATAAATGCCTTGGAGTCACGGTCTTACGGTCACCCCGATAACCTAAATCAAGCCGCGGGGCCAGTTCAGGACATATTGCGGGGGAGAATCAGAGTCAAGACATATTGCGAGAGGAGAATCAGAGTCAAGATAACGGTAAGGAAAGAGAAAGGGAGGCTGTAGGTGTGAGACTGGCCGAGGTAATGGGTAGGCAAGTTGATGGTCGAATTGGAGGAAAAAACATATGAACTGTGGCTGAGCGAGATGTTCTAGTTGAGCGCTACTTCCCCCTCAAGTGTTAATGAATGGGGAGGAGGGAGTGTGAGGAGGAAGAGGATGAAGGATAGTAGCAGCCGTCGCTCGGGAAGAAGAGTATCAAATGTTAGCAACAGAAGCGGCTCAACTGGAATATTTCCAGGATGATAGTGATAATGAGACGTTAGCCGCGCTAGCTTTCTTGGCAGGTAGGCATAGGTCATGAGGTCTGAATGCGGCGGTTGACGGGTTAGGGTACCACCAACATGAATGACAAAGGTGGAATACCCACAGTGATATACAGTATGCTGTTTTGTAAATATAATAACATGCATGATTAAAAAAGAAAAAAAAAAAATATGTATAAAGAAAAAAAAAATAAAATCGAATAATTAATATAAGTTAGTTTCACCAAAGTATGTATAAGTTATGAAACACAAGCCCATTTAATTGTTTATTTTTAATTATGTTAACACAAAAAAAAAATCTAGAAAATGGTACTTAAAAATTTAACTAAAATAAACATGAAAAGTAGTGTCCTAACCACACTTTTTTTTTGTTTGTAAAATAACACTCCTTTTATTAGTTAAAGTCATTGATTATCAACAAAGAGCCCCCCTTTTAATTTTATTTTTATTTTTATTTTTAATAGCATTTCCCAAAAAAAAATATCTCCTTTTTATTTTTTCACTAGAAAAAAAGTAGGTTACTTAAATTTTTTTACAAATTGCCTACTTTGTTGTGTTATGTTTTTTTTTACAGAAACCTACACACAGTTTTTATTAAAGTTTTAGTTTGTCATAGACTGTGGGGGGGTTGTGGTAGGAAATGAACGGGCGGAGTGGGGGAGAAAAGGAAAGGAAACAAATTTCGGCGGCCCGGAGCCCCCCAGAATAGTATGTGTGGGGGGCGCGGTGGGTGTGGGGGTGGCCGGGTGGGGCCGGTGGGGTGGGGGAGCTTGGTGGGGTGTTGGGGGGGGGGGGGGCGGGCAGGGGGGGGGGGGGGGGGGCGTTAAGCTAGATGTGAAAGACACAAAAATTTTATGACAGAAGGTAAATGGGGCAAAAAAAAACCACCTAATTTAACATCCATAATGTATAAAAGAGAAAAAAATTGTAACAACATGAATGAGAGTTAAAAAGGAGATAATACTAAGCTCCTTTTAGGCCACGGGAGTAAAATGTTTTTGGTACATGCGGTGAAAGGTGACCCCTCAATTTGGCTAAACTTTTTTTTAGATTCAAAAACTGAAAAGACACTTTAATCAAAGGATAAGGAAAAGTTTTGAGGGTTAGAACTCCCGGATTCTCAAACGACCTCCTGGGAGTATAGGCTTTTGGATGGGAAATACTGTAGATTGTAAAGAAGTCAAATTAAATAGCCCATGCCTGAAAGTTTGCTCTAAGAAAACTTTTCCCCAGAAAGAAATATTGTTTTTTTTTAAAAAGAAGGTAAAACCCTGGGCTATGTGATTCGAGAACAAAATATCAGAAAAAAAAAAAGCTGAGGGGTGTTTAGGCCTTTTTTTAGCCTAAAAAAAAAACACTTTTTCAAGGACACAATAGTAAATTTCTATAGCCAGAGTAAAGTTTAAAAGAAAATATTACCGCATATTGGTTATATTTATATAATTTTGTATTTATGTACACTCAATCAATGTTTACGAAAAACAGTTGAATTACCCATCAACTCAAAAGTTTTAAGCCGCTGTGGGCGAAAAGATGTTCCCCCCCGCCAAATAAACTGTTTTTCTAATATTACCCCGATAGAAAAAGAAAGTTTGTTTTTTTTTACTCATTATTAATATTACTTAAAACAGTATTACTATTAGTAAATTATTTGTTTTCAATTGGGGCCCCCTTCCCCCCGCGATTTCAAGAAAACACAAACTTGCGAGGTGGTTCCGGGGAATAGAAGGTACCAAAAAACAGAAAATAAAATGGATTTAACTACAAATGACTGGGAGGGCCGTTGTTTTGTGGTATAAAAATTTAGGGTGTTTTTAGGAAGTAGGATAAGTTTAATGAAAAAAATTTTTTCATGTTTTATATCTAAATTAAAAGGCATGAACACCCCTTTTATTGTATTCATTTTTTCGGGCAGAGAAAAAATAGTTTAAATTTTGGGAAATGCAGTTGGGTTTGGCGGTGGTGAGAACTTCAGAGAGCCATAGGGCAGGTTAAAGGTTACTAAACCAAGGTGGGGGGAAAAACACGGGGCGGGGGGGGGGAAAAATAAATGGACGAGACACATACGTTGTATAAAAATTGAAGAAGATTTTCAAGGTTTTCTTTTTACTGGTTTGTTGGGGGCGATTTGCAAAATACGGAGAAAAGTGGGAGACTTGATAAAAAAGATTAATTAAAGCAAAAAAAAATAAGTGTATTCCCCCCCTGCTGCGGCGAGCCGTGGGGGGCTCCCAACACCTTGATGAAGAGAACACAAGTACTAGAGAGCGCTTATGTGCAAAAAGAGAAGTACTCGAGTGGCTTTTGGGGGTTCATAAGTGGCGGAAGTCTGAAAATCTATGCCAAGACGTAAGGGAAAAACACTTTTTTTGGGAATGGTGGGGTTGGGGGGAAAAAAAAAAAAAAACAGTCCAGTAGTTTTTCAAAACACGAGGGGGGAATTAAGCCATTGGGGTTTTAAGGCCAGTTGTAAGGTGGGAAATTACCCCCGTAATAAAAAAAGCAATTTGTTGGGTTAGAATTCTACGTGGAAGTCCCGCACTTGGCGGTTAAAAAATCCTTGTGACTAGTGGTAAACGTATGTTTCCCATCCAATTCGTTTTGCACTCCTAATCCCCTCCCCGCAGATTTTTTTTTTTTCGGTTTTCATTCATCGAGCGGGAGTCGTATACCGAATGTCCCCCCCGCGTTAAAAGATACCGCGTAAACCCACCTAGCGCATACATTTCGGAATAAAAGGATCGCTATCCTTCCAGACCGTGGTATTTGAAGGTGTAGAAGAGAAGTCCCCCCCCCTTTTCCAGCAAAAAAAGTTTTATACCCGGTTCCGCCTCTATGTCGCTTTTCCCCCGTTTAACCCTCGTACACGCGAAATCATAGCCCATAGGCCCCCTAACTTTTTGGTGGGTGGGGTCTATTAATATTGGGGGCCGTTCCCCGCATATTTATCCCCTTTTTTATTTTTGCACGTTAAGGGAGTTGGTTTGTATAAACCGTAAGATGACATTGAGCGTTTTCGAACGGGAGGACGTGTGGCAGAGGGGAAAAATCGCTTGGGGATCACGGATTTTAGACTTTTTTTGGTAGGGCTGGTTTTTTTGTGTAATACGAGCAGGCCCACTCAAATGGTTCACGTGTCACGTGCCATCGAAGGGTGGCCCTCGTATTTAATTCCTCTTGGGTTAGCCGCAGAGTGGTGTGGTCTGACCAATTGACCCAATTCAATAAAAGCTCCCCGGATTCCCAGGGTATAGGAATCCAACGTATCGTGTCCAGTTTAACTTCATGGTTGTAAACCTAGATTTGCTAGGCAAACAGTTCGTCGCATCTTGCCGGGAGGCTATGGTGGCTTCCAAAAGTCGGGTCTTGGGTTGTATTGGGCCGGGAATAATTTCCACCTGACCCCATCCAGCGTATTGACCTACGGGGGTCCTGCTGACCCCACAGCTCCCTCCACTGTTCGCGATGCTCGCTCATCCTCGACGCCTAGCCCGATACTGATTTACAAGCGAGGGGAAAATACTGTCCTTCTTATAGTACCCCTTCATTCTATCTTCTTAATTTTGCCTTTTAAACCTTTTAAACCCAGCTCTCTATTTTCACCACCTCCCCTCGCCACCTTTACGTCAGCGTTCTTCCAGAGCGTTCAGACCGTGTGCCTTTTTAGGGACTGCCTTATGGTTATTACCCTGAGAGATATCCTCCATTGACATTGGTTTCCAACTCAGCGTGCGGAAGGAAGCTATGACATTTCGTTACTAGAAACCGGGAAGGCTCTTTTAGCCGAGACCCGCTAATGTAGAATAACAGACCCCCCGCCCACCGACGGTAGCTGGGCTCGTAGCGCGCGGGTGGTACTATCGTTGACGCCACCCCCGTGAGATACTCTCCTCCCCACTAGCGAAAAGAGAGCGATACCCTCCCCCACGGAGGGGGGGGATGAATGGTAACTCGCATGCTGTTAGGAACAGACTGGTTGACACTGTTTGATGTTAGACGAGCTATTAATATAGTGCTGACAGCGCGAATGCTTGCCTAAGCACGTCACGTGCTGACCCCTCTTCAAAATACATGGGGCGACCCTTCTGGTCTGTGATTTTAATGGAAATGGTCTCTATAGTTTTAGGGTTGAAGTGGGGTTTTTTTATAGACGATAGGACTGCTCACACCTTCGATTGCCCGTGAGGAGAGGGACAAGGCGTCGAGAATATTTACATTTACCCCCGGCGAATCTCGAAGGGTTGACCAGGTCACTGTATATGAGCACGCACTGAGCATCGCCGTTCCTTAAGACAGGAGACGGGCTAGTATGATATAGAAATGCTTCGTCTCCTTCCGCTGAGAGCATCTCGGGGGGAGGTAAACTACGTCATAGTCTTTCGTAAGGGGCTTAAGCCGAGAAGTCGGCTACCCGCGTCTTCCGAGCTGTATCTTCACGTAATGAGATGATCGGATGGGGTCGGCGGAAGCAGCCGTACCGTAACGTGTTGGCTCAGGGGTTTTTCATACGACCGAGGGAGAGTATTTGAGATGGATTGGCTAGGCGGATTGTGCAAAGGCGCTAGTGTTAGGGAAGGCCCGGGGTAGGCTTCATCGTGGGGATGTCCGACGTATGTTCTGTTCGCGGTTCAGGACGACCCCTTAGTATAGCCCCTATTTTATTATTAACCCGGTCGATAAGGTATTCAAGGTCCGGACTCAAGATATTTTCCCAAATAGTCACAAGCACCTTACGCTTTTCAATAGCGCCTGAAGACTAAGCTGCCCGTACTCTATATGTATGGCGCATTCTGCTTCGTCTCTCTTAATAGTATAGTAACGTTGAGGGAGTATCCACATTTAACAGGCCAACTTCGTATTCCACGTCCCTGTGTAACGTTAAGGTTTGTAAGTTGTTGGTAAAACTACTGCTACTATTGGGGTATATGACACTGTCTGCAGCGCTTGTAACGTAGATATGGTGTGACTCCATCTTGGAAACAGCAAGGGCCTAATGCGAAGTTGGCTCGTTTCTTATATTTATAGCTACCTACAAGGACGGGAGAGTAATACACGATGGGTAATGCTTAGGTATTTATTTACAGAGAGAGAGAGAGAGAGAGAGAGTCATTAAAGGAGATTATACACGCATTATTAGGAATTGAGAGGGTCTTGCGTCACAACATCGTAGTCTTCATCCACGTCGCTGTTCCTTAGCTTCTTCTCACTCGCCTCCCTGGGGTTGGTGTTGATCGATTTGCCCTCCTCCTCCTCCAGGTGTGGGCGTTTTTGACCCGGGTTGAACCCTGCGTTGTCATTCACAGTGGTTAACTCCATCCACCACTTGTCCAAGATGACACAGGATATATTGCGGGTCCTAAGATTCCCGGCTGCATGGTTTAGGATAGGCAGGTAATCCTGTGCCCATACGTGAGAGGGGAGGCCCGCAGCACCGCATTTGAAGGGGAATACAATACGTGTCATCTCGGTTGAATAGCCCAATCGACGAGTTTAGTACACAGACATTAAACATTTTAACACGATCTTGGTGGTGGTCCTGCTTTAACCCTTGAATGAATTTGGTCGTCGCGAGAACTGAGTAGGTACTTCTGGTTAACCATTCAGCTCCAGCATCTTACCGGGGGTATTGAGCTAGAAGACAAGCACATGGGGAAGACAAGGATCAGGGGACTCGCGAATTATAACACTCCCAGGCACACCCCTGTCTTTCCAGCAGCATCGGTTTAGCCGATAAATAGACACTCTTTCAGCGTATAGGTTACTATATGGATACGTTTGGTGTAGAAGCGCAGTGAAGCCGGAGGTCTCCGACAGGCCGTGCAGCTGTGAACACCGGCATGATGGTTTTATCATTACGATAGCGGAGTCACCGGGAACCCCTTCCTCGTTAGCTGAGCGAGTAAGCATCACTTTCTCCACAGGCCTCCCCTTCATCCAAGAAAGAGTAGAGGGAAGGACACTCCTCCTTCTCGCGTTCGGGCTGGGCAACGTCCTGAGCCCCACCGCCAGTCACAATCGATGAAGCCATTACCACTCTCCCCCAACGTGAGGGGGTGTCCACTACGTCCATTTCTCGAGGTGTTGATTGGTCGTCTAGGAAGCTATTGCGGTGGATGGAGGTCTTGTCGTCTGGAACTGCCGTAGTTGGCTCACAGTTGGGGTAAGAGAGTTTGACGGGTCTGGGCTGTCTCGGCCGATTTTTTATACCACCACGAGCGGTTGCCAGCTATTAGTTTAATAGGCAACCCACGGGAAGTGTGGCTCACGGTGGTTCAATAGGATACCCACCCGTGGGTTGTCAGTGCGGGTATTTTAGACGAGAGTAGACTATTTATACCTCCACCGTATTGCTTTTTGATCTGAGTGTTTACAATATGAGAGGGATGAAGACCCGTTGCTCTAATAATTAGATCTACGTCATCACGCTGGGCTTTGGACGGTGTAGCCCCCTTAGCCGAGAGTAGTCCCACGATGTCTAGAACGTTGTTGTTGCTAGCTGAGTCCAGTAGCCATCCATCCTTGTCCCATCTAATTAAGGGGTTGTTTTTAACTCGCTCCAGAAGCCCTAAAGCGTATGGTGTCTCATTATATTTTACGTGGGCGGGCAGAAGATGTGCTAGACTGGGATTTTTGGAAGCATTCCCCATTACAGAAGTGGCTTTCATTAGCACGGGTGGTGGGAGTTTGGTTTTGCGCATAGCCCTCATTGATTTCTTGTTATAATGTGAACACGGTGTTGATTTCTTTCTCTTTTTCCTCGGGGGGTGTTGGGGGCGGGCTGGGGGGGGAGGGGGGAGGACGAGCTTGCGGGAAGGTGTTGGGGGGGGGAGGGGGAGGGGGAGGGCGGTGTAGGTGAACCCTCGATGCTTGTTAAAACACGCTTGGCTGTGGATTCGGGGAGGAGATAATAGCTACGCATTATGAAACAGTTTTGAAAGTAGACCGCAACTGCAGGGAGAAGGGCGGCTAATATATTACCTCCAGCCTTACTAGTAGAATTAATCTCTTTTTGGCCAGAGATGTTTTCTTCCGGGCAACGGCTCGTATATCCTCACGATGGTGTTGTAGCTTTCTTATAATTTTACTAGTCAGGGTGAGATGTTTCTTTAGAAAGTTGGAGAATATCTCAGAAATACAATTTAAATGCTCGCGTCCTAGTTGTTTAATGAGGTTCTTCCTTTCCTTGGGGTTAAGTTTTTTAAGTAGCCGTACAAAACTTTTTATGTACACCGAGTTAGGGGAAGCTTACTGTTCATCTTTGCACGAGGTCAGAGACATTAATCCAGCTGTCAAAGGAGGTAGGATATCCAACCCAATGTACAAAATATTGTTTTCCCCTTTGCTTTTGCGGGTTCTCAGGATATTAATATCGAATGACTCGGGCAAGGAACTTGCCACCAGTTCTGACCCGTAGAAGATGCCCTCTATGGGCTCGCCAGAATAGGTCTTCCAGGAGATAGGTTTTTGGTTGATGTTGGTGTTTTATTTCTCGAATTTGGAATAGCTCGTGGGTGTTCTGCTGGGTGTATCCCTTATGGAAAGCGGATGAACGAGTGCTACCGCACGGACGTACAATCTCTCCAACAGCTAGCTCGGTACTAATGCGTCTGAGGGGTTTCTGGGGGTTTTTATACATTAGATGGAATTGCCGTGCAGTGTCGGATGGTCGAGTTAAATTATGTACGATTGTGGGGGTTTGTCCCTTTTTTAGTCCAGAGTGGGGGGAATTATTGTAGGCACTGACCATGTCCTGGAGGTGGTTAATATATCGGGGGGAATTCCGCAGTGTAATAAAGCGGTACATGCGGGATTTCAATGTGCGAATGGCTCGTTCGGCGATGGAAGCTTTAATCTCACTAGAATGAACGCTATATAGCTTAATCTTGCGGGATGTATGATATTCCTTCACTTTTTTATTATAAAACTCGGTGCCTAGATCAGTGTTCAATCTTCTCACACCCCTGGATTCATCTGTTTCCATAACCCTCTTAACAGCCATTAGCATGGACGTCGCATCTTTCCTGGTGACAGGGTACTACCTGCATGAAACGGGAAAAGGACGTCCACGCATACTAACAGGTACGATATATTGTCGTTGTCTTTCTTTAAATGACGCACGTCGGCTAGGTCGGCAGCCATGATGATCTTGGGCTTGGGGGAGAGAACTTTCTGGCGGGGGAATTTCTTTGGCGTAGCTTATGTAGAGTGTAGGTTTTGCTGGTCCTGAGAAATCCTGTCACATCTTGCAGTTTTATGGAAGGATCAATGTCTCGAGCCTTATCCCATAGTTTCTTTTGAGAAGACAGTCCGTATGGCTGGTCGTGACGACCGTAGAGAACATTTAATAGCTCTCGATGCTTAGAACTCACCATTGGAATACACGTTCACAGGGTGGTTCACCCACTATATTTGTGCGGAATTGCAGGGCTTCGGGAGTATTTATACCTAAGTCAACGAGGAGATAGCCAAAGGGTTTAGAGAAAACGGCAGATTTGTATATTTCAACAAAATCGCTGGCTCGGTCTTTGCCGAATATTTGCCTTCCAAGTAGTTTGTATTTGCAATAAGTCACGTTGTCTCAGTAATAGGAAGTGAGAACAGTTGAGACTAATATTCCTCGCATGTTTACCGCCCATGTATAGGTTTTGGGTTATGAAGATGCATGAAATGTTATTATGCCGACCGCGGGTAAAAGCGTCAACGACTACTTTATTCTTTACAGCTTCGATAAATAGATCGTCAAGGATGAATAAGGTACCTCTTTGAATCGTAAATATCCTCATCGCTTATAGGGTTCACTATTTCTGGAGATACGGTTACCTTAGGTCCTATTTCTTTATCATGCTGTAGGGGGTGCGAGAGAAGACCGCATATAACAATCTTTTTAAATTTATTATGATGCTTGGATATAAGTTTCTTGACGAGTTCTGATTTGCCGGAATTGCTGTATCCCGCTACTATTATGCGAGCGGGGTGTATGAATATGTCGAGAGCATCGGAGGTAAATGCTTCCGCCATGTTGGTTTCTATTTAACTAATACCTTTACGAGGTTTGAATGCATATATATTGTTTTAGGGTTCACCACGGGGTGGGCTGCATGAACTATATATAACAGGTAGTCACATGTTCTCGCCTAGGCAAGGTTAGGTAGGTGGTTGGAAAAAATATGATGAAAGAGAGAGAGAGAGAAACTACTGAGGGGTCGCTGTCAGACCGATATAGATAGCGATATAGATATAGATAGTCGATTGATTTATGGGAGCAGCTGACCCAAAAGTATTTTTGGTACAGAGATGGTGTGAAATCAGGTGGCTTGGTATCTTGAAATCTGAACTCCTAAGAATAGCGTGGAAAAAATGATGAAAGAAAGGGTCGCTGTCAGACCTATATAGATAGAGATAGAGATATAGATAGTAGACTGATTTATGGGAGCAGGTGAACCAAAGGTAGTTTCGGTACCGAGATGGGTGAAATCAGGTGGCTTGGTATCTTGAAATCTGAACTCTAAGAATAGCGTGGAAAAATATGATGAAAGAGAGAGATACAGAGAGAGAGAGAGAAAGGGTTAGGCTAGGCTAGGCTAGGTTAGGTTAGGTTAGATTAGGCTAGGCTAGGCTAGGTTAGGTTAGGCTAGGTTAGGGAGAGAGAGAGAAAGAGTTAGGCTAGGTTAGACTAGGCTAGGTTTATCTTGACACTTGATCACGAATGAGGTCCAGAGGAGTAGGCGGGGCACCGTGTGTGTGTGTGTGTGTGTGTGTGTGTGTACAATGAGAGAGATAGAAAGATAGAGAGAGACGGTCATATTTAAAATAGTAAGGATGTATGAAAGTTGTGACAGTATTTGCCTTTTATAATTCCCACGAGGACTGATTTATCAGATGCCACTCCCACTCAGGTAGGTCACCTTTTCCACCACTACCGGACAACCGTCGCCATTTTTGGACACTTCTCAGGTTACCCCTAACTGGTCACTACCAGACAACCGTCGCCATTTGGACCCATTTTTTCTGGCAGGGGCTTTTTCAATAAAGTCTATGGATGTAAAAACGAAAATGGCAGGGGTTTTTTTTCTGGCAGGGGCTTTTTCAATAAAGTCTACGGATGTAAAAACGGAAATGGCAGTGGCTTTTTCAATAAAGTCTACGGGTGTAAAAACGAAAATGGCAGGGTTTTTTTTTCTGGCAGGGGCTTTTTCAATAAAGTCTACGGATGTAAAAACGGAAATGGCAGTGGCTTTTTCAATAAAGTCTACGGGTGTAAAAACGAAAATGGCAGTGGGGTTTTTTTTCAATAAAGTCTACGGATGTAAAAACGGAAATGGCATTTTTACTCCTACTACCGTTGATTCATTTAAATTCCGCCTAGACAAATATCTCGCATCAAACCCGCGACTGACTGCGTTTGTAAATGAATAACTTTATCCTCCCCTCAGTTACTAACCCATATGTCCCCTACTAACTTCCTAGTCCTGCCACGTTAGTGGCAGGGCAGTAGTTCCCTTTCCAATGTTCCCTTACCCACTCTAAACCACTGTTTGGACACTTGATCCTCAGTGTTTTGGAGGACAAGCAACCTAGAAGGGTCACTAGATCTGTTGTTGCTTGATTTCCTTTGTACTCCTTTGTACTCCTTTGTACTCCTTCCTGCGTCCGTTAGTGTGCACCTTCCCATACATTTATCATATATGTGGGAGGATTTCTACAGTTGGTTGGAATAACAGTACCCACTAATCCCCTAATGAGAGTAGTTGTCAACCCTTTGCCCAGTAACCAATACTTGTCCCTTTGCAAATATATATATATACAGTATATAGTGTCACTTCCACCAGATATTTCAGCTGTAAGTGTTTGTTATTATTTATACAAAAGCCTATTTCAGTTGCAAAGTGTTGTATGTTTAAGGGGAGGTTTGCTGTCTTTCCTTCTCTCTCCCTTTTCACGCGTGTACTTCTTGCCCAGTGGTGACGTCATGATCGCGCGACTGCCTGGCAACCATGTTGATTGTTGCTATGAGTATAATTATCTATTTTGTTCAGCACGGAGGTGAGTTGTATTAGTTTATTATAAGCTGCACAATGATGTCTTGTATTGATTTGAGTATTTCTGTATAGTTAACACCTTACGAGCGGCCTAGGCGGTAATTTATATGTACCGCCCAGCGGGGTGTTTTTACCCTAAATAGGGTTGTTTACATGATCATTTTCATGCCTAAATAAGACCCAGAGCGTAAAACAAGTATCTATCCCTGAAAGGGCATAAACAGAGCTTTCCAATGACACCCCAACCAATCCTTGTACAACCACTGGTTCGCTTGCAACGATCTCGCAACACGAGTGCAAAAACCATGTAATTAGGTACTTTCCCTACATAATTCCCTGTGTAGCGAGTGCGAGAGGGTAGGGGAGGGTGGGATTCATGTCAGCAGGTCCGCCGCGGTGGTCTGGAGCAGTCATACGCTTGCTACGCTCCTCCCACCACTCATCTCTCTCTCTCAGCAACATTACGTGGTGAAAATGGCACACGACATAAGTTGTGAACCGCCACTTAGTCCATATTTATTTCACAGACATAAGTTGCGCACCGCCAAAGAAGGGTTAATGAGAGTCTAGGTGCTTAGAATAATTGTTTAGTCTAGCAATGTGTGGAGCTCTCCTCCCCTCCTGCGCAGGCATGGGACTCTCGTGGCCGCAGGACAACCACTCTAGCGACAGACCCTTTACTGAGCACACATGCTGTGGAGTCTGTCCCAGGCTTGCTTCATGGTTTCCCTAAATACCGCATATATATTTCATTGTTCCTTATTGAATAGTAGCAGAGCAAGTCTGGGAGACATTTAATTATACAAATATTGTTCTATCTTTATTATCTTGCATATAGGAGTTTTCTTCATTTGTTAAATAGAAGAACTGCGTCATTTTTCCCTGGCATCCTAGATTATAAGCTTCTCCCTTTTCTTCTTCCATTTCGTTTCCTTTATTCTACTGCATTGCTTATTATTCTTATATGTATTTATTCTTTATTATTGAAGTTGGTTTTCACAGTGGTTTGGTGGTTTGCTCTGGGTAGCCTGCCCCAACATACTGGAATACCAACTATTATATTTCATGTGTTAGGATAGTGCTTTAGACTTTCCATGGTTTTTGTTCATATGATTCTCAATTCCTAAGCGATTGGGCATTATGTGGTTTGTTCTGGGGGTCTAACAGCATTTTAGTTACCATTGTTTTGAGCAGTTTTGAATAACCGTAGAAGTTTTCTTGCATACTACCAGCACTATCAACCAGACTCGGGTACAGTAGATATTTTTGTCTCCTTGTATTACTGCTTTAATAGAGCAAAGAGGAAGATAACCCCTTTTCCTAGAGAACCTGCGTGTCTTGGTGTTTGAGTCAGATATTAAGAGCCTGTCTGTTGCAGGGTAGTGTAATACGGTGGGCAGTATTGGGTGCACTGACTACAGCATTGGTGTATTTTTGCTACGGCGTTTCCTTTTTTGACAGTGCTGTGGGCTTGGCTATTAGAGCATCTGCTTTCCCCGGCCTCCCCTCGTAACAATATATAATATATATATATATATATATATCAGGTGTTTGAAGCAACTGCCAGGAGCCCCTTCTCTGTATCCTCCTACTTTCCCTATCCTAGTGTCAAAGCCAAAGGCGGATGTTGTGCATACGTGCACAACACACTTGCACTCATGTTCCCGATTTTGACTCCTCTGAATTCCTAACGTTATGGCTAAGACTATCATACTATTCTCATATTAAATAATTCTGTGCTGGCTATCTTTCCCCTAACTCTTATCAACTGTCCCAAACTCTTTGACTATCTATACTCTAAAGTGGATCACACTTTCAATGGACACATTTGATCCATTTCTCCTTTCTCAGAAATCTCCATCTAAGAAGATTTCAACGTTCACCATCGCTAATGGCTCTCCTCTCATTCTACTGACCAACTTGGTGAACAAGCCTATGTCTTTTCTATCCTAAATGACCTAGAGCAGCTGGTTCAGCTACCCACCCGTATCCCGGATCGCTTCGGAGATCGACCCAACATTCTTAACTTGTTTCTAACTTCTAACCCTTCTTCTTATACTGTCTGTCTTTTCTCTCCTTTGGGCTCCTCCGACCATAAACTTATCTCTGTCACCTATCCTGTCCTATCTCTCCAGTACGGCCACCCGATCCTCCCAGCCGGCGGCGCTTGTGGTACTTTAGCACTGCCGACTGTGAGGCTCTCGGGCAGTACTTCTTCGATTTCCTATGGAATTATATTTGTTTCCGTGGCCGGGGACCCTCGGAGAGTGCTGAACGAATTACCGAGGTAATCCTATCGGGCATGGAGGCATACATTCCATTTTCTTTCTCTTAGACTAATGCAAAATAACTTGGTTTAGTTTACTCATGCTTGTTCTACTGCTGTCCGCAATAAGGAGGAAGCATTCAAGCGGTACCTATGCCTTCAAACTCAAGAATCTCATTTTTCCTATGTTTCTACCCGGAATCAAGCCAAATCTGTTCTTCGACTTGCCAAACACTCTCTCATCAATATAAATGCACTGAACTATCCAACTCTACCTCTTCCTAAGCTTTCTCACATCTAGCCAAAAACCTCTCCAGCAATCTTTCTTCCTCGTCTTTCCCTCCCCTTTTCCACTCTGAACTCTTCGCTTAAACTTTCGCTAGAAACTCCACCTTGGATGATTCAAGTGCTATACCTCCCTTTCCACCGTCCTCTCTCCTACTTATGCATAATATCCTAATCTATTAACCCTCTCACGTCCTGACGCAATTTTTGAGCCTATTAGGGATACTTTAACACTAGATTAGCGGGCTAGCGGTTTATTTATATGTACCGCCTAGCGGGGTGTTTTTAGCCAAAATAGGGCTGTTTACGTGATCATTTTCATGCCTAAATAAGACCCAGAGCGTAAAACAAGTATCTATCCCTGAAAGGGCATAAACAGAGCTTTCCAATGACACCATAACGATCCTTTTATGATGGCTAGTTTTCTTGCAACAACCGCGCAACGCGAGTGCAAAAAACATGTAATTCGGCACTTTCCCCATACAATTCCGTATATAGCGAGTGAGAGAGGGAGGGAGGAGGTGGGATTCGTGTCAGTAGGTTCGCCGCGGTGGTCTGGAGCAGTCATACGCTCGCTACTCTCCTGCCACCACTTGTCTCTCTCTCTCAGCAACATTACGTGCTGAAATTGCCACACGACCTATGTCGAGCGCCGCCAGATAGTCCAGATTTATTATACTCGACTTATGTTGCGCGCCGACACTTAGGGGTTAAAGCCTTTGTTACCGTCCGGGGTATTTATAAACCTTTAGTTTATTTACTTCAACCTCTGCAGTTGTCTTTGAGTTAGCTGTGGGCAGAAAACTAATTTTGGAGAGGTATATAATTATAAGAGTGAGAGTAATCTATTTCTTATTGCTAATCTGGCAACCTCTGCGTCATAAGGATGTGAGAGGGTTAATAAGATGTACTTTCTACCCTCTCTGGGCTTAATACTAAGAAAGCGTACGGTCTAGATGGTGTTCCTCCTGGTGTACTAAATTTTTTTACTTCTGTGCTGACTCCCAGCCTAGGCAAACTCTTGTCTCTGTCTCTCCTCTAACGTCTTCCCTTCTTGCTTGAACATTCCTCTCATTCAATCTCTCCCGTTCTCAACCCTCCAACTATCATCCAATTGCTCTCATCTCTTGCATATCTAAGTTTTTAAAACTATTCTTACTTCCAAATATCAAAAGCATTTCTCTTCTCATAATCTATTCTCAGATCGCCAGTATGGCTTCCTTAAGGATCGCTATACTGGTGATCTTCTTTTATATCTTACTAACTCTTGGTCATCATCCTTTCGGGACTTCGGTGAGACTTTTTCAATTTCTATTGCACTAGACATATCGAAGGCCTTTGATAGAGTCTGGCACATATATCTAATTTCTAAACTACCATCCTTCGGTTTCCATTCCTCCATCTGTTCCTTTATCTCTAATTTCCTTTCCGGCCATTCGATAGCTGCGGTTGTGGATGGCCATCGTTCACTTTCTCATCCTATAAACTCCGATGTTCCTCAGGGTTCTGTCCTATCTCCAATTCTCTTTCTAATAATCATATATGATATTCTCAACTGTACCTCCAGTTCTATCCATTCATATGCAGACGACTCTACCTTACACTATTCAACTACTGTACTTTTCCAGAATGTCCCAGCGAGCAATCCCTCAAAAACACTTCTATATGAAGCCATACAAGACTTATCTTCTAATCTAACTACCATTTCCAATTGGGGCAGAGAAAACCTTGTTGCCTTTAATGCTTCTAAAACCCAATGTTTTCATGTATCTACCCACCGTGAACTCCCAGAGGACTATCCCTTATATTTAAACCATACAACAATAAACCCTTCATCTTCTCTCAGTATTTTCGGTGTCTCTTTTTCTTCTTGGAAGGACCATATTATCACTCTTGCTAAAACGGCTTCCCAGAAGCTGGATGTGCTCAACCGCCTCAAGGGATTCTTTACCCATGCACAGCTTCTTGCTCTGTACAGGGGCACAGTGCGTCCTTCTATTGAGTATTATTCACATGTATGTGGAGCATCCTCTCACATCGCACTTCTAGACAAAGTAGAAAAGAAAACCTTCTGTATCATTAACTCTCGTCCACTCACCGACTCTCTGCAATCTCTCTCTCTTCGCCGCAATGTTGCATCTCTATCGCTATTCTATCGCTACTACAATAATAAGTGTTCCTCAGAGCTCTCTCAGTATATACGACCTCCTCTACATAGGGTATGTTGTACCCTTCTTGTAACACAATCCTACCCCTATTCTGTGCAACTCTCCAACTCAAGAGTGAAACGATACTCCTAATCTTTCTTCTATTCAACAGCCGAGCTCTGGAACTCTCTCCCTGAATCCATCTTTCCCTCATCCCGTGTGTCCAGACATTTTGGCTCGAACATTCCTTGATTTTGCCCCTGTCACTCTTTCAACTCTGGGGGAGGCACTCGCCACAGTCAGTTATGCCGTTTGTCTCCCTCATCCACATAGAAAAAAAAAAAAAAAAAAAAAAATATATATATATATATATATATATATATATATATATATATATATATATATATATATATATTAATTTTGTTCTATAGTGTAAGGTACAGTCGTCAGTATATGAGTGGATAGGATTAGAGGTACAGTTGAGTAATCATTAATGATTATTAGAAAGAGAATTGGAGGCAGGACAGAACCCTGAGGAACACCGGAGTTGATTGGTTAAGGGAGTGATGATGGCCGTCCACAACTGCAGCTATGGTGTGGTCTGAAAGAAAATTAGAGACAAAGGCACAGGTAGAGGGATAGAAACGGAAGGAGTGTAGATTGGAAATTAGAGATTTGTGGCAGACTCTATCGAAGGCTTTCAATATGTGTAGCGCAATATATATATATATATATATATATATATATATATATATACAGTATATATATATATATATAAATTTATAATATAAAGTATATATATATATATATATATATTGTCACGCTAGCCAGCTGTTCAGAATGCTCTCGTACTCGCTAGCGCTCGCCAGGGCAGTGAAATGGGCTATGATAGTCGTAGAGCGACCCTCTGTCTTTCATAGTGTTTAAGTTATCACAGACAGTTTAGTGTTTGCCTTTATTCTTGTCTGTGACACCAAGAAGTATTTTATATCATTGATAGTGTTATAAGATACGTAGTGTGTTAGTTGCAATGAGAGAGATAAGGGGGAGCGAGGTGTAGTGCGTGTGCAAGCGCTCCCTTCCTGGCCGGCCCGCTTGTCGTTGAGTGGCTGAACAGGGTCACATGGGCTTTGTGTCCCTGTGACGTAGTGGCCTGTGGTTGGTTGCAGCTCTCCTAGCCCAGTGGATGGGCTCCTACCCTCCTGACTCCTCAGAGCACGGCGCCGTGAGGTTGCGTCTACATCCCTTTGCATTCTGTTCCCCAATAACCACCTATACTACTGTTTCTCTCTCTGAACTTCTTCTTTTCCATACTTCTATGCTTTGCAGTCAATTACCCATCCCTTCTGGCCCTTCGCAAGCGACATTCACTGTCCGCCAGTCGTATTACAATCTCCTGCTCTCAGATATTATTATGTACTAGCTTAGCAAGGTTTAGAGTCATAGATTTTATACTGTAGGGTGCTTTTCAATATTGCTTGTTCTCCTCCATTATTTAATGCTAGACTGTGGTGGGTCTGTTGTCGTTGTCAGTGTTGTGTATACGGCTCGCTACAGCCTATACGACTTCGACGGTGCTGGGTAGCCTGGTGGCCAGCCCTTTTGGATATTACCTTTGCGAGTGTAGCATTGTGCTGGCAGAGGGCTTTTGCCTACTCCTGCCAGTATATTGCTACTCTTTGCTGACTTCTTGGGGAGCGTCAGGGCAAGACCAGGTACGAGAGACCTGGACTTACCAAGAGAGCCTCCCGGTCATTAACGTAAGATAGGGAGATATCCTTAAGGGTGGCACTAGGCTAGGAGCATGCTTGGGTCTACCTAGTTTCCCATACCCTGATACCACAGCTAGACTTTATTAATAGAGAAGACAATGCATACTTATTAACTCTTATCACGTGTGCTTTTGTATTATTCACGGTATTGTTTAGCCTAGGTTGGTGCGCAGGGCACAACCGTTAGTGACTGTTACTTTATTTAAAGAAGTACTGTTTTTGAGTTGCTCTTATTATTACTGTCACGGAATTGTTGCATTCTCGTGTTTTCCATTACAGATGTCCTGCTTTTTGGTGTATTTAAATACACGTTTCATGTCCTGCCTCTTGCATTATTACAGTTCTATATTCTACGAGCATCTTAGAGCATCAGACGTTTGCAGAAGCTTCCAGGTCTGTTTGCTGTAGGACTAGACTTGAAGTGCTTTCATATAGCATTGAAGGGTTTTAATGTTGAGTTCAGACTAACATTAAACATAACGTAAGCATCTAATATTTTATTAAATCTTGTCATAGTTTATTTAAGCTTTTTTTTTTTTTTTTTTTTTTTAAGAGACAATGAACGGAGGAAGGAAAAACACAGATAAAACAAAAAGGTCCATGTGCCTAAAGGCATCCTCCATTCATATAATGTTTGTAACAACTGGATTTAAACATTTGTAAATTGTAAGTTTGTGGAAAGCAATTCGAGGGAAGTGAATTCCAAAGAGTAGTAGCTCTGGGGATAAATGAATTCTGATAAGCAGAAGTTCTGCATTGTGGAGGATGCAGGAGGAGAAAGTGTAAATTCATGTGCGCTCTCAGCTGCCCTAGTTTTACGGGGAAAGATGTGGAGAGGCGGCACAATTGAAGCAAGTTCCTCGGAACCATTGCTGTGAAAATATCTGTAGAATAATGCAAGGGATGCAACGTTTCTTCGTATGGATAATGTAGGAAGGTCCTGTGTGATTGCATTAATCTAATAGCTTTATTTTGAATTTTGTCCAACTACTCAATGCAACCACTCCACTTCCACCCCACAGAGGTGAACAGTAATCCATCTGAGAACGCACATGACTTATTATATATTACGACCAACTGCTCGTAGTGAAGAATTCTCGAACTCTGTACAGGAGTCCCAGTTTTTTAGAGGCATTCTTAGCAATGCTTCTAACATAATGTGTCCAGCTCAAGTTCGTAGTTAATGTTACACCGAGAATGTCAATACTAGGGGAAGTGGGAATATTTACGTCATTAAAAAATATATGGGAGTCAGTGAGATTCTGTCGGTTAGAAAATTGAATGTACTTGGTTTTCTGTGCATTAAAGGAAACTAGATTCTTTTGTCCCCATCCATTAATTCTAGAAAGGTCCTGGTTCAGAGAATTTGCAGTGTTTATTTTTTAATTTATAAGATCGGGTTGGGTGAAAGAATTGGTAAATGTGAAGGAACTGTGGAGTGTTGAGTCATCTGCGTAGGAATGTATTGGATTATGAGTGGTAGATATGAGATCATTGATATGAATGAGGAACAGAATTGGGGCCAAAACTGATCCCTGGGGAAACACCAGCATTTATTGAGTGAAATTGAGAATAAAGGCCATCTACCATTACACATATTTTTCTGTTATGAAGATAAGAAGAAATTAGTGGAACTAATGATGCAAGGCCGTAGTGTGACATCTTCGACATAAGGATTGATGCCAGACTCTATCAAATGCCTTTGATAATATCCAGTGCTATTGTATGTGTTTCACCATGTAGCTTGGTTGATGTGATGCATAAGAAGGCAAAGAATGTCTGCAGTTGATCGACATCGTCTAAAACCATATTGCCTATCACTGATTAATTTATTATTCTCAAGATGCTTAATTATGTGATTATTTAATATAATTTCAAAGACTTTACCAAGAGTGGAAGTTATAGCTATTGGTCTGTAGTTTGATGGATCTGAAGAGGCACCTTTTTTAGGAACTGGATGAATGTTTGCTTCTTTCCAGGGTACTGGGAAGCATGAGGTATGAGTACACAGACGGAAATGTTTTGCCAATACAGGAGCGAGCACCAAGGAGCAATTCTTAAGTACTATTGGAGGAATTTCATCTGGACCAGGAGCCTTATCTACTGAGAGATTCTGCAAAATAGTTTTGACATGTCTGGTGTGGATCTTAAGTGAGGGGATTGCAGGCGAATTAAAATTAAGTATAGGGACATCTTGATTTATTTCATCTAAGGTTGAGTTGGTGGAGAAAATATCCGCAAGAAGGTTAGCTTTACCTTTTGGGTCACTTACAAGATTGACAGTCGGAGATTTTAATGGTGGAATGGATGAAGCAGTAGTGAAGTTGGATTTGAATGAGTTAAGAGTAGACCAAAATATTTTGTTATCATTTGGATTATTTAGAAGTTTATTTGCCTGCTTGTGGAGAAAGTTTGATTTAGTTAGGTTTAATACAGTTTTGGCATGATTTCTGATGTTTCTAAAGTAATTGAAGGCTTCATGTGTTTTTGATCTTGTGTATGCATTGTAGGCTATTGCTTTTTGTTCAGTTACTCTAGCACAATTATGGTCAAACCATTTAGGTGAATTAGATCTTTTACTGTACTTTTGATGAGGAATAAAAGTTTCCATTCCAATTTTTACAAAATCTTGTATGTGGCTCAAGGTGGAGTGTGCATCATTAGAAAAGAAAGAGGTCCAGGGAATATCAATAAAGAAACCTTGAAGACCCTCCCAGTCTGCCCTATCGTAATGCCATTTAGTCACCAAAACAGGTTCAGAGTGGGAAGGTGTGGTAGGTGATAGACAGGTGGCCTGTATCAGACAGTGACCAGAAGATCCAAGCGGGGACCTCACTGTAACATCATAATTTTCTGAATTGGTTGTTAAAAATAAGTCCAGTAGGTGGGAATTATGATTAGGATTATCTGGTACACGGGTGGGTTGGTTGACTAGTTGAGTGAGATTAAATGAGTCTGCAAATAGCTCACATTCAAGACCAGCATCATCAGTCCTGGCTGAATGAGTGAGCCATTCAACATTATGGACATTAAAATCACCCAACACAGTGATTTCAGAAGAAGCATTTAAGTTGAGGACACGGAGTTGTGAGGACAGAGAATCAAAAAGACTTTGCTCTGGAGGAGTATTTGGGGAACGGTAGATGCAACATATGTTTTTTAAATTTTCAGGAGAAAATAATTTTTTTATAGAAAAATCAAAATAGGGGACAATTGAAACTAGTAACCTCCTCCAGGGCAATTTCAGATTTTGCGAAGCAACATACACCTCCTTTAGGTCTGAAATTTTGGAGCAGTTGATAACCTGGAAAATTAAATCTAGACGTGTCAGATGTGGATGTTACTCGAGTCTCTGTCAAAAAAAGGAGAGTAGGGGATTCTGCTTGAAGAAATTGGTGTACAGAATTGATGTTAGAGTGAAGTCCCCTTATATTACTACAAGCAAAAGCTGCACCGACGAGCAGCTTTGGGACATTTGCAATGCTCTTTGTTAATACTTGTGAGCATTTTATTAACGTAATTACTTCTTGTGTTTGCAGGCTCTGCCATTGCTGGAAAGCCTTAGTAGAGTACACTAACTTATCCCTTGTTAATTGATACCCCGTTATCTAGTATATTAACTCTAGAGGGTTTATGTGTTTTGTTCACCGGCTTAATAGTTCAAGGGTTTGGAATTAGCGTACCGTTGTTGTATACTTAGCCTATATTGTAGTCCAATACTAAGTGCCCTTGTTTATTCAGTTGTGCCGGTCGTAACAAATGGCGACCTTAGTCCAGGATATAGTGAACTAAATTTTGCAGTTTTTTTTTGGAGAAATCTTCTTGCCATTTGGGGTTGAATTTATTTCTCTAAGTGTTACACGGCAGTGGACATTGTTTTTGTGGATATATGGAACACGTTGGAGATTTGTTGGTGACGTAGTATTGCAGTTGAGACGACTTCGAACATTTTTTGGTGAATAAGGCTACGTTAGAGTTTGGCTACTTTTGTCTTGATTTGGGGAATTTTGTTGTTGACTCCATCATGTCGCTGTACGGGTCTGAGAATGGTGAGAGCCCAGAGGTGGAGAAGGAGGAGTTGTTGGACGGTTTTCGGGTGGTGAACAGTGAGGAGGATGCTCGGAAGTTTTTGGAGGTGCCTGTGTCAGCTGACCGTTTAACAGGGGTTGACCGGTACGGGTTGCAGTGCTTAGCCACGGTCTTAGGCTATCCTGGTACGAGTGGTATGTTGCGGACTGAGCTGATTACCTGTGTGCTGGGTGGGGGGCATGGTGGCTTCGAGTGGAATCGGAGCTGGGGCACATTCTCCCCAGCTTCCATCTCACTCGACTCCAACTGTGCCGCCCTGTCGGTTGCCGGAGCACGGTACACTCCCGCATACCAATTTGCGCTGGCAGCTTGGTTTACCTTCAGGTGGCCCACTGGGTGGGTCCCGGTGATAGCACCCCATCCTCAAGGTTTGTACCTCGAGATGTTACTTCAGCTCGAGCTTGCTAAAATTAAGGCTCAGTCGGATTGCCGAGAGGCTGAGCTCAAGTATAGATATCAGGCTGAGTCTGCAAAGTATTGTGCCGATGTTGACCTAGAAAAAAACTGTGTAGGGGTGACAGGGAACCGTCTCGGCCAGGGGGTCGAGCCAGTGACCAGTCTCTGTCGCATCTATTGAAGTTAGTGCCAGTGTTTGATGAGTCAGGAGTTACAGAATTTTTCCTTAGTTTTGAGAAAAAGTGCCGGGAGCATCAGTGGCCCGAGGAGAAATGGGCAGCCCTTGTTTCTACGCGATTAACGGGGAAAGCACTCAAGGCGTATGATGCTTTGCCCCTAGAGTCTTGTGTTGACTATGAGGAGTTGAAAGAGGCTGTCCTGAGGGCGTATGAGTTACAGCCAGAGACCTATAAGCTGAAGTTTAGAGCTGTTCCTAAGCGAAAGGAGAGTACTTTCCAGGAGCATGCCAGAGAATTGTCAGATACATTTGAACATTGGTTGAGGTCGGAGAAAGCAACTACTTTTGATGCGGTGAAGCAATTAGTGTTGTTAAAGCAATTCTTCAAATGCACTGACGGTGACTTGACTCTTAATCTTAAGGAGAAGTGACCTAAAACTCAGCAAGAGGCGGCTGAGCTGGCTGACCTCAGGTTGTCATTGATTCGTGGGAGCGGGTTTGCACAGAGAGCTGAGGCAGGTAACAAGGGGCGTACCACTCCACCCCCCCCCCCCCCGAATTAATGACACAACAAAATTACACATTTAAGAGTACTGGTGCCAATTTTGATCCCAAGTCGAAACCCTTCCCGTTAAAGAAAGGCCAGGGCCCTTCCCACCTCAGGGGAAGTCCAAGAGCGAAGTGGAGTGTTTCAAGTGTCATAAGAAGGGGCATATTGCACGCTATGTTTGAGCACACAGCCTACAGCGGTGGTGTCACTAGTGAGCAACATCGGTGTGTCTTTGAGGTCTTCCGCGTTTGCCCGGGGTAAAAAGTCGGTTGCGAAGTCACAGTCGGTGCCTAAGCAGCAGGAGGGCACGTCACCCGTCCGAGATGCTTTTTGCGGTCATAGGGGGCACGGCCACTGTGAGGTGGGATGGTGTGGAGGATAGGCTTGAGTTGCTGCGTGATAACGGGCGCTTCCCAGCCACTTCTTAAGAACTTCAAGGCAAAGCTTACTAATGCAGCTCGGGTTGTGGTGGTTCAAGGCATCAATGCTACGCGGTCTTACCCGCTGGTCAGAGTGGAGCTTGAGTGGGGACGGTGTGAAAAGGGAGTTGGATGCGGGTATTGTGGAGAAACTGCCAGTTGAGGGGGTCGACCTCCGTCTCGGCAACGACTTTACAGTGCCTATTTCCGAGGTTCCACCCTTAGTCGTTGCCGAGAGGGCGGCCGACACGAGTAGGGAGGGGCAGGAGTGGGTAGAGAGGTGTCAATTGCAGCAGATGGCATGTGTTGTCACCAGATCTCAATCCTCTCAGGTGTCACAGCCTAGTCCTAAGGTTTCAGATCAGCGGAGGAAGGGTCAGAAGGAGAAGGCCAAGGCTGGTGGTCGGTTTGAGAGTTTTGACCCAGCGGCACTCCTTGGTGACTCAGTACTTGCACCACTTTTAAGGTCCGGAGTGGCTCCAGAACCTGTCCCACCTAGTGACATGTAGGGCATCACAGCACTCCGCGACAGAAGCGTTCCCAAACTCAAGCAAGGCTTGAGCAGCCCAGTATCGGGGGTGGCCACAAGTTGCTCCAGGAGCATTTGGACAGGTTGGCACCCTCTGATATATGTCGGTTGCAATTAGAAGATCCTGGGCTTGAGAGTTGTGGGAACGGGGCTACAGAACTCGATGAGGACGGGGATGCAAAGCCGGGAGACTTCTTTCATGTTGGTGGAATTCTGTATCGGCGTTTTTGGATCCCAGACGTAGTTGGGATGGTGGGCTAAGAGTGGTCGACCAGTTGGTGGTACCTGAAAAGTGCTGTGATAGCCTGTTGCGGTTGGCGCACGATGTTCCGCTGGCAGGTCACTTGGGTGTGAGTAAAACGTGGCCTCGTTGTCTAGGTTGTTATGGGGGCCGGGTATTAAAGCACAAGTTTCGGCCTGGGTGGCGATGTGTGGTACCTGCCAGAGGGTGGGGAAAGCCGAACCAGATCATACCTAAGGCTCCGTTGCACCCAGTGCCTGCGATCGAGCCTCTCTTCAGCAAAGTTATCATAGACATGGTAGGCCCTCTGCCTCCCACTAGTGCGGGTAACAGATTTTTACTAACCATCATGGATGTTTCCACTCGCTATCCGGACGCATACCCGATGAGAAATGGCAAGTCCCAGACTGTTGTGCGGAACCTGCTGTTGTATTGCTCGAGGTAAGGGTACCCGCAGGAGATTCAATCGGACCAGGGCTCAAACTTTACGTCCAACCTCTTTAAGCAGACAATGCAGCAACATGGCATCAACACGGTTGTCTCTTCAGCTTATCACCCAGAGAGTCCATGTGTGTGGGAGATGGCATTCCACGTTGAAGAGCATGTTGCGGTGCTACTGTTTGGAGAATGGGAAGGATTGGGACCTGGGGTAGCCGTATGTTTTGTTTGCTGCACGAGAGGTACCCGGTGAGAGTTTAGGGTTCAGCCCCAACGAGTTGGTTTTCGGGCATCATGTCAGAGGTCCTCTTAGCATGGTGCGGGAGATCTGGGAAGGGACTGTGCAGCCATGTTCTCTGTTGAAGTATGTCCTCGAGAGTCGAGACAGGATGCTGAAAAGCCTAGAGTTGGCAGGCAGAAACTTGGTGGGTACTCAGGCCTTGATGAAGGATCGGTACGACGTCAAAGCAAAGCTCAGGGAGTTTGTGGTTGGGCAGGAGGTATTGGTCTTCTTGCCTCTAGCAGGCCATCCTCTGTCGGCCAAGTATGTCGGTCCTTACAAGGTGGTGAAAAAAAGTTATCCGACCTTGACTACCTTGTGGCTACTCCTGATAGGCGCAAGAAGAATGAGCTCTGCCATGTGACCCTGTTGAAAGAGTTTGTGAGGCGCCCACCTGAGCAGCCTACTGTCCCTGTGTTGGTCTGCAGCGACCAGGGTGGGGAAGGAGAGGGGGACAGTGAGGCACAGGGGGAGGACAGCTTGGATTGTCATGTCTCGGCGGATCAGTGGGCGGGGAATACGAGTCAGGTGACTGTAGAGGCGCTTGAGCACCTGCCTGAGCAACAGCGTGCAGCGATCCAGCACCTGTTCGATTCATACCCCTCTGTTTTTCCCATACACCAGGCCTCACACTAAAGTTGAGCACGATGTAGACGTTGGAGACCATCCCCCCTTTAAATCAGTACCCTATCGTGTCCCTCCCATTAAGCTTCCGGCTCTCAAAGCGGAATTAGGCTACATGTTGGAGAGGGGGCTGATAGAGAAGGGGGGCGGTGGGATGGACATCTCCGTTACAACTGCCAGCCAAAACCAGACAGGCAAGGTTAGGTTTTGCATTGACTTTCAGACGGTTGAACGGTTTAACCCCCAAAGTGGGGCCTACCCTCTTCCCCGCGGGTTGGGACAGCGTTGGACAAGAGTCGGGCGTGCACGCTATCTGACCAAGGTAGACCTTGTCAAAGGCTACTGGCAGGGGCCAGTGTCCGGGAGCGGCGGACGGTGGTTGGTGTGGGCTTGTGGTGGAATGGGGCTCCTTAACCGTTGCAACGTAATGCCTACGCGATTGAAGAATGCACCTGCCACGTTTGGCAAAGCCTGATGAACGAGGTAGTGGCGGAGAGTCCCCAACTGCAACCGTTTATCTAGATGATGTAATCATATCCGATGATGATTTTGACAGTCATTGCGAGCACATCGGAGCATTGTTCAGGAAGCTGAGGTGAGGCTCGTTTGGTGGTCAATCTGGGCAAATGTGAATTTTGTCCCGGGCTACTGTGCAGTACTACGGTTTTGTGGTAGGGTTAGCCCAAGGTGTTTGGCCCCCCCCCCACCACCAAAACTAAGATACAAGCTATCAAACCAGTTCCCAGGCCGACCACCCAAGCGGACAAATCCATGAGGTTCTTGGGCATGATCGGATATTATCGGGAGATTTATCCGCGGCTACTCTCGGTG
>JAVRFV010000209.1:154169-160289 GCA_032716605.1 Paralithodes platypus | reverse complement strand
AAGCGAAACAAATTTAGTTCTTTTAAGCGCTCTTCGTACGGTTTATTACACAATCTAGGTATCATTTTAGTGACTCTGCACGCAGTATTCGAGATGGGGACGCACCAGTGAGTTGAATAGAGTAAGTATGATTTTTTCTGCTGATTTGAATTTGAATGTTCTGCCAATGAAACCCACCAATTTATTAGCAGTTTTTATTACCTCTGTACACTGTTTACTCGGCTTCAGGTCACTTGATATTATAACTCCCAGATCCTTTTCATTATTTTAATTTGATGGTTGAATGTTGTTCATTGAGTTATCTTTTTTAGCGTTGTTACTTCTGATGTGTAATACTTTGCATTTTTCTATGTTGAATTTCATTTGCCATTTTTCTGCCCAGTTAACTAAAGTGTCTAGGTCACCTTGCAGTTTTTGCCAATGTACGGTTGAGGTTACTTTATTAGTAATTTTCGTATCGTCAGCAAATTTCGAAATTTTGCATTCTATTCCTTTGTCTAAGTCGTTTATGTAAATTATAAAAATAATAGGACCCAATACCGAACCCTGCGGCATGCCACTATTTACTTTGCACCAATCCGATTCTTCACCATTTATTACAACTCGCTGTTTACGGTCTGAGAGCCCATTTTTGAGCCATTTCAGAGTTTTTCCTGTTATGCCATGAGCTTTTATTTTGTCAATTAGTCTCTTGTGGGGTACAGCATCGAAAGCTTTCTGAAAATCGAGATATATTATATCAACTGCTCTATCCTTATCATATGATTTGTAAACATCATTGAAGAAATCGAGTATGTTTGTTAAGCATGAACGTTTATTTCTAAAACCATGCTGGGAATCAATTATTAAATTATTTTCTTCCAAATGTTTTACTATTTTGTCCCTTATAATGGGAGGAGGAGGAGGTTGATGAGAAGGATGGGGGGGGGGGGAGATTTTTTTTTTTTTTTCTTCTATGTGTTGTTAATGGAGATGGTTCAGTTTTTGGTCGATTTGTTAATTTATTCATTTGTTTTTCTAGTTTCCTCCCTAGACCTCCATCAAACTTAAAAAAAAAAAAAAAAATCATATACTGTAGATCCCCTTTTAAGAATAATTTGTACATTTTTCGGTAGAAAAATGTCCCGGTCGAAGGCCGGTTCCTCCACAATAACAGGCTCGCTATCGCTCGCCAGGAATAAATATTTGACAAAAAAATGGGGCGAATGGTCTTAAAATCGCCAAATTAACGGGCCGAACGTCATAAAATCTGGAAACTAATGGGGCTAAACACTTCCTCATCCTATCAACTCTGGTGTTCCTCAGGGCTCTGTCCTATCTCCTATTCTCTTTCTAATATTCATAAATGATCTTCTCAACTGTACCTCCAGTGCTATCCATTCATACGCAAGACGACTCTACCTTACACTAAAGCAAACGTAATAAAGCCATAGAACACTTATCTTCTGATCAAACTACCATTTCCAATTGGGGCAGAGAAACCTTGTTGCCTTTAATGCTTCCAAAACCCAATTTCTCCATCTATCTACCCGTCCTTAACTCCCAGAGGACTATCCCTAATTCTTCAACAATACAAAAATCAACCTTCATCTTTTCTCACTATTCTCGGTGTCTCTTTTTCTTCTGCTCTCTCTTGGAATGACCATATTACTAGTCTTGCTAAGGCGGCCTCCCAGAAGCTGGGTGTGCTCAACTGCTTCAAGGGTTCTTTTACCCCTGCTCAACTTCTTGCTCTGTAAAGGGGCACACAGTGAGTCCTTGTATTGCATATTGTTCACATGTGTGGGGAGGATCCTCTCACACAGCACTTCTAGGCAAAGTAGAAAGGAAAGTGTTTCGTTTCATTAACTCCCGTCCACTCACCGACTCTCTGCAATCTCTCTCTCTTCGCCGCAATGTTGCACCTCTCTCGCTATTCTATAGCTACTACAATAATCAGTAGCTCAGAGCTCTCCCAGTGTATACCACCTCCTCTATGTAGGGTACGTAGAACCAGTCTTGTAACACAATCCCACCCCTACTCTGTACAACTCCCCATCTCAAGAGTGAAACGTTATTCCCAATCTGTCTTCTATTCAAAAGCTGAGCTCTGGAACTCTCTCCCAGAATCCATCTTTCCCTCATTCTATAAGTTAAATTGTTTCAAACTCCGTTTGTCCAGACGTTTTGGCTCAAATTTTCCTTGATTTTGGCCTTGTCACTCTTTTAGCCCTAGGGGAGGCACTCATCCAGTTTTTAGGCTCCAGGACCACTTTCGCGTTCCCTGACCCCTTTCTCTGTCTCGTCTAGTAGGTGGATATTATAATGGGAGGAGGATTCCTAGCCCCCGCCCCCCGTGGAGATTTTGCGATAGGTAAATAAGATATGTGCAAAGAAATGAAGGAAATGTGGAGTGAAGAACGATAGAACATATTATACTGTACATGGAATAATCTAACGCGGGTCTAAAAAATAAGGAAAATATTATAGGTTACTCTCAAACTTTCTTCTACTCAACAGCTGAGCTCTGAAACTCTCTACCAGAATCAATCTTTCCCTCTTCCTATGACTTAAATTCCTTCAAACTCTGTGTGTCCAGGCATTTTGGCTCGAACATCCCTTGATTTTGGCCCTGTCACTCTTTCAACTATGGGGGAGGCACTCGCTATAGGCAGTTATGCCTTTTGCCTCCCTCAATCACATAGAAAAAAAAAAAAAAGACAGGAAAAACCTGAAAAATGGCACTGCTCTCTCTCTCTCTCTCACTCACTCACTCTATCTCTTTCTTTCTCTCTCTCTCTCTCTCTCTCTCTCTCTCTCTCTCTCTCTCTCTCTCTCTCTCTCTCTCTCCCTGCCCCACCCCACCGTGCATGCTGCCTTTCCCCTCTGCCCTCACCAGTATCTTGTAACTTAGTATTACCAATATCCCTTATAAATTCTCATTATCCCCATTCCTCCATCCTCTCTCTCTACTCACACCCTTCGGTCTCTTTCAAATCATCTAAATAACTCTTACTATAAACTACCTAACCTATTTTTATAAAACTCTCTATACACAAATTTGTCTCTCTCACTAACTCTCACTATATAGAACATCCCGAATTACAATCCCCACATCCCATTATCTAAATCCTTCTTGCAAAAATCTTGGTCTGCCACACTCAAGCTTTAGAAAAATCCCTCTCTATAAGCTTAAATATCTCCTCCTTGTCTAAATACCTCCTTTGATTTGTCCCACACCAACTCCCAGCTGCCTATCCATTGTAATTCCTAGTTTTCAATAACTCCCTCTCTCTCTATCACTCTCATCTCTCTCTCTCTCTCTCTTTCTCCCTCTCCTCCCAACTCCCCCCCCCCCCTCCCCAACCCCAACCCCAACAAAAGGTACCGCCGTCCCCTCAACAACTTCCGCTTTACGAGGAGTGCCCCACCCGGGTGAATACAGCCCCCAATAAACTAATTCTCTCTCTCTCTCTCTCTCCTCCCAACTCCCCCTCCAACCCCAACTAAAGGCACTGCCTCTCTCCCCTCCAACGACTTCCGTTTTACGAGGAGTGCCCCACCAGGGTGAATACAGCCCCTCAATAAACTAATCCTCTCTCTTTCTCTCTCTCTCTCTCTCTCCCTTTCATTCTCTCTCTCTCATTCTCTCACTTCCATTTTCTCACTCTCACCCCCGCCCTTCTCTCTCTCTCTCTCTCTCTCTCTCTCTCGCTCATATCTCTCTCTCTCTCTCTCTCTCCCTTTCGTTCCCTCTCTCTCTCTCTCTCTCTCTCTCTCTCTCTCGCTCATATCTCTCTCTCTCTCTCGCTCATATCTTTTTCTCTCTCTCGCTCATATATCTCTCTCTCTCTCTCTCCCTCCATCTCCCTCTCCCTTTCGTTCTCTCTCATTCTCTCACCCCCCCCTTCTCTCTCTCTCTCTTTTCCTCTCATCCCAATTCATTTCCCCACCCCACTCTCTCTTTCTTTCTTCTCCTCTCATCCCTAGTTCGTCCCCCCCCCCCCCCCCCGGGCTGCACCGCTCCGGACCTGCCGCCAAGTATCAACAAGTAGCACCGGGGCGCCCCCCCCCCCCGCCCTTCAAACCCCGGTTTATGAGGGGAAATAGGGGTATAAAATAAGGGCCCTGGGACCATCCTCCCCACCCCCAAAACCCGTCCCAAATTTCTTTTTAAAGTGCCGACATAACAGAAACTACCCTCACCCCCCACCAACACCTTGCAACCTGCATCATCAACATCGGAACAACTTTTAAGGGAAGTGACCACTCCAACATTTTGTACCTTTCGTTTCTGCAAATTCTCCCTCACTAACCCAAAATCATGGCACCGATCAGAATTAAATGCCCCTCCTGTAACAAGAACTACTACAAGGAATGGTATCTGCGTCATGGGTATCCAAATGCCAAGTGTTTTATGTGTTTAACTGGTGAAAACTTTTTGCTCTTGGAGTGCACATTAGAAGCACACAAGGCACAGGCTGACGAACTGAAGCGAGATAATCTCACACTAAAGGAGACTGTAAGTGTACTTTCGCATC
This sequence comes from Paralithodes platypus, assembly GCA_032716605.1. Classification (NCBI taxonomy): domain Eukaryota; kingdom Metazoa; phylum Arthropoda; class Malacostraca; order Decapoda; family Lithodidae; genus Paralithodes; species Paralithodes platypus. Next base: position 155,769 of record JAVRFV010000209.1, on the reverse strand, counting down.
AAAATTTCTTACTAAAAGAGCGAGTAAAGGACATAGAGAGTAAGCAAGTCGACGTTGTTAAAAATCTTCAAAAAGAAAACCCATCCAATGATCTATATCAGACAGTAGTCAACAGGCGTAACAAGAACAAATCCCAAGGGAATGGGAAAGCGACACCAGATATACCTATCAAAAACAGATTTGCTGTTCTCGCCGAAAACAATGAACACGAGGGAACTGACCACGTGAATGGGAATGGGAATGGAAAAGCGACACCAGGTAACCCTATCAAAAACAGATTTGCACACGAGGTAACTGACCACGTGAAAGCAAGCTCGAAAGGCAAGAAAATTCCTGACAGGAAAACAACGAAACCATCAAATCACGGAGTCAGCGGGAAGGAGAAACTCACCCTAGTCTATGGTGACAGTCTCATGCGAGGTCAAGGAGCTGCCTTTGCCACCAAGAACAGAGGAAAAAGGTCAGTAAAGGTCATTCCAGGCGGTAAAGTTGAACATATCTTGAAAGACATAACTAACTCCGCCATACCAGAGGGCACCTGTGTAGTCGTCAATGTTGGCTCAAATGACTGCTTTGACGGAGGTAAGGCCCCAATTAAGACCATAGAAAAAGATTTCGAGAACCTAATTAAAGTCATGAAAAGGAAGACCACGAAATATGTGGTAAGCGGCGTCATACCCCGGATTAAAACAAGCTCATACGGACAAAATAGAGCCATAGAAATTAACAACGTAGTCAAGGTCATGTGCGAACAAGAGAAGGTACTGTATGTGGACAATTGGACCACCTTTGTAGGGAACTCGTCCCTGTACAGCGGAGATGGCATTCATTTATCAGAAAAAGGCGTTCAGCACATGAGTGACACCCTAAATCAAGCAACCTACATTGCCCATGAAAACAACGCCAGTCAGGACCGAGAGTAAGTTGATTTTCGGTGTGAGCATCCTGGATTCGAATCCACGGACTGCCACATGTGTTTGTAAATTTCATTAATCGATTTTAGGAGTATATTTGGTTGTTGGAAGGAACATAATAACTATGCTAATAGACTCCTCTGAGTATTGACATCGCTACCCCCGGAAAAGCCCTCCCACAACCCCACCCAATCAAACTCCACCCACACAGTTAAGAGAAATAAATAACCCCGCCCAACCCTTCCAAGTCCATCACAACCACTTAAACGAAACCGTCAACCCCAATGGCCCACAAGTTGCGAAAATTTACCTACCTGAACCACAAAACAAACTAAACAACCCCACCCAACCCCATCCAAGCCAACCCAACCAACTGAATTAATTTTGACAACCCGCCGCGGCTTCAAGTCACAACCCCAAACCCATCCCCACCAATAAGAAAAACAAATCCAGCGCATGCTGAGAGAAATTATATAAAATAATATCCATAAATGCCTGCTCAATAAGAAACAAAATAGACGAACTCAAATGTCTGTTATTAAATGAGAAAGTTGACGTTATTTGTATAACGGAAACACATCTGAACCTTAAAAATAAAGATCTACTTCATGAATATCACATAGAGCCATATAAATGTTTTCATAAAGACCGTAACAATTGAAAACAAAGAGGGGGGTTGCAATGTA
>JAVRFV010000209.1:54169-149169 GCA_032716605.1 Paralithodes platypus | reverse complement strand
CCCAGACCCTGAGAATTGGAACTTTAACCCACTGAGCCCCAGCTAGTTTATAATAAATGTACCACCCAGGACCAGCAGGTTTTGAAAAAAAAAAATCCAGAAAACACCAGGAATGGGTTAGGAATGAAGGAAAACCCACAAAAAACCGATCCCCTAGGTCATTAAGGGATCCTACGGTGCGCCCGAAAGTCTGATTTACAAGAGGGGAAAATAGAAGGCAAAAACACCCAAAAACAGGTTTTTGCATGCTCACGCACACGCGGATGGACTTTGAGAGTTTTCAACCATCGACATGGTTGCGTGGGATACTTACACAGTTCTCATACAAATCTGAGCCCTCTAGGTGCCATAGGACCGGAGTAATTAACAGTGACGCAACATTGTCATCGCTTGGGTTTAGCGTTACAAACATTGCCGACGACAACGTGTCGTCGCTGGGGTTCAGTGGGTTAAATGTTGTTTCTGTTCGGGCTCTGTCTTGTGTCGGCCACCTCCAGCAATGGGGTATGTGCCTGAGTATATACATACTGTACATACATACCTACAGTGTGCCGAATCAATTTATTAAATAAAATGAGGGATAATGTTTAATTTTACTTGGCCTTTAAAAACCTTATAAACTGTTGCACTTTATAGAATTTAGATATATCCAGGATGAGGGTAACATTTATATCCATCATGTATTTGTCAAATGTAGTTGGTGAGCTCAGGTGTAACACAGGGTTGTGTTTTAGAACCTACACTTTTCAACACTTGTATGGACTGATTACTGGGCCGGACAGTTGAGTGGAGTCGCTGCGGAGCTGACACAGGCAATTTCAGAATCATAGATCTTGATTTTGCAGATGACGTAGTGAACCTAGCGGAGAAGTTGGATATTCTCAGATTGGCCCTGGAGGCACTCAATGAGGAGTCAGAATCGCTGGGTCTAAAGATCTCTTGGGCTATGACCAAAGTCCAAGCATTTGGGGACTTGTTGGACCGTTTAATCTGTTCCTGCATGTGGTGAGGACTTGCAGATCTTGGATAAGTTTACCTATCTTGGCAGCGTTATCCACAACAGTGGTAAGTCTGGCTATGATATAAATTGTCGCCTCGGCTTAGCATGGGGTGTAATAGATTCACTCAACTAAAGTATATGGCGTTGTTGATACGTAAGCAGAAGAACGAAGCTGTGGATCATCAAGTGTGTTGGAACTACGAAACCGAATACAGTACACAAATGAAAATACCTTAATCGAATAAAATTGCATATCACCAGAACTATAAGAATTAAAGAAAAAAGTTGATTATTATGTTTTGCCTCTCTTATAGGAAATCAACCTATACTATCATGATTGTGAAGTCAAAATACTGTATGCATTCTATGAAAATACCTAGGTGATGTGGAAGAGTATTCATGCATTTTAACAATTATGCAGTGGTACAAATTGTTTAGTTTCTTCTTTTACTTTAAATATATTCAATATCTTATCTCATCTTTTACCAATCGCCGACGGCTTTATAGCAATCCTGTCCAGCCGCAAATATTAACTTTTTCACATAACTCTCTTATCTGCTCCAGGGTCTGACTCTCCTGGAACCGAAGCTACACACTCTAGAGTCTAGACTCTCAGGGATCCTTCGACGACACCGTAAGCTCCACAACGCTGTAACTTTGTACAACATCTAACTATCTATCTATTGCCGGACGCCGTGATCCCCGAATGGGTGGCCACGAACGAACCGCCCCCATGCACCTCTGTCCCCAGTCAGTTGATGCCCCTCCTCCCATCCAGCACTGCCTTCACTCATATACTTCTAAACTCCATCCTTCCACCTCTCACTCGGTCCAACTCTCCCTCTCTGTCCTTTCACCTCACTCTCGTACACTCTCTTAGTCATTCTCTTGCTTCCCATACGTTCCGCATGGCTGAACCATCTCAAGGTGTTCCTTTTTACACTTTCCAGCACATCTACATCCACACCACACCTCTCTCGTACTTCCTCATTCGTCTGTCTATCCCTCCATGTAACTTCGTGCGCACTTCTCAAGTAACTCATTTCCAACCCTCTCACTCTTGGTTTGAGTCTCTTCACCATCGTCCATGATTCACTCCCGTAAGTCAATGTCGGGAGTACCACACTGTTGACATGCAAGGGCTTTTTTACTTCCCTGCTGACCACCCTATTTCTTGTTACTGCTTTCAGCGTTCCTATAACCCATTTCCCCTGTTGCTTCCTATCCCGCACTTCTTCATCCATACTCCCATCTTTACTTAACACACTGCCCAAAAACTTAAATAAGCTGACAATCTCCATAGCCTGATTGTTCAACCTCACCTTACACTCTGTGGCTGCACCCCTTTCAAAGACCATAACCTTGCTCTTCCCCGCATTTACCTTCAGATTAACGTTTTTTCACACACTGTTCCAAATATATTTACCAGCCCTTGCAACTCCCATTCACTATTGCTCATCAGAACTGTATTATCAGTAAACAGCAGTACAGGACCCTTCCCCTCATTTCCTTCCCTTGTCAGCGGTACAACAACATCCACTGCTCTTTGTACACTCCAGGACTTAAATCATGGCCTCAATCCAACCTTCCCCTCTGAGTATCCCCTCCCTTTCCTTCCTTAATCCTTCCTTGCCTCCCCAGCTAATATCCCCAGCACACATTGTTGTCCTTCCCTGCTTCAGTGGCCAGAGTAAACCCGACCCAACAAAACATGGGCTCAACAATCAGTAGGGGCCGAGTTCGCCTGGGGGAGGATTCGGGGCCGAGATAAATCCTACCGTGTTGGTTTTGGAGGAGTGGAAAAGGGTTACATAAGAGATAAATCAAAGGAGTACACAGGATATCAAGCAACAACAGATCCAGCAACCCCTCAATGCTGCTTGCCCTCCAAAACACTGATGGTCAAGTGTCCAAACAGTAGTTTAGAGTGGGTAAGGGAAACATGGAAAGGGAACCCTGCCCTGGGACAAAATAATGTCCTTGGCAGGATTAGGAGATGTGAGATGACGGGCCCAAAACCAACGGTACGTGGCCAGCATAACAACACAGGCCACCTCAAAACCCCAGGACAGACAACGAGGACATTTACCCGAGTCCCCCCTCCGAGTACACCGGCATCTACCTCAGTTGGCCATGCCCAGCCGTCCACCCCACAGTTTTCTCTCACGCCAGCAGCCCTCCAAGAGAATGGAGCGCTCACTCAGCCAGTCACAAGCCGTGTTGCTCAGCCAACCACAACCGCCCTGGGACCACCAATTAGAACCCTCCTTTTACGTAGCCTCCACCAGGAGTGACGCTCCCTGTATTGTTCCGCCAGATTTGGAGTATTATGAACACTCCCTTATGCAATCTACTCACCAATGCCTCGAATATTACAGGGGCCAATGGACCTGAACAGTGCCTGACCAACCCAGGCTCCAGAGGATACAAACACAATCCTCTATATAATTATATGTACTAAGATAATGAGAAGACCAGACAGGTGTTGCATTTTTAGCCTTAAGTATTCTCCATTTTTCACAGCAACCCTGGACCTTCCAGTTGCCCCAATGCATATTGTAATAATACTTTGGAACCAGGCCCTTGTTATAATACCTGAGTTCCAAGGCTAGAATGTATATGTACCTCACAACAACCACTTTTCCTCTTTTCTCAATACCCCTTTTCCCCCCGAGTTCATTGAACCTGAATCAAGAATAATTTAGCATAGGACCTCAGGAAAACCTGAGGAAGGTATGCAAACCATCACCTCCCTCTCAGTCTTACACCTTCGGGCTCGGGCTTTTAGGAAAGTGTTTCGGTTTGCCTTAGCCTCCACCCCCTCGAGAGTGCCTCCTGACATAGCACCTACTGGATTACTGAAGGGCTACCCGTCTGCTGCCTAGCGCCCTGAACCGAGGACCTCTGCTCGAGCTACGTACATAGGCCTGGACCTAGGACCCCTGTTCGAACTACGTAAACAGGCCTAAACCCAGGACCCCTGCTCAAGGAGGTAACCAGCCGTGCAAGATTGGCCACTACCCTCTACGCCGGCCAGACCAGTACTCTCGCCCCCACCCTCCCAAATACTTAAGTGTTTCTGTGTCTCTCTTTGTTGATTATTGTTGTGAGGTATTGATTATGTAAATATGTGAACCGTGTTGTGCCCTGATTTAATTGTGATCTGTGCCCTAGATCAAATACTTGCGAAATAGCTTCATCCTTCTGAACCTGTTTTATTCTGTGTTTATTTTGCCTTTAACCCTTGATCCTTGTTCAAGACTGTTATTAATTCATAACTTACGCATACGTTATATATCAGTGTTACTAACATATATTCAGGCACCCACGCTCGCAGATTTACTGACTATGTGTATGTTGATTTATTATTTGGGAGTTGAAGCCCCATTATATTCCGAGATCAATCCATTTATATTATCACTCTTTACCTAGAACCTATGCCCAATATTCCAACGAGTGCATAGTGTAATTCCTTTAACCTTTTTCTAATTAATCGCATATGAAGTATTTCTTATAGACGTGCTTTATGTTCTTGTAAATCTTGATGTTGTGATATTTCGAATACCGTGTTTAGGAATTCTTTCCTCTTTGTTTCGCCTCACTTTCATCCACCATACACTAATTGTGCCTGTCTATTTTATTCACCTCGTTCTGTTAACCCGTTCAGACTCGAGTCTGATACTGCCTGTTTTAAGTATCAATGAGTAGGACTTCATCGCCTACGTCCATGTACTAATTGTGCCTGTACATTTTATGCACCTCGCTCTGCTAATCCAGTCAGAGATGAGTCTGATATTGCTTTAAATATCAATGAGCTAAACTTCGCATTAGCGCCAACCTAATTATTACGTACGATCTTTCGATCTATATCTGTTAACCCGTTCAGATCTAACCCATTAAGTTTAATTTATAGTGTTCAGTCAAGTCTAAGTCTATTGGAACTCAGTTAGTTATTTTGTTTCTCTTTGTGCGTTGTCTTAGTTGCGAAGATTGAAGATTACATCTTGAAGTAATTAATACCAACCTGTAGACAAATTAAAACTAAATTTTCACTCTTATCAAATTCACGTTAGTACCTTGCTTGACCTAAGAAAATTATAGAAACACGAATTCCTAAGTACAGTTCGTTATCGTAGCATATTATGTTCAAGTAATAAAATTATAATTCTGTCATAAAATATAAATTCCCTCTGAGTTATTTTTGATACTTCTCATTTATTATAAATAATAATCTCAGTCCTTTCTTGAAGTTTAAGTTAAAATCGCATTCTGCCTAAGAATATAGTTGCACTAACTAGAAACAGTATTTATCACTATCTCAGTTCACCTGGTGACCTTCCCAGTGACCTGACCTGAGGGCAAGCTCACACGGTCAGATTTAAGGTTCAGCTGAACCGTACGAGTGACTCACCTAAACACCTTGTGACAACATCTTTATAACCTCAACTCTCAACATTGTAACTCTAGGATCATTACCTAGGGTATTGAATTCTCTTGTGATTAAGGAAGATACGGGACTCTCATTCATTATTGCATTGAAGGTTAATGATTTTATGTGTATTTATGTGTATAATGCCCTTATGTATACTTTCTCATTTACTTGATTTAATACTAGACTCTCACTATTGTGTTATTCTAGTGTCAGTAACTTGTTCTGAAGTAAGAACAATATTTTTACACTCTTACTATTTAGGATCTTCATTCTGATCCTCATTATTATCCTCATCCTATGCATAATAAATAAAACCTTTATATATGTTCTTCCTTGTGTTGTTATCGAGTACTACATTGAACTATTGAATGCTATGTTTACTGTATATAGAACCTGCTCGGTACGTTCCTGTCAAGTATATTTAAGTCCATCAAACCAGAATTGGATTGCTTTACGGACTGTATCAAGGGAAATAATTTATCAGAACCCGGCACAACAAGATGTTAGTAGGGGACAGTTTTTAGTAATATAATAGAGAAGAAAAAAACACACTTCATTCATTTACAAATGCAGTCGGTCGTGGATTTAAGCCAAGGTGTTTGCCTAGGCGAAGTTTAAAAGAATCAGCGGTGCTGTAGTCTATGGCATATCGACAACCCGATTGAAGAAGACATTCTTAGATTCGTGTGAGTTAAAAGATTTACCAATAATTTTGCAACGATTCCCCCGCGTGTAATTTGATTGGTCGATAGTGAAATATTTATTGCAGTTCGTATTGTTAATGCCTTTGATGAATTTGAACACTTGAATTAAGTCGCCTCTTAATCTGCGCTGGGTTAAAGGAAATACATTTAATTCTCTAAAACGTTCCTCGTGTGGTTTGTTCTTTAGGCAAGGTATAATTTTGGTAAATTTACGTTGAACTAGTTCTAGCTTGTCTATATATTTTTGGTAGTAAGGGCACTAAGATTGAACGCAATATTCCAGAAGAGGGCGGACTAAGGAATTTTAAAGAGTTAGGATTACATCTTTGGATTTATACTCAAATGACCTGCCTATAAAGCCAATGATTTTGTTTGCCTTCTTAACAGCTTCTGAGCATTGTTGACTCGGTTTTAGGTTACTCGATATTGTTACTCCAAATCAGTTTCTCTGTCTACACTCTTAAGCTGGGTGACATTCATTTAACAGTTTTCTTTCTCATTTCGGTATCCGATATGGAGTACTTTACATTTATCCGCATTGAAACACATTTGCCATATTTGAGCCCAATGTGACAACTTATCTAGAATATTTTGCATATCTTCAACATGTTCATTTGAGAGTACGCTATTTGCAACTTTTGTATCATCAGCAAACTTTGAGATTGTACAGATGAGACTCTCATCTATGTCGTTAATGTAAACTAGGAAGAGAACTGGCTCCAGTACCGATCCCTGGGGTACCCCGCTACTTACATTGATCCATTTGGATGCTTTACCGTTTATGACTACTCTTTGCTTTCTGTCACTGAGCCATTTTCTATCCATTTCCACACACCGTCTTGTATTCCATGCGCTTTTAGTACAAGTTGGTTTTGGAGAAGAGGTAAGAAGGAACAAAATCTGAGTGGAATATACTAATGGGGTAAAATTAGAAAAAGGGTAAAAAAAAAAAAAAAAAAAAATCGTACATATTGAAAAAGGGTGAGATAAGGGAAATATAAATATGTGAAAATAAAGGTAAGGAATAATAACCTAATATCTTCTAAGGATGTACTTTCTGCCCTATCTGGGCTTAATACTAAGAAGGCATACAGAACGGATGTTGTTCCTCCTGTTATACTCTGTGCTGACTCTCTGTCTAGACAAACGCTTTCGTCTCTGTCTTTCATCTAATGTCTTTTTTTCTTGCCTTCTTGTTGTAAGTTTACTATCATTCAACCCTTCCCGAAGAAGGGTGACGGCTCTAAACCCTCTATCATTCAATTGGTCTAATTTCTTGCTTCTCTTAAGTTTTTGAATGGGATATGGCCAATCTCAATACTTTTTCAAGGTAAAATCTTCGCCACCCCTTACCTTAAGAGAACAATTAAAACTTGTATTCCAAATCAACTACTTAGTCCAATTCGAATGTTTGATCCATTTCCATGATCAAATGCGACTACTGTGATTAATAAAATTATATATCCTTATAATCTAAAATGTGACCAATATACTAACAATTCCGTATTTATATGTTTGGCCAAATTTCATCATTTGGCTCTTTTGACCGTTAAGGCAAATTTGCCAAATTTGGTTACTCTCCCCATTTCTTACATTTAAACTGTTTAACCAATTCCACCAACCAACCTGTAATGACGGGGTCAAACAGCCACCCTCAGGTCCACACCATAGCAGCTATAAGGGACAAGCACAAAATCAAGAAGAAAGGCCGACGGAACCAAGCAGCTTCTCAGGCTTTAATTCCGGAAATGGATAAGTCTACCCATTTTCCTGGATCCGCCCATGCTCTAATTCCGGAGGAATGGAGGAGTCCCCCAATTAAAGGAGTTCGAGCCCGGACGAATCCTGAGAGCTCCAGCTCCTCCAATGACAGCGGCCGACACAAAACGAGACGGCCTATCACAACACTCCAACCGGACTTGAATTTTAATGAAGATATGTTTATGGTAATTAAACATCAAGAACCTCACCAATATAGATATAAGTGGGAACCTCAACCACCTATCAATAATACCTTCCCGCAGGAATGGGAATAAGTGAGATCCAGTGTTTCATATCAAAACTATAGCATACACAAGAATACAAACTAGAATTCCATATGAACAGGAAATCCTCCATTACATCACCATAATGTACCCTAGAAATAAGTAATATATATCATGAGATTAAGAATCTCCACCTGCACCCTTTTATATCTAATCTGTATTTTTAGACTCACTTTTGCCTTCGCTATAACCATTACAACGATATCCACATGCCCCTATGTAATCGAAATCCAGTAAGTTGAACAGTAAAAATAAGTTGAACAATCATAGCCTTACATTTCCTGAAGAAAAGTAAGCAGAACATGACTGCCTTCTTCTACTGGTATACCACCAGAAGCGGGATTACGCACGATTGTGAAGCTCTCCAGACGTCCAGCCCCGACTCACCTTTCCCTGCCCCTGGGAAGAAGGTCGTGCCCCTGACGTACCGCCTTCAGACTCCGAGTCCACGTCGACCAGACTCTGATGCTAGGATACTTCTTACTTTACCCTAAGTGTCCCTGAGTGTCTTACGTTGTTGGTTATCGTTGTAAGCTAAGGTAAAATATGCGAGTATTCCTAATTTGATTTTGTTAAGATCTGTGCCTAAGATATTTAGTGAATTTGTATTAAGGGTGAATTGAATTATTATAGATCCGTATTGTGCTTCTTTGAATACGAGATCCAAATTCTACTTCGTGATCATCCTTCAGAATTATAGTATTTACATACGTTACATAGTCATTAGAATACGCATCATTTGTATTGAATACTCTCAGATTTTCCTCTCATGTGTCCAATTATTTTATGTATAAACTTAGTCGAAGTCTAAGTGTATACCGTGAAGTGATAATAATTATAAATCTTCTACATACCTAGAACCTACGCCCAATTTAAGGTTATTCTTTATCTTTGCTTGCGCTGAGTTAAAGTATTTCTTTCTTTTACTTTTATAAGTAAAATCCCCTCTTCGTCGAGTTAAGAATTATTCATTAATTTAATACTCAGATATACCTGTTATATTTACAATCAAGATCTAGATATTTCCTCGATAAATATAATTATTCTACCCGATTCTAGGTACGAATTTAACGCTACTTGTTCTGCGTTCTTTTAGGAGCCTGTTAATACATTCAGAACTCCTCGTATACCATTGTTGGGAACCCTTTAGTGCAAATTCGTCGGGTACAACCCTTCTAGATAGTAAATTGTTTTACTCTATCTATTCACGTCATTTTATATGCGTTCTTATTGATGCCGTATTTATTCGATATTTGATATACTTTGATTATCTCTGTATATCTATTCATGATCTGAATTCCTAATTTAGTGAATTGATTTCGTTACTCCTAAAGTAATTATCAACTCTGCGAAGCAGAGTGGTATCGCGCACAAAGATCCCACCCGTATACTGTGCACCATCAGTCAGCTTGTCTGTCGTCCGTCTTCCGTCGTCGTCGTCCGTCGCCATCGTCGTCGTCCGTCCGGAAACTCCTCCTAGACCGCTCGATGGATTTTCACAAAATTGTACAGGTATATTCATTTGGTCAATGCGAAGGTCAGTCAAAAAGAAATTTTCAATTTAACTTAAAGGTTAGGGTCAAAGGTCAAGGTTAAAAATAAGGTCAATATTTCATATATCTTAGTTTTTACTCAAATGTCTTAATTTTCACAATACAAGTTACTGGTAACGTTAATATCGTATTAACCAAATTTTAGGTAAAGATTTTCAAGGGTAAGGTCAAAGATCAAGGTCAAAGGTCAAAATAAGTTTTTCACTAATATTTCTTATACAAACTTTTAGATACTCACTAGGCTTACCATGTATATTTGGAATACCTAGGCCAAGGTCATACAAGAAAGTATTCAATTCCATATGAAAGGTTAAGGTCACAGGTCAAGGTCAAATAAAAGGTCAATATGCTATTGTCTTTACCTTTCATGCAAACTTCACAACATTTGGTGAGATAGTTGCACTTTAAGTGAAAAGGAAAATAATAAATGTTGAGACATATAAAGGTCAAGATAAATGTCAAAGGTCAAGGTCAACTATTCTATTAATATATATGAAACTAACTGATGGGTTTCAATGAAATTAGGCATACTTATTTGATGTTCCAGGGCACTGTCAATGAAAAGAAAAATAGTCTTACATAAAGGCCCAGGTCACAGGTCAAGGTCAAAGGTCAACTTTTACTATTTATTTTACTTTTTACTCAAATGCCTTCATTTTCACAATACAAGTTACTGGTAACCTTGATATCGTATTGCCCAAATCTTAGATAAATATTTTAAAGAGCAAGGTCGAAGTTTAAGGTAAAGTTTTTTTACTAGTATTTCTTATACTAACTGTTAGATTCGCACTAGGCTTACCATGTATATTCGGAATACCTAGACCAAGGTCATACAAGAAACTATTCAATTTCATATGAAAGGTCAAGGTCACAGGTAAAACTCAAATAAAAGATCAATATGCTATTTCTTTACTTTTCATGCAAACTTCACAAAATTTGGTGAGATAGGCCTAGTTGCACTTTAAGTGAAAAGAAAAATAATAAATGTTGACTTATAAAGGTCAAAATAAAGGTCAAAGGTCAAGGTCAACTATTCTATTAATATATATGAAACTAACTGATGTGTTTTAATGAAACTAGGCATGCTTATTTGATTTTCATGGGCAATGTCAATGCAAACAAAAATGTACTCTTACATAAAGGTCAAGGTCACTGGTCCAGGTCAAAGGTCAACTTATATTATTTATTAAACAAAATTACTAACATTTTTGGAAAACTGGCTGTGTTATGGCTTATTACTTAAATATCATATATATCAAATTTAACATATACAGTATATTGTAATAGTTAATGTCGGAGGTCAGGGTCAAAACAAGAGTATTTGTCATTTACCCTAAGCTCCTGCTAGACTGTTTAATGTATTGTCACCAAATTATACAGGCAAATTTAGTTGGCAATGCGACGACCATCCAAATATATGTATTATATTTTAAGTCAAAGGTCAAAGGTCAAGGTCACAGTATATGATCACCATATGTAATCAATATATTTGTATACGAATTACACCATATTCAAAATGCTAGTTAATATGAACATTGCTGTTCAGCTAACTAAATCCTGGATAAGAAATTCTAAGGTCGAAGATCAAGGTCAAAGGTCAAGGTTAAAGTTTGAAATATGATTTGTACTAGTATTTCCTATATAATGTAAGATTCTCATTAGGCATATCATGCACATTCGGAATGCCTAGACCAAGGTCATACAAGTATAAACATAATTCCATTTGATAGGTCAAGGTCACAGGTCAACATCAAATATAAGGTCAATTTGTTAATTTCTTTACTATTCATGTAAACTTCACAAAATTCGTTGAGACAGTTGAGCTTTAAGGGAAAATTAAAATTTTAATTTTTGAGACATCATGAAGGTCAAGATGAGGGTCAAAGGTCAAGGTCAACTATTCCTTTAATACCTCTGAAACTAACTGATTGTTTTTAATGAAATTTGACACACTTATTTGATTTTCTAGGTTTACATCAGAGCAAACAAAAATATAATCATACATAAAGGTCAAGGTCACAGGCCCAGGTCATAAGCTAACCTTCATCATAAAAACTACTCAATTTTCGATAAGCTGACGACTTAGTTGCATTTTACTTAAATACCATATATTTAAATCATATAATTATATATATATATATATATACGGTATATATATATATATACATATATATATATATATATATATATATATATATATATATATATATATATATATATATATATACAGTATGTATAAATATATATATATATATATATATATATATATATATATATTATAATACTTAAGGTTAACGGTCAAGGTCAAAGAACAAAAGAAGAGTGTTAAATAATATTCTTGAAACTCTTCCTAGACTGTTCAACCCTCTGTGTACCGGTGACTTCTTTTTTATTGTAGTCTAGCTATAATTCGACAATTTTGTGGAGCTTATGAAGGATCTGTGGTAGTAAAAAGGGGTAATTAAGACAGTTGAAAGCCTGCTAATTTTATGGAGGCCCTTCATAAACTAAATATAATCATCTTAATATCCAGTATGAAATGAAACTAACAGAACTGTACTGAACGGGTTATGTATCGTCACCAAATTTTGCAGGCAAATTCGGTTGGTCAATTCAACGATTGTCCAAATTTTGTGTTTTTGTTATTCAAAGGTCGAGGTAAATGGTGAAGGTCACAGATTATGGTCACTATTTCTTTCTTATATATATTCTAAATTTGAATTACACCACATTCAAAATGCTACAAAATTATGTTACGCTGACCTTATTATAGATCAATATTCCAATGGTTAAGATTCAATGCGATCATAAATGTAATTATATATACTGTATAATTATACTCTCATGCGGACATGAACCACCAACAGACAAGACGGTGTCTATGCTTTAATCCACTGCACATAAGTATCCTCTATCACGCTGTGGTATACTGGATTAAAGTAAGGGCACTTGTTCTGACTGTCGGTGGTTCAAGTCCGGCTGTGAGTATAAAAACATTTAGTATATATATATATATATATATATATATATTGTGACGTCTACCAGCGTTGGCAGAATCGCCTCTCGTTAGCCACTAGCGCTCGCCAGGTACATCGAAATGGGCTACAGTTATCAGAGAATGTTGTTCTTTCTTTCCTAGTAATCGTATTGTCACAGACAGTCCAGTGGTGGTCTTTGTTTTCGTCTGTGACAACGGGTTATATTTTATATGAATAGTAGTGATGATAGTACCAGAGTGGGAATGAGAGAGACTTTTAGAGCGAGATGGTAGTGAGTGTCTCTAGGTGCGGGAGCATCCCTGCCTCTCGCTTGCTATTGGCCGGCGTGTCTGGCTGTGTCACGTGACACCTGCTGTCTTGTGACGTCTCGGCCCGTGATTGGCCGACCATCGCGCCTTTGCAGGCTCCTGTGTAACTAACCTCCTACACGAGGGTCCCCAGGAGCTGTCCTCGTCAGGACAGGCTTGGCGCGCGTGCTTCTAACATCCCTTTGCATACTCTCCCCCGATCACCACCTTTATCACTGTTTCTCTCTCTGAACTTCTTCTTTTCCATTACTTCTTGCCTTTATTCAATTACTTATCCCCTTGGGTTCTGCATACGGTTTCCATAGCCGGCCCATTGTATTGCATGCGCCGTCCTCAGAGATATTTACATGTACTTAGAATAGGTTTGAGGGTTCTTAGTTAGTATAGGTTAAGAACTCTGTGTGTCTCCATCATTGATTTAGTGTTTCTGCTCTTTTATTTAATGCTAGACTGGGATAAGGTAACTGTAGTCGTTATCTCTGATGTGTGTACGGTTTGCTTATACCTACACGACTTCGACCGGTCCTGTGGTAGCCAGGGTTGTCTTTTCGGTTGCATCCTTTGCGAGTGCAGCATTGTGTTGACTGAGGGTTTTGGCCTGTACCAGTTCCACACTTTGCTGCCTTTTGCTTGTCTTTAGAGGGTCGCCAGGATAGAACCAGATACTTGTGATCTGGATCTATCAAGCGAGCACCCTAGTCAATTAACGTAACATAAAGGATGCAGTCTTGAGGACATCGCTAGGCTACGAGCCTGTCTTGCTCAACCCCAGTTCCTTACCTAGAGTATCCCAGCTAGACATTATTAATCGAGTAGACACTTGTTAGTATTTAATATAAGCTCTTTGATATGTACGCATTATTATTCACAGCATTTATTAGTCTAGGTTGTTGTTGAGCCACACAACCATAGCAGACTGTTTCGTTGATGAGGAAGTACTTCTTTTTGTGTCGAGCATTGCTACCGTTGCGCATTTATAGTATTCTCGTGTCAGTTAACATTATATGTCCTATCTTTTTGTGTATTCGATTTACACGTGTGGTGTCCTGCCTCCTGCCTTTATATAGTTCAAGATCAGTACGAGCATCTTATGAGCATCAGACTTTCTTCAGAAGTTTCCAGGTCTATTCTGTAGGACTATACTTCACTTTCTTTCAGATAGTAGTGAAGAGTTTATTGTTGTTTAAAGTAACTGTATTGAAGCATTTTTGTATTGTATTAAATCTTGCAATGATTTAATTGATCTTTCCATAGATTCCTTTTTATGCATTTTAACGTAACTTGCATCTTGTTTGTTATAGGCTATACCAGTGTCGGTTAGCCTGAAGTAGAGTACATTTATGCCCAGTTAAGGATACCCCGCTATCACAGATTAACCCTGGAGGGTATAGGTGTTTTGTTCGCCGGCATATAAGTTCGAGGGTTTGGATCTAGCATACCGTTGTTGCATAGTGCCCTATTACTAGTCCAATCATTAAGTGCCCTTGTTTTATTCGTAGTCCCGGTCGTAACAATATATATATATATAATTATATATATATATATATATATATATATATATATATATATATATATATATATATTGTGGTAAACTATCAATGGAAGTTAAATATTACTAAGCTATAATGAATCAAATAAAATCAATCTAAATGAATACTCTATATCTAAATTGAATTCAATCTGAAACAAGCTAATTTATATCCAAAGGTCTCACATAATAAATGTATATAATTATAGGGTAAGGTTATAAGGGTTAATATTAGCCAGGAATTAACTCACCAATAGTTCCACGTGGCAATGAGGCAAGGGAGAACGTTTTACCCAATATGGCGGTGGACAATGGGGAACGAGACTTCGGTCCCAAGACACGAGTCAAGTTAAAGAAAGAATAAATGATTACATGGGAATGGACATGAATAATATGCTTATCTATCAGTCAGTCATGATGTCGATGAGAGCGTCGTGATGGTGTAGTTGTGTGTATTGCTGTATGTGTATTGTGATTAGAGGCACAAAAGCACGATCAACTGAGGGCGGAAAATTAGATGTTAACTGGTTGGTGTTCGTGAAGGCTCTGGCGTACCTCAAAAGCACACCTTGCTGCCTTGGCAAACCGCCAGGAGCCCAAATTATCGTACCGCATTTAGGTTGCTCTATACGATAAATTATATTAATATATACGATAAATTCATATATACTACATAAGACCATGGCAATATTGCTTAATAGCATATTAGGCCTTTTATAACTTAACTTATTTACAATGTTATAATATACGATCTACTCGTCCTACGTCGTGCTGTAGGAGAGATCGTGACGTCACAGAGACATACAAGATCACAAAAGAGTCATATTCTATCGTATTTATACGATACACTCCCCCCACAAAAAAGACCTGAACCCCACCTTAAACCTAAAGTTGCCCAGAGGCTATCTTCTGACGCCACAAGGCGACGGCGCCAGCAGCAGCGCGTCTGGGACGCGTCCCGGTCCGAGAATGATCACCATCAGTATGAGGTGAGTCGTTCCTTTGAGAATCCTCGGACCCAGCAATAACAGGTGGAGCCTCAGATTGCAATGCGGAATCGAGCCCCAAAGCGTACAAACGTGCGATAGGACGAACAGTAGTTCCAGTGGCTGTCTTTAATAGCGCCACCCGCTCTACAGAGTCTGCCCCCTTGTATACCTCCAATACGCGGCCTAATTTCCAGTATAACGAGGAATATCTTCTTTAATTAAAACAACTTCACCAACTGTAGGTGCCGTTGGTCTACCAGAGGGAGTAACACTCCTTTCCCTCAATGCTAGCAGATATTCACTAATCCACCGTTTCCTAAAATCCTCGATTATCCTGGATATATACTGGTATCTCTTAGACACCACTACCTCAGAGTACAACGAGGGATCCTCTAACTCTACTAT
This sequence comes from Paralithodes platypus, assembly GCA_032716605.1. Taxonomy (NCBI): domain Eukaryota; kingdom Metazoa; phylum Arthropoda; class Malacostraca; order Decapoda; family Lithodidae; genus Paralithodes; species Paralithodes platypus. The sequence goes on along the minus strand of JAVRFV010000209.1, from coordinate 133,206 downwards.
GGATTGGAAATCAGATGGAAACGCAGTCAATGGTTTCCATATAGCAAGTGAGCTGGCGTTAATGGTAGTGGTTCTTGCAGGTCGGTGTACACATATGTAAGCGGGCGATCATTCACGACTGCCTCTATCTCTGTGAGGACTGTCGTCAACTCACTCTTCTTTAATAGAGCACGTCCTACAACCGCTCTGAGTCCTGACTTTACTATGCCGACACACCGTTCCCACATTCCACCAAACCAAGGTGCCTTAACTGGAATGAACCTCCATTCGCACTTCTTCTCTCCCAAAAAAGTGATGATAGTAGGATCACTACTCATATCCTTTAGATATTTTGATGCTTGGACATAAGTGGGAGCATTGTCGCTAAGAATGAGTTGAGGGAATGAACGACGGGCACAAAACCGTCTGAACGCCAGCATAAATTCTTCGCTATACATATTATCACATAGTTCTAGGTGTACCGCTCGAGACGTCGCACAGGTAAACAATAATATATAAACCTTCTCACTCTCCCTCGTCTTCAATGCCCCTGTGTAATCTAATCCTACCGCTTGGAAAGGTTCTACATGCTTTACACGGCATTCAGGTAGGGGTGGAGCTGGTCCAGTTGCATACGGTTTACCCTTTAGTCTCTGGCATATTACACACTTTCGTACTACGCGTCGAGCTACTTGTCGAACCCTGGGTATCCACCATGTGAGACGTAAATTGGATATAATATGACATACCCCGTAGTGTTTTACTTCCCTATGTGCACGTATGATCAATAGATCAGTAACGTGATGTCTTGTTGGCATAAGTATAGGTCGGTTTGTGCCGTCTGGTACACCCGACCACTTCAGGCGACCCTCACACCTGATGAGGCCATTGTCTAGGTGCAACCTTAGTTGACGCACTATATTAGGCATTAATGTCTTATTCGAGCTTTTCAAGGATTCTAATTCATTGGAAAAGGTTTCTACTTGAACCCATTTGATCAAAGTTACTTCAGCTGCTTTAAATTCACGAGCATCAATGTTGTGACCCATGTTGCAGAGTTGGCCCGTTACTTTAAGCTTGAGATTGGATACATATCGCAACACCCAAGCTACAACTCTGACTAGTTTATTATAGTCACCGAATCTTGCCCACTTCATGATAGGACCCGGTGGCTCATTTGGTTGGGCTGTAACTGCCACTGTTTCCAGTGGCAGAAGTCCCTCACCAACAGCATGCCATATAGTCCATTCACTTTCATGGAGCAGCCACTTTGGACCATGCCACCACAATTCGGACTTCATTAACTGGCTAGCCGTTATACCCCTAGTTATGAGATCACTAGGGTTTTCCTTTGTATTTACATAATGATAAGCAACGTCTGGCAAAAGGGCTCTAATCTCATTTACCCTATTCCGCACATAAACTGGCAGAGACTTCTTGCTATGTATCCAGTTGAGTGCGACCTGACTATCGCACCATACATGAACGATTTCAATATTTAATTCGCTCTCGTATGCTGCGCGTACATGTTGCACCAGACGTGCTAATAGCAGCATGGCAGTCAATTCCATTTTAGGGATAGTTACCTTTTTAACCGGGGCTACCTTGGCCCGGGCTGTAACTAAATGTGCCCCAAATGAAGTAACAACATATATGGCTACCCCGTATGCCGTGGCGCTAGCATCGCAAAACGTGTGTAACGTAACGTCACCGAACGCCGCCACTTTACGAGGTATAGGTTTAGTACATAGGATGGCATATTCATTCAACAACAATGTCCCTTGGTCATTCAGGTCCTCGGGCAAACTGTCATCCCATCCTATTTTACGTCTCCAAACTTCCTGCATTAGAATCCTAGCTCTTATGGTAACGGGTAATGCTAGACCCAAAGGATCAAAAAATTGCGCAACTTTGCTCAACAGACTTCTTTTGGTGTGCGCTCCTGTCTGCTGAGCAAAAGACCTTGTTTGAAAAGTTAGTATGTCATGTTTAGGTTGCCAGATCATCCCCAAATTTCTGGACTTTTCCTGGTTAAGAGATGCCGTACCATCCACCTGTATTAAACTCTGAAGATCTTCACTATTAGTAACCCACTCGCGGAGAAATAGATGTGCATCCGCAAACAATCTGCGTGCTTGCCAGTATGCATATAACAAATCATCTTGACTATCGCTAGTACCCTGCAAATTGTCAATGTATAATCCGCGAGATAATTTACTTGTGTCCTCATGAGTGTCAGCTAGATGTTTTCTGATTGTGGCATTTAACAAAAACTGCGAGCAAGTGGCCCCAAAGAGTACAACCCGAAAACGGTATATTATGATGGGACTTTCAGAGTCGCTAATGTCGCCGAACCAAAGAAAGCGGGTAACATCTCTATCTTCCTCCTTTAGCTTGACCATCAAGAATGCTTTCTCGATGTCACTGGTATAGGCGTACTTTCCCAGCCTAAACCGCAATAGATGTTGGGACAGATCCGACACCATGGACGGGGACCTGTCAACAGGCAGTCATTCAGACTGGGTTGTTGACCTTGGTGGGCAGAACAGTCATACACCACCCGTATTGGTGTGGTGACGCTGTCTTTCTTTACCCCATGATGGGCCAGATAGTGAACCCTACCCTTCTTACACGGTTCCTTGACATCGACTCTCTCTATAAAGCCCCTATCCTCATAACTCCGAAATACATCGTCATACGCCTGGCGCGTGCTCGGTTCGTTAGACAACTTCCGCTACAATGCGCGCAAGCGACCTAATGCCAAACCATAGTTGGTAGGCAGGCTTATCTCACTGTTCTTCCAGGGTAAACTAACTTTATATTGCTTGTCTGAGGCACAGTAGCACACAGACTCGTCAAACCTTTGTAGCGCAACTTCCGAGTCATAATCAGTCTCCATAGGATTAATGCCTATGTGATCCAATCTCCACAGTCGTTCCAGGTCGAACTCGGCAGACATCTTAGGGTCACTAGGTTGGGAATCCTCCCTTCCCAACTCCTCTGCCGCGGTTACATTGACTCTATATATCGAGACCGTGTCGACCAGAACCTTTGACTGTGTAGTATGCACCTTTCCGCTCATGCAGTATCCAAAGTTAGTGGGGATTAAAATTACACCACACATCTTTTTAAATCCAGGGTATACTACTTCATAATAATGATCCACACCAAGTAGAACATGCACCTCACTCTGATTTCCCATGGGATCTGACAAGTTAACCCCTTTGCTACGTAATGCGTGTTCCACCTTCTTCACACCCACAGATACATATTCTGGTAGGGTGTCTACTACGATACAAGTCATAAAGTACCGGTTTTTACGATAGCAATATGAAATCTCCGCTATCTCGTAGTCTTGTTTATCAGTAACCCCTGTGAAGCCCTGTAATCGAAGAGTCTCAGCCCCTACGATTCGGTGCTTCAGTCCCACTAGTACGGACCTCTTTATAAAGGAACGTTGAGACCCTTGATCTAGAAGTACCCGACAAACTTTGTTACTGTCATTACCTTCCATGGGAATCTGTATTGTGGGCAATATAGTGGTGTCTTGCGTGCTACCTAGTGCCACAGTTGTAGTACCCTCATTTTTGACGTCTTTGACTTTATCTGCTGTAGGACACAACTTATCAAAGTGATGTCCTTTGCAGTGGCGACAGGGCCTTAAGTATGTAGCAGTACATTGTCCCTGCTTACCATGTTCTTTACTTAGACAACCTACACATAGCTTCAATCTTTTCGCCTGTGCTAGTTTTGTCTCATTTGTTGGGTATTTTATGCAGAAACTCCATTTATGTTTGTTGTTACATAGCTTACATAGAATCTGAGCAGGTTTCTTATACACACCCTCTTTCTTTACTTTAGTCCCCACTGTCATGCTTACTGTTCCCCTCTTCTCCACATTCTCACTCCCTCCCGACTCATACATTCTCCCTTTGTTCAACTGTAGATTATTGATCTCCTTACTGAACTGAGTTTTGAACTCCCCCAGCTCAAATGATCTTACCTTATCAAGTATTGCCATAGGAAGCTTCTGACGCAAGATAATGACTATCATTTCCTGCGTGGTAAGCCCTAGGGTATCTAGCGATCGAGTATGGCACTCCATATTTGCCCTGAAGTTTGTCAACTCATCAACCTTATACTGTGGTTCTGCGAGCCCCAACAAGGCAACGACATGGGCCATCTTCAACTGCTCTCTATCCCCGTACGTGGACTCTAATAAGTGTACCGCTTCAAGATAACTACCACCTACTACTGCAAAACCCTCTATTAAATGTAAGGCCTCTCCTTCCATTTGTCCCTTCAGATAGTGAAACTTGCGGACATTATCCAAAGAGGATTCATGAACCGTAGATCGAAATACGTCCCAGAAAGCTAACCACTCGGTTAACTTGCCCCCAAATGTAGGAAGATTGAGCTTTAGGAGGTGTACAGTATGTTTTGGTTCAGCCCTTCTATGGGCCCCATTATCGCCTCCCTTCTTACTTGCGACAGCACGCTGTAATAGGCGCTTCGCTCTAAAGACAGGTTCGTCATAGAGGGCGCGATTATCACACTCTGTAACTATCTCTTCCTCTTCTATCATGTCAGCCACAATCACCTCACTCAGAGCCGTAATACGACCGTGGGTAGCCTGGACGTTATCTAGTCTAGCCTCCAATTCCTCTAGTTCAGCAGTAGTGATGAAAGTGTTTAAGTCCACAATTAGCCTATTTATTACTCCCCGAAGTCTCGCCCTTTGATTTTTAGGGGCTTTGATCAGCACCCCACTAGACGGTGTCTTTTTATCGTTTTTATCCATTTTGCATGTGAGCCTATAGGCTATGTATCTAAATGTTACGTTACAAAGACAACGGCCAAATAATAGTCTAATTAAGAGACACCAACCGGCGGACTTCTATGTTACGGAGAAAAAATAGTAAATAGCAATACCTACTAATGGATCATATTGAACAAGAAAAAATGTTAGGTCAGGTCATATGTCACAGGAAGTCTGAAACGGAAAAGAAAATTATTGGGGAAAGATGATGGTTGGGATGCAGGACTTAGGCAGGCGCAATGATACAACCCTGCATTCCGGCTCTAACCATCGCTTGGCTAGCCTTGCCAGTTTATCATAGAGTTCTTCCTGCATCCTGTTATATGTCCCCTTGTTCATTGCCTTAAAATCCCTTACTGGTAGCTAATTCCCGGGTCTGGGCACCAATGTGGTAAACTATCAATGGAAGTTAAATATTACTAAGCTATAATGAATAAAATAAAATCAATCTAAATGAATACTCTATATCTAAATTGAATTCAATCTGAAACAAGCTAATTTATATCCAAAGGTCTCACATACTAAATGTATATAATGATAGGGTAAGGTTATAAGGGTTAATATTAGCCAGGAATTAACTCACCAATAGTTCCACGTGGCAATGAGGCAAGGGAGAACGTTTTACCCAATATGGCGGTGGACAATGGGGAACGAGACTTCGGTTCCCAAGACTCGAGTCAAGTTAAAGAAAGAATAAATGATTACATGGGAAGGGACATGATTATTATAATTTATGCTTATCTATCAGTCAGTCATGATGTCGATGAGAGCGTCGTGATGGTGTAGCTGTGTGTATTGCTGTATGTGTATTGTGATTAGAGGCACAAAAGCACGATCAACTGAGGGCGGAAAATTAGATGTTAACTGGTTGGTGTTCGTGAAGGCTCTGGCGTACCTCAAAAGCACACCTTGCTGCCTTGGCAAACCGCCAGGAGCCCAAATTATCGTACCGCATTTAGGTTGCTCTATACGATAAATTATATTAATATATACGATAAATTCATATATACTACATAAGACCATGGCAATATTGCTTAATAGCATATTAGGCCTTTTATAACTTAACTTATTTACAATCTTATAATATACGATCTACTCGTCCTACGTCGTGCTGTAGGAGAGATCGTGACGTCACAGAGACATACAAGATCACAAAAGAGTCATATTCTATCGTATTTATACGATAATATCAAAGATGCTTCACAATTTGGCTTTAAAGATTCAAACATTCGAATTGGTGGGTTATTCCGACAATCTGTCATCCGTAACATTGTGAGGCTATTGGAAACGTGTTTAGTTTGTCAAATCAAATATACACATTGTTCATTTTACAATAATTATATGACTGCGCTTTTTTAGAGCAATCTCTTTCTAAAGCACCTTATTTAAGAAAGATCGCACATCACACACCATCCTCTGCAGTGTATTGAAGATTTAATTGGGAAATGAGGCATCAGAACTTGATAAAGGCTGTGCTAACATTTTCAACCTATTTCCTTGCTTGACTCGGCAGCGGCAATGTAGCCGGGAGACTGTGTACCTGATAGCAAATTCTACTCTAACATAGTTTGGTGCTCTTTATATAATTATAAGGGAACTAGCAATAAATGACTGTATACACAACACTTATAGCCTCATGAAAATTGTAGTGTATCATACTCTTCTTGTGCCAATGAAATGCATAGGGCTGTGCATTCAAGATACAATAAAACTGATATCCATCAGTTTACCGAAACCTCTTGATGTCAAATAGTTAGTGTGACCGTTTCATACGGCTAATCGCTCAATAAAATCGCATCAGTTCACTTCATTTTATTTCTATCGACAAACATCAAGCATGAATACAAGAGTTGATTGACGCCAGCGCCACCTGTTGTCTTTTACCAGCACATTAGTGAGATAGTGTGAGCTCAGGATACCAGTTACCCTATTAACGACTATATCGCACTTTCCGGGCTGTGATAGACATGCAGCTTGAGAGAGGTCAGGCGAAGTGAGGTGTAGGACATACACAATACAGTAAGCAGTTCACATTCTGGCTTCTACAAGTGAACACCCTTCCTCAGGTAATTATGCAATATTTGTTTATTTGTGAGAGTACTCTAGTCTTCATTAGAGAAGTTTATGATTTTGAAATTTGGTTAAGTGAATTTGACGAAGTGGCGATTTCGGTTTAAAGATTTTGGTTTGTCAATGGCATAGATTTGGAGATTTGTTTTATTTATTGTTTTATTATTTTTATTTATTTATTTGTTTAACTCTTGAGTCAACTTAATTCAAAAGGCTTTCTTTAATCCATGTGTAACTTGCAAAACCTTTAATTCCTCGCTTCCAATATATAGTTTTGGTTTTTCTGTATCTAAAACTAAACTTTTAATTAAACGGGCTAGTGTAGTGTAACTAGAGTTTTGCTTGACTCTAGGAAATCTATGGATCTTAATTGTTTTAACTTGTGTTACGTATATGGAACATTAATTGCCTAACGATTTGTCTCTGACCTTATTTGGTCAGATGGATCTGTTGCTTGTTTGGCTTACTCCACTAAATAAGCTTTAATTGGTCTAGGTGGGTTCTTTTTGTTTGTAAGTGGGGAGGGTATGCTTGGCTAAAAGACAAACTAAAATTTATTGCTAAAACATTCAATTTATAAATTACTCTTATGATTAGTGAAATATTCCATCATCAAATCTTAGTTTTACCTTTCTGTTTTCAGATCATTAGTCTACAACTGAGGATTGCCTATAGAAAACTGCTTCACCATGGCTAAGGCTGTAAGTACCGTCTGTGTTTTCTCCTTGTGAAGTTTAGTATTGGATTAGAAAGTTCACTAAGAAAACTGTCTAGCACTTCACTTGTTTCAGCGCTTTTATAGTAATAGTTGGCTAGATTTGAAGTTTTTAAACTTTCAAAATAAATTTGAGTAAATTTGTGTTTAAAGTTTATACATTTCTTTTTTAAATCCTATGGCAAAGTAGAGGTATGACTAGATAATTGAAGTTGTGTAAATTAGTTTAGTTTATTCTACCTAATGGATTACAGTCTGTACTCTAGTTGTACTTTGGAATTCTGAACGCTTTAAAATGTATTTAATAATTTTAAAAATTAAAGTAAAATTTAATTCACCTGATTAAAGCTTTACATATCTAGTTTTCTAGTTCGTCCTGAGACTGCTCGGTGTTTAGTAGTATAACGTAATCTTTTTTTACTTTTAAGTTATCAGTTTCTTTGGGTTCTCCGCTAGTTATCTTGGTTGTTGATGCTTAATCACTTTATCAATCCGTCTAGTAAGCTCCTAATTTTTGTTTACAGATTGTACTGCTGCTGGTGTTGTGTGTGATGGTGTCCCTGGTGAGCTGCCAGTACGGTTATGGTGGGGGTTACGGCAGCAGTAATTTCGGTGGTGGCTACGGTGCCCGTAATTATGGTGGGCAACACGGTAGTGAATATGGAAGAGTTAATTACGGTGGCGGTAACTACGGTGATGGATATGATGGTAATTACGGTCGGGGCTACGGTGGCGGTAACTACGGTGGTGGATATGGTGGCGGTAATTACGGTTACGGTGGCGGTAATGGTTATAATGGATAAGGTGGTGGCAGAGACTTCTAAGATTATTGAGTTGTTGCTGGATATTTAAACTATAAATAAAATTGATTAAAGTGTGTTTATGGCTTTTATAATCTTCCTAGAATTTGGGTTGTGATAATTAACACTCTAAATGCCGGTTAAAGTTTTCAATGCACGGTGTGATATGAGTTACACTGACTAGACATTTTAGTCTTCTCCACGAATCTTAAATTGAAACTAAATCTTAAAATTTAGAATTCTCGGGTCTTAAATTCTCGGTCTATTTTTTGTATCCATTTAGATTATATAAATGTTCAGGAAAAATATAAATTTCATGTTAAAATCCTTGCCGGGGCAATTATAATTAAACTATCTTTAGTTCATGTAGAATATAACTTCGATAACTGGCTTAATGTACAGGTCTTCTATATATACAGGGTGATCCAGAAATATATGCCGAAAATCTGGGGATGTATTCCTGACACCTAATTGAATGTAAATTACGAAATGGCAATTGGCAATTCTCAAGAGTTTTCGAGTTACAGCACCTCCAAGGTCTGCCAGGAATGTGTTTAAATCCAGGGATTGTACAAATGTCAGACAGATGCGAAATTACTTAACGACCGTAAAGTAATACAGCACCGTAAATGTTATTCTCATACTGGAAATACAGTTTAATTTTTTTAATAAATCACGTTGTCCTTGGTAAATGTTTCCTTTACAAGAATTCCCGGAGTAAAACGCCTTCAAGCAGACCTGTTAGGCGATGTAACTCGACAACTATTGATATTTGCTTCTATGGTAATTTAGCGATTTACATTCAATTATGTGTCCGGAATACATCTGATTTTCGGCACATATTTCTGGATCACCCTGTATATTGTTTGTCTTTATTCAATCCAGATGTCTCTACCTTCTAGGGTATTCTCCACTAGCCTTAATGAAGAGAACCATATTGAATGGCAGAAAGGTAGTTTACTTTTAAAGTATATAAAACCTATTTTTAAAAAATGCACCACAGACTCGAGAATCAGTGTTTTTAACACTGATCTGATCCAACGTCTTGTGAGTTCATAGTTTCATTAAGGCTTTTGCTTATTTTTGCCATTTGCAGCACATTCTAGATCCACTGTTCGAGAATGACTAACCCCACAACTCTAAAAATGAAACTAAATCTTAATTCCCTAACTGTAGCACCTGATGCCGGAAGATGGTACAGATAGCGGTGTTTTTTATTTATAAAAATTTGTTTTCGGGGTGAAGTATTGGATGTAATATTTCCTTTATAAACTGTTTACAACTCTAATTATTTTGTTAAATGCCAAACTGTTTTGTATTTTTCTTTCAACCTAGGAAAGACCGAAGTAATCTTGGATGATGCAAATTATGATCCTCAAGTAGTCTGCAGATAACTTTCATATAATGGTAAAATAAAGCCATGTTGAAAGATTAATAAAACTAAATGTGGGCATTACAAAGTTATTGCATAATGTTATATTAATGCAGTCATGAATATTAATTCAGATGCAAACTTATTCGAAGTAGACTCTGGTTGAATTTAATCTCTACTAATTTTTATTGGGTATTTGCATTTCAGATTCCCCGCCGTTAGGGGAGCCACCTTGTCGTGGTGGCGGGGTTTGAAGCGTGGCCGGTGGCCTGTTTCTCGGGGGGGCCACAGCCCTTCTTAGGATTGGGGCCCCGCCGGCCTCGTGGGCTAAGTCCTCCCTCCTCGTTGGTTTCCGGAAGCCTGCGAGGTACCGCTTTTCTGTTTTTTTTTCCTCTACCTTTTTCCTTTTCTTTACTTCACCTTCTTCTAACGTTGCAGGCTGGACTATTCTTTATGCTTTGCTGGAGGGTGGATGTGGACGGCGTTCCCTTCCACCCGTAGAACTGTAGTAACTGACTAGCCCGCACGAGGGGAATCTTTTATCGTCAAATCTCGCCCTCTGTGATGGACCCGATACTGACTAGTTGACCGCCCATTAGGCACAGGGGGTCGGGGTGTATATCCGGGTTTGACTCCTGGGGCATGTACCTTGTCCTCTAATTTGTGGCTCCGTGGTGGGTGTGGAGCTTCTCCCGGATGAACCATGTTACCTTCGTCTTATGGAGCCTTCTTCTGGATCTTCGATCACCGGCGCTGGCGATGATATGGCTGATGTGTTTGTCTCTCCTTCCTTGCCCATCCTCTACTCGGTTGGTGGTAGATCTTTGCCTACCACTATACCGGGTCCTTTACCGACCCATGCACTGTCTGTGACCGTCCATTCGACCTCTGCTCTTCATACAGTTCCGAGCCTAGTCGTGTAGAGTTCTCTTGGCACGTCTACCTCCTCTACGTTCGCTTCCTCCCTAGCCGCTCACTCCGTTCCTGCCCCTTTGTCCTCTTCCGTGTCCCACTCCGTTCTACCTGATCAGCCCTCTTCCATTCGTCCGTTCGCTCTCTCCTCTGCTTCCTTTTCCACTCTTCTTCCCTCGGCCTCCTCCACTTCCTCGGTTTCTTCCCCTTCCTCTCGTATAGTCACTTTCGAACCGTATCTCCCACCCGTTCCACATTCTTCTTCTTTTCCTTCTCCTCCCGTTCCTTCCGCTCCTCGCCCTCGTTTTTCTGTTTTCCCTTTATCCTCACTCTTTGCCCCTGCTGACTTTATTAAGTTCTTCTCAGTCCCCGCCTCAGCTCCTCTCGCAGGAGATGACCTCCTGTTCCACCTGTGTCTCCTTCAGCAGGTGGGCAGGGATGTCACCTTCCACTCCCGCCATGATGACTCCCGTCTCGTTACGGTCCAGAACGAACATCAGCCTGCTGCTATGTCGACCATTGTTGACTTCTCCGGAACTTCCATCCCAGCCCTTAAAGACCAAAGACTGAACTCCTGTACGGGTACCGTCTTGATCCCTCCTTCCATCCGTCTCTGTGGTCAGCAGTTCGCAGACTGTGCCGAACTTATTAAGTCTATTGTTGTTGCTCAAGACCATGTTGTGGTTAGTCTTGTCTGCTACACCATCCCACCTCGCACCAATCGCCGCCATCCTGCCAATATCGCCAAAATCACGTTCGATGGTCGGTCTCTCCCTTCTCACGTTATTGTCGGCGGTACTCGCCTGCCCGTCACCGAGTCCCTACCTCGTCCTCAGCAGTGTCGCGGTTGCTGGCGCTTTGGGCATCCTGTTAAGTACTGTCGCTCTTCCGCTACCGACTGCCCTAGGTGCCCACGCTGTGCACTATCTGGCCATCTCGTCGGTGACTGCTGGTCTCCAATACGATGCTGCCAAAACGGTCAGGGCTCCCATTCTGCTGATTCCCGAGATTGTCCCGTTTTTAAATTAGAGTCTGAAGTTACGATCCTTAAGACAATGCACGGCCTTACTCATTCTATGGCTCGTCAGGCAGCTCGCCGCCTGGGCTTCTCCCCTCATCCGTTTTCAACTGTTCTATCTCACCCTCCCGTGTCTCCTCCACTTCTTCCGCCCCCCCCCCCTCCCCGTTGTGCCTCCATCATCCTCGTCCTCCTCTCCCTCTACTTCTCCGGGTCCGTCGTCTGTCCCTTCTTCTCATCCTTCTTCCTCTCCTTCTTCAGTTTCTTCTGTCTCCCCCGTCCCCTTGGCTGTCTCATCGTGCTCTCTCCCTTTATCTAACTCTTTTTCTGTTCTTAACTCTTCTACTTCTACTTCCTCCCCCCCTCCTTCCACTACTCTTCCTCGCTCCACTTCTTCCGGTTTGTCTCGACGCCCCATCAACCAGCGTTCTCGTCCGACGCCTCCTCCTCGTTCTCTTCCTCCGTCCTCGTCTCGTATTCCAAGATTCCCTCCCAGCTTCCTGCCGTCCCTGTACCAAACTAGTTTCGAAACATTTTCCCCGTCCTCCCTTTCTTCTCTCTCCCGCCTCCTCTTCTAAACGCAGGGACCGCCTCCACAGTGTGCGGGTCCCAGTGGGAAGAAGAAAAGCTCAGCCCTCCTCTCCTCCCCCCTTTCTCCTGTCCTTTGTCCTATGTCCAACCCCCGATTCCTTAGACTTAAACTTTGAATCTTTGCCCAAGATTGAGGAGTATATTCTTTCTTCTCATCCGCCGCCTATTTCCGTTTCTGCCGACGTTCATCCCATCCCTTCTACTTCTACGCTCTCCCCTACCCCTCTCCCGCCTTCCCCTACCACTCTCCCTCCCTCCTCTGGCCTTCCCCCTCCCGGGCCTCTCCTTCTCGTTCCTCATCCTCCCGTCCTTCCCCCTCCCTCCTCTCCCCTTCCTCCCTCTCCCTGTAGGCCTCTCTTCTATCTTCTTCTCCTTCCTATTAAGCCTCCCTATGCCACCTGGTTATCAATCTTCTTTCCCTCCTTGTTCTTCCTCGTCCCCCATTCCTTCCATTATTACTCACCGTTAACCTCATCAGTCTTTTCTTCGATGTACATAAGTCTGTGTGTTCTTATTGTTCTTGTTCTTTGTCCCTCTTTCTTTCCTCTTGTATGTATGCGTCTTTCCCGCTGTTTGCTGTATTTTGTGTGTCTGTGTTGTCTATAGTGTATCTGTTTTCTTCCCACTTGTGTGTTACTTTTGTTGATGTTTTCTCTGTTTTCTCTTTCTTTGTTTTCTTCGATTTTTCCGTTCCTTTCTTCTCTTTTTGTTTTTTGTTTTTTTGTTTTTCCTCCCTTGTTCCTCTTTAGTTCGGCGTGTTTTTGTTCCGCCTCTCTGATGTGTTTGTATATGTCGTTTTTATTCTCTCTTTTACAGCTTATTTTCTCGTACTTTCATTTTAGTATTTTTAGTATGTCCATTTTGCAATGGAACCTTCGCAGTTTTTCTCTTCAGAGAGACGATTTGCGTTTTTTACTCTCTTCCCATTCCCCTAAGGTTGTCTGTCTCCAGGAAACTTGTCTTCTTTCTCCTCCGATTCCTGTTCCTGGCTACCGTTTTATCAGTTCTCCTCATTCTCTTTCCGACACTTTTATTCTCCTTCACCACTCTGTTCCTTACGTAGAGTTTTCCTGCCCTACTTCCCTCCCTTGCACCTTTGTTAGGGGTTTTCTTGGTCGATGGATTACGGTTGTTTCTCTTTATTTCTGTCCTTCTGTTCCCGTCGATTTTGGCTCTTTTACCATGTTTTTAGCTCGGCTGCCTCCTCCGTTTTTATTGCTTGGTGATTATAATTGTAGGCACACCCTGTGGGGTGATTCTACCATTACCTCACGTGGTTGTGCATTAGAGTCTTTCATTACTAATAATAACCTCTTTCTTCTTAATACTGGTTCCCTGACTTATTTTGATGCTAGAACACGTTCTTTTTCTTGTCTTGATCTTTCTTTGTGTTCCCCTTCCCTGTCTCTTCTTTTTCATTGGTCTGTTTTGGAGGATTCTCTCTATAGCGACCATTTCCCTGTTCTGCTCTCTCCTACCTCCTATTCTCCTGTCCCTGGTCCTCCTCGTTGGTGCATCCAGTGTGTGGACTGGTCTTCTTTTGCTTCACTATCTATCCCTTCCTTACCTCCGTCTGATTTTTCATCTGTACATGATTTACTAGCCTTTTTTCTAGTCACAGTTTTGAGTGCTGCCTTAGTCTCTATTCCTCTTCCCGTCTTTTACGTCTAAACGTGTTCCTTGGTGGTCCCCGAACTGCTCCAAGGCTCTCCGCGTCAAACGGGCTTCTTGGAAGAGCTTTCGTCGTAAGAGTTTTACTCCCGCTCATGATCGTTCTTTTATACTTTTTCGTCAGGCGTATGCCTTCCTCCGTCGCACAGTCAGGTCTGCTAAACGTCAGAGTTAGGTGTCCTATGTTTCCTCCATTACGTCCTTCAGTCAGTCTGGAAACGCATTCGCAACATTTCGGGCAAGCGTTTACCTCCTCATTCTCCTATGCTTCATTTTCATGGGAGTCTGTTGAGGCAGTCGCCGATCGTTTGGGTCTTTACTTTAGCTCGGTCAGTAGTGGCTCTCATCTCCCCCCCCCCCCCGGAATTTCATTCACTTAAAGCCGTCGCAGAGACTTCTCCAGTTGTTTTCATTCTGTCTTCGGCAAAGTCGTACAACGCCCCGTTTTCTTCCCGTGAGTTGCTCTTCGTGCCTGTAAGGCTACTTCTGAGGGTCTTGATGGCGTTCATAATTTAATGCTTCAGCATCTTTCCACTGAGGCTTTGGTATTTGTATTGGCTATTTTTAATAAGGTTTGATCGTCTGGTGTTTTCCCTCCTGCATGGAGTTCTGCTCTTACTATTCCTTTTCTTAACACCTTACGAGCGGCCTATGCGGTTTATTTATGTGTACCGCACAGCGGGGTGTTTTTAGCCAAAATAGGGCTGTTTACGTGATCATTTTCATGCCTAAATAAGACCCAGAACGTAAAACAAGTACCTATCCCTGAAAGGGCATAAACAGAGCTTTCGAATGACACCATAACGATCCTTGTATGATGGATAGTTTTCTTGCAATAACCGTGCAACGCGAGTGCAAAAAGCAGGTAATTCGGTACTTTCAGTACATAATTGAGTATGTAGCGAGTGAGAGAGGGAGGAGGGAGCTGAGATTTGTGTCAGTAGGTTCGCCGCGGTGGTCTGGAGCAGTCATACGCTCGCTAGTCTCCTGCCACCACTTGTCTCTCTCTCTCAGCCACATTACGTGCTGAAATTGCCACTCGACCTATGTCGAGCGCCGCCACATAGTCCAGCTTTATTTAACTCGACTTATGTTGCTCGCCGCTAAATAAGGGTTAAACCTGGAAAGTCGGGTTTCTCGCCCCAAGACTATCGCCCTTGTGACGCTCCTGCATAGTAGCCACGTGCGGGCATGCGCGCATGTCGGCTGCCCAGCCGTTTAGAAACCGGCTGGCGGCAGCCGGCCGGCCAGCTTTTCCTTGGTATATATCCTACGACAATGTAACTAATGTCTGGGATATTCTTATGTTGTTTCACAGCTTGAAGCTGCCCTTATTCTTAACCAACGCATCTTAGTATATTTTATTCTCGATATTTGATTGTTTCATTATAATATATAAGATGTAAGTCTAGTGAGAGTGGGAGGAGACGAGCGGGAGAGAGAGACCGGCTGGGGGACGTTGCTTTGCGCGGAGAGTCTAGCTTGGGACGAGCCTGATGTTGCCAATTTGATTGCAACGTTAGGCTTAGTTTCGACTCACGCAAGGGGTAGAGGATTTTGACCCGGCAACTGTGTTGAGTGTTGCCAAGCATGGGAGGTATTTTGCATGCCTAGGGTGGGGTCCAGACAGATTCAAGACTCGGAGCTCACCTCACTGTCGTACCCTTCGGACCCCCTTGATATCTATCCCTCTCAACCCCACTTAGAAACTTTCTCTCTTACTTTGTATACCTTCCTTCCCCTACTTCACCACTCTATTTAATTATCCCATCCCCTTGATAGACCTTATATCTATTATTGTATTAACTACGAGCTCTCAGATAATTAGATAGGATTTAGGGCCTTATGCAGAGACGTAATTGTTAATGAGACCTAGGAAGCTTTTTTGTTGTCTCATATTTGGTGGTTTCATGCTTGCTAGTGTGTTCTTGTGTCAGGTTAGCAGGGGCTAGACCGGAGGGGAGGCTTTTTGCGATCCTTTAAGTAAAGTCTGCTGGTGCGAGTCCTGTGGACCCGCATGACTTTACTAGGATACCCGTGGGAGTCTGGGGGCATTTTCTTGGCTGTGTCCCTGTGTGTCTAGTGTTGTGTTGTGTGAGGACCCTTGCCTAGTCCACTCAGCACTGCGCTAGCACGTCTTGCTTTTGATTTAGGGTCGCCAGGAGAGAGTCAGATACTTGCGATCTGAGTCTCTCAAGAGAGCACCCTTTCAATTAGAGTAATTTGGCGCACAGACTTGGGAACGTCCCTAGGCTAGAGCAGGTGGCTCAGCCCGGGTATCCGAAGCCTATATCCTTCCGGCTAGACCTCTGCCACCTGGCAGATTAACAGTTAGTGGTTTATTATATCTGTATGCTTGTTATTGTGCCACAGTTTACCGTCTTTGTGAGCATTGTGAGTCAGGGTGTGGCTTAGAGACTCTGTCCGAGCAGGCTTGCCTGACTAAGAGTGAGAAGCACACCTGTATGTGGTTATGTTGCGAGTTGCTGCCTTTATTTAATTATACCTATGCCATTATACACTGTATGGCCTATCACTAGTATTTATTCCTGCTTATGAGTTAAGAGTTCTCTAAATCCGTAACGTATTTTCTTTGCTAAGCATCAGATCCTACAGTAGCCGCATGCAGTTTAGAAACCCGCATCTTGTCTACCGGTACGATGTTTTGAGGACTGTTTGCTTTCACCTTCTTTCACGCAGGGGTGATTAGTTGTATTAATTAACGTAACGTTAAATGTACTTTCTTCTAGTTTGTTATTAAATTGTTTCTGCAATTTAATTCCGTTATCTATCTTTTCCTTGAAGCTTTAAGTCAACTTAATTGTGTGATCTTTTATATAGCCTGCTTGACTATCAGCAGTCTATAGTGCGTGCACCCTGTAACCGAGTCATAGGATACCTCGTTGTCCAGGCAGGACTCTTGACGGTCTAGGGTGGTTTGTTGCCTGGGTTTATAGATAAGGGTTGGATCTAGCGTTTTCCGTTGTTGCTTGTTGCCACATACCTAGTCCAATAGAAAGAGCCCAGTGTTTATATATCCCAGGACGTAACAAATGGCGACCTTGCATAGGATTTACTGAACAGAGGAATATAGTGGTCATTTGTTTTGAGATTCCTTATGATTAGAGGAATACAGTTGACATAGTTTTTTTTTTGGAGCAACCAATATAACACATTAAAGACTTTAAATAACATTAGTATATACATACTTGCATAGGAGATAAGGCACATTCTATAACCGTGATAATTACTGCAGTACACAAGCATGTCTAATACATCAGAACACAGTGATGGGTCAGGTCACGATACGGGGTCGGAGGGAGAAAGACCTGTGGAATGGCTAGTCGATAGCGAGGAGGGTGCTAGAAGATTTTTAGAGGTGCCCCTTACCGCTGCCAGGGTGTTGAAGCTGAATAAGTATGGCTTAAAGTGTGTGGCAGGTCTTCAGGGTCACCAGAGCTTAAGTGGCATGAGGAAAGATCAGCTGAGGACTTTGATATTGGGTTTAGAAGGGAGAGACCTGGGTGGAGAGGCGACTGGGGGTCCCGGTCCCCAGCCCCCCCTCCACTCTACCCCCGTATCAAACGTCAGTGTGCCTGAATTTAGTACATACACCCAAGTTGATGGTCAATGGCAGCGTGGAATTCAATCACAGGGACCCTCTCCATTAAATGCACCTTCCCCTCCTCAAGGGTTGACTCCAGATTTGTTGTTTCGGCTTGAGATGGCCAAGGTTGAGGTTGCTAGAGCTCAGGTTGAGGCTACCGAAAGACAGGCTAGAGCTCAGGTTGAGGCTGCCGAGAGACAGGCTAGTGTGCAGGCTGATGTTGCTAGAGCTCAGGCTGAGGCTGCAGAGAGAACAGCTATACGAGAGGCTGAACTGCAGGCAGAGTCTACTAGGTATCGGGCTGACAGGGAGCTGGAGAGATCTCGAGTGGAGGTAACAGGGCGAAATATTGGGGGAGGTAACAGACATCGGGACCAATCATTGTCGCACCTGCTTAAACTAGTTCCTGTGTTCGATGAATCATGTGTGACTGAGTTTTTTATGCGATTTGAGAAGAAGTGTCAGGAACACCAGTGGCCTCAGGAAAAGTGGGCAGCATTAGTTTCATCAAGACTCCTAGGAAAGGGGCTAAAAGCGTATGATGCACTACCTTTAGAGTCCTGTGTAGTTTATGATGAGCTAAAGAAGGCTGTGCTACGGGCCTATGAGTTACAACCAGAAACATACCGCTTGAAGTTTCGGGGTGTTACTAAGGGCAAGGATAGTACCTTCCTAGAACACGCCCGGGACTTGTCTGATGCACTACAACATTGGCTGCGTTCTGAGAGGGCAGCTACTTTTGAGGAGTTGAGTGAGCTGGTTCTCTTGGAGCAGTTCTTTAAGTGCACAGGCGGGGACTTAACATTAAATATAAAGGACAAAAATCCTAGAACTCTCCAGGAGGCAGCAGAAATGGCTGACCTCCGACTGTCATTAATTCGAGGGTGCGGAGCAGCAGCTAGGAGTGAGTCGGGTGCAAAGGATCGTACCCCTCCCCCTCCCAAGAATTTTGATACACATAAATATACAAAACCATCTAGCACTGACAATAAAACTGAACATAAACCAAATACCGTCCCGTATAAGAAGTCTAATGGTACCTCCCACTCCCAAGGGAAACCAAAGAGTAAAGAGTGCTTTGCATGTCACAAAGAGGGTCACTTTGCAAATGCTTGTCCGAACAAGCCACCGAACAAGGTTGTGTCATTGGCCCGCAGCATAGGGGTGTCGCCTATATCTTCTGAGTTTGCCAAGGGTAGTTCGTCAGAGGTTGGGACACAGCTTGCGTTCAAGAGTCCGGAAGGCTCGAACCCTGTCCGCGACGTCTTTGGGGGTCATAGAGGGCATGGTTTTGTGAGGTGGGCTGGCGAAAGGCGAGGAGTTAAGCTATTGCGTGATACTGGGGCTTCTCAGACCTTGTTAAGGAACTTTACTGGTAGACCGATTAACGCTGCTCGGGTGGTGGTAGTTCATGGGATCAATGCTACGAAGTCCTACCCGCTGGTGCGGATGGAGCTGAAGGTGGGTGGTGTGGCGAAGGAGCTGGATGTCGGAATTGTAGAGAACTTGCCTGTTGGAGGCGTCGACCTCCTCCTCGGCAACGACTTTGCGGTGCCTGCTTCTAAGGTTTCACCCTTGGTCGTTGCCGAGAAGGCGGCCGACGTTAGTAGGGAGGAACAGGAGTGGGTTGAGAAGTATAGCGTTCAAACCATGGCGTGCGTTGTGACGCGTTCTCAGACATCCGGAGCCTTGCAGCCACCACCTCAGTCTATCAAACCGCGGAGGCAAGGTCACAAGAAAACGGGAAGTGTTGGTCAATTGGAGAGTTTTGAGCCGGCAGTGTTTCTTGGTGACCCATTATTGGCACCTATGTTAGAGTCTGGAGAGGCCCCGGGGCCTGTCACCGCTAGTGCAGGTGCAGGGCAGGATCTGCGACAGCATCGTTATGCGCAGCGTGAGGAAAGGATGGCTCAGCGGGACATTGGAGGTGGAAATAAATTATTTAAGATGAACTTGGATAATCTCGCACCTGCTGATATATGTTCCTTGCAGCTGGAAGATCCTGAAGTCAGGGCGTGTGGTAATGGTGCTGTCGAACTGGAGAGCGATGGGGATGCGCAGCCTGGTGATTTTTTCTTGTCCGAGGGGATCTTGTATCGGAGACATCAGGATCCCAAGAAAAAGTGGGATGGCGGGTCAGGATTAGTGGACCAGTTAGTAATACCGAGGGTGTGCCATGAGAGCTTATTGAGATTAGCTCATGATGTGCCTTTGGCAGGGCACCTGGGGGCACGTAAGACGGAGGCAGCTCTGAGCAAGCTTTTCTGGTGGCCTGGGTTAAAGGCGAGTGTCGTGTCATGGGTGTCACAGTGTCACACTTGTCAAGTGGTTGGGAAACCCAATCAGGTCATCCCGAGAGCCCCGTTACAACCCATCCCTGTCATTGGGCCGCCCTTCAGCAAAGTAGTTATCGATATGGTTGGCCCATTGCCCCCCACTAGTGCCGGCAATACATTTTTACTAATTGTAATGGATGTAGCAACACGGTATCCAGATGCTTACCCCATGTGCAACAGGATGGCTAAGACTGTTGTCAAAAACCTACTTGTCTATTTCTCTCGTTATGGCTACCCTCAGGAGATCCAGTCTGATCAGGGATCCAATTTTACTTCTGCTCTGTTTAACCCTTAATTAGCGGCGAGCAACATAAGTCGAGTTAAATAAAGCTGGACTATGTGGCGGCGCTCGACATAACTCGAGTGGCAATTTCAGCACGTAATGTGGCTGAGAGAGAGAGACAAGTGGTGGCAGGAGACTAGCGAGCGTATGACTGCTCCAGACCACCGCGGCGACCTACTGACACAAATCTCAGCTCCCTCCTCCCTCTCACTCGCTACATACTCAATTATGTACTGAAAGTACCGAATTACCTGCTTTTTGCACTCGCGTTGCACGGTTATTGCAAGAAAACTATCCATCATACAAGGATCGTTATGGTGTCATTCGAAAGCTCTGTTTATGCCCTTTCAGGGATAGGTACTTGTTTTACGTTCTGGGTCTTATTTAGGCATGAAAATGATCACGTAAACAGCCCTATTTTGGCTAAAAACACCCCGCTGTGCGGTACACATAAATAAACCGCATAGGCCGCTCGTAAGGTGTTAAGCAGACCATGCAGCAACATGGGATAGTGTCTGTGGTGTCATCTGCCTACCATCCCGACAGTCAGGGAGTTTTGGAAAGGTGGCACTCGACTCTCAAGAGTATGTTGCGGTGTTATTGCATGGCAAATGGGAAGGACTGGGATTTAGGTCTCCCATACGTTTTATTTGCTGCGAGAGAAGTACCTGGGGAGAGCTTGGGATTTAGCCCGAACGAGTTGGTTTTTGGACACAGGGTCAGGGGGCCCCTCCACATAGTCAAGGAGATCTGGGAGGGAGTCACAAAGCCATGCTCGCTTCTAAAGTATGTTGTTGAAAACCGTGAGAGAATGCTAAAGAGCCTGGAGGTAGCAGGTAGGAACCTTAAGAGTTCACAAGCTCAGATGAAGGACAGATACGACCAGAAGGTGAAGCTGAGGGAGTTTGAAGTAGATCAGGAGGTACTGATACTACTACTGCCTCTGGTGGGACACCCCTTGTCTGCCAAGTATTCTGGTCCGTATCGGGTTGTATGGAAGGTTTCTGATCTCGACTATTTAGTAGCTACTCCTGATCGTAAGAAAAAGAACCAACTTTGCCAAGTAAATCTGATGAAAGAGTATGTGAGGCGCCCCTCCGAGCCTCTCACTGTCCCGGCGTTGATCTGCAGCGATCGTGGTGGAGAAGGAGGAAGGGACAGTCAAGCTGCGGGGGAGGATAATTGGGATTGTCATGTTTCCGCGGATCAGTGGGCGGGGAATTCTAGACAAGTGGCTCACGAGTTGATATTGCACCTGCCTGAGCAACAGCGTGTAGCTGTGCAGCACTTGTTTGATTCAAACCCAGCTGTTTTCGCGGAGCATCCTGGCCTCACTACTCAAGCGGTGCACGATGTCGATGTTGGGGACCACCCGCCCTTTAAATCAGTGCCATACCGTGTTCCCCCTATTAAATTACCAGCACTTAGGAAAGAGCTGGATTATATACTGAAACGTGGGCTGATTTCGGAGGGTGCAGTAAGGTGGACTTCCCCCGTCACACTGCAGCCCAAACCAGATGGCAAGGTGCGGTTTTGTATAGAGGACTTCAGCAGACCTTTTCAGCTGGCGACTGATGCCAGTGGCGTAGGGGCTGGGGCTGTCTTGTTACAGACAGATGATGAAGGTATCGAACATCCAGTGAGTTTTTACAGTAAAAAATTCAATAGTGCACAAAGGAATTACTCTGTAATTGAAAAAGAACTCCTGGCGATAGTGCTGGCGCTCAGGCACTTCGATGTATATATTCCTGCTTTCGGACCAGTCGTAGTGGTTTATACCGATCATCACCCTCTGAAATTCTTTAATCAGTTTCATAACCGGAATATGAGGCTGACCAGGTGGTCACTCATGCTTCAGGAGTATAATCTGGACATACGCCATATTGCCGGTTCTGATAATGTGATAGCGGATTGTCTATCAAGGGTGGATGATGTTGGTTAGACTGCCACAGGATTGAGGGTTGAGTGTGGAGGAAAATAGGCTGTCACTGTAGTTCAGCCGAAAAAAACAAATTAAAAAAGCAAAAACCTTATAAAAACTCTTAATTTTTATAACGTGTAGAATTTTGTATAAGATGTTGTAGCAGTATCTAAGTTGAATGTTTTCGCTTATTGTCGCTAGCGCAACAGTCTTTATTTTTGTTATATATAGTGCCTTGTGTCGCAACAGTGTGTGGTACTATGAGAAGCTTTCTGTTAGATATGAAGAACTTAGTCAAGGGTCTTATATCTTGGGGGAGGTGTGACGCTCCTGCATAGTAGCCACGTGCGGGCATGCGCGCGCGTCGGCTGCCCAGCCGTTTAGAAACCCGCTGGCGGCCACCGGCCGGCCGGCTTTTCCTTAGTATATATCCTACGACAATGTAACTAATGTCTGGGATATTCTTATATTGTTTCACAGCTTGAAGCTGCCCTTATTCTTAACCAACGCATCTTAGTATATTTTATTCTCGATAGTTGATTGTTTCATTATAATATATAAGATGTAAGTCTAGTGAGAGTGGGAGGAGACGAGCGGGAGAGAGAGACCGGCTGGGGGACATTGCTTCGCGCGGAGAGTCCAGCTTGGGACGAGCCTGATGTTGCCATATGCATTTGATCGCAATGTTAGGCTTAGTTTCGACTCACGCAAGGGGTAGAGGATTTTGACCCGGCAACTGTGTTGAGTGTTGCCAAGCATGGGAGGTATTTTGCATGCCTAGGGTGGGGTCCAGACAGATTCAAGACTCAGAGCTCACCTCACTGTCGTACCCTTCGGACCCCCTTGATATCTATCCCTCTCAACCCCACTTAGAAACTTTCTCTCTTACTTTGTATACCTTCCTTCCACTACTTCACCAATCTATTTAATTATCCCCATCCCCTTGATAGACCTTATATCTATTATTGTATTAACGACGAGCTCTCAGATAATTAGATAGGATTTAGGGCCTTATGCAGAGACGTAATTATTAATGAGACCTAGGAAGCTATTTTGTTGTCTCATATTTGGTGGTTTCATGCTTGCTAGTGTGTTCTTGTGTCAGGTTAGCAGGGGCTAGACCGGAGGGGAGGCTTTTTGCGATCCTTTAAGTAAAGTCTGCTGGTGCGAGTCCTGTGGACCCGCACGACTTTACTGGGATACCCGTGGGAGTCTGGGGGCATTTTCTTGTCTGTGTCCCTGTGTGTCTAGTGTTGTGTTGTGTGAGGGCCCTTGGCTAGTCCACTCAGCACTGCGCTAGCACGTCTTGCTTTTGTTTTGGGGTCGCCAGGAGAGAGTCAGATACTTGCGATCTGAGTCTCTCAAGAGAGCACCCTTTCAATTAGAGTAATTTGGCGCACAGACTTGGGAACGTCCCTAGGCTAGAGCAGGTGGCTCAGCCCGGGTATCCGAAGCCTATATCCTTCCGGCTAGACCTCTGCCACCTGGCAGATTAACAGCTAGTGGTTTATTATATCTGTATGCTTGTTATTGTGCCACAGTTTGCCGTCTTTGTGAGCATTGTGAGTCAGGGTGTGGCTTAGAGACTCTGTCCGAGCAGGCTTGCCTGACTAAGAGTGAGAAGCACACCTGTATGTGGTTATGTTGCGAGTTGCTGCCTTTATTTAATTATACCTATGCCATTATACACTGTATGGCCTATCACTAGTATTTATTCCTGCTTATGAGTTAAGAGTTCTCTAAATCCGTAACGTATTTTCTTTGCTAAGCATCAGATCCTACAGTAGCCGCATGCAGTTTAGAAACCCGCATCTTGTCTACCGGTACGATGTTTTGAGGACTGTTTGCTTTCACCTTCTTTCACGCAGGGGTGATTAGTTGTATTAATTAACGTAACGTTAAATGTACTTTCTTCTAGTTTGTTATTAAATTGTTTCTGCAATTTAATTCCGTTATCTATCTTTTCCTTGAAGCTTTAAGTCAACTTAATTGTGTGATCTTTTATATAGCCTGCTTGACTATCAGCAGTCCATAGTGCGTGCATCCTGTAACCGAGTCATAGGATACCTCGTTGTCCAGGCAGGACTCTTGACGGTTTAGGGTGGTTTGTTGCCTGGGTTTATAGATAAGGGTTGGATCTAGCGTTTTCCGTTGTTGCTTGTTGCCGCATACCTAGTCCAATAGAAAGAGCCCAGTGTTTATATATCCCAGGACGTAACACCCTATTGTCTTGACGAGTTGTTTATGCAAGCTGTTTGAACGGGTGATTAATGTCCGCCTGATGTGGCTTCTCGAGTCACGTCAGCTTTTGTCTTCGACCCAGTTTGGTTTTCGGCGTGGTCGGTCCGCTATCGACCCTTTAATTAGTTTGGAGACCTACGTCCGGTCTGCTTTTGCTCGCCATGAGTCAGTTCTTGCTGTTTTCTTCGATCTCTAGAAGGCGTACGACTCCGCGTGGAAACATATTTATGCCAACTCCGTTCTTTTCATGTCCGTGGTAATATGGGCGTCTTTATCCGTAATTTCCTTTCTTCTCGTTCTTTTCGTGTCCGGGTGAATTCCTCGTTTTCTCGGTTATTCCCTCAGATAGAAAGTGTACCTCAGGGTTCATTTTAAGTACTATCCTCTTTCTCATAGCCATTAATGGCATTATCTCTTCCCTTCCGGCTACGGTCAGGTCCTCCTTATCTGTCGACGACTTTGCGATCTATGCGGCTGATTCGGATATTGTTGCGTTACGCTCCCTTATCCAATCGGCGATTGTGGCTGCATCGTCATGGGCCACTGCTCACGGGTTTCGTTTTTCTACGACTAAATCTTGTGCTATGTCTTTCACTCGTCGCCACGTTATCCCGCGTGCTTCTCTTGAACTGTATGGCTCCGTTTTACCTTATCGCTCTTCGACTACCTTCTTGGGTCTTGTCTTTGATTCCCGTCTTAACTGGGCAGCTCATGTTTCATCTGTTAAGGTTGCTGCTTTGCACCGTCTTCGTCTCCTCCAGACCCTGTCCCACCTCACTTGGGGTGCGGACCGTGCTCTCCTTCTTCGCCTTCACGTTGCCCTTGTTCTTTCTAAACTCGATTATGGTTATCAGGTTGACTCATCAGCCTCCAACACAGTCCTCCATAAACTTGACTCTGTTCACCATTTCGGTTTACGTCTTGCCTTGGGTGCTTTTCGCTCTTCCCCTGTTGAAAGCCTCTATGCTGAATCCGGCGTCCCTTCTTTGTACCGACGTCGGACCCTTCTCTCTCTCCGGTACTACGCCCGGTCGCTTCAGTTTCCTTCCTTGCAGACCTCTCTTCTTCCTACTGTTCCTGTTCTGTCTCATTCTCGCCTTCGGCCCCCTTTCCTTTCTCGTATGGATTCCATACTTTCTCATTCTTCGTTTTCCCCCTTCCATGTTCTTCCGCTCCGGCTCAGTAAGTGTCCTCCTTGGCTCCTTCCTCGTATTTCCTTGTGTCCCTCTATTTTTCCTTCTTCTAAGTCCTCTACCCCGCCCTCAGTTCTTTGTTCTCGTTTCCTTGTACACCTTACACAGCATTCTTCTTCTACCCCGGTTTACACTGATGGCTCCCGTTCGTCTTCTGGTGTCGGGTTTGCCATCCTTTTTCCTTCTCGTTCTTATCAATATTCTCTCCCTTCTCCAGCTGGTGTTCTGACTGCCGAACTTTACGCTATCTTCTTTGCCGTCCGTCTCATGTGCTTCTTAACTTCTTCCTCCTTTACTCTTTTTTTCTGACTCTTACAGTGCCCTTCTTCTCTTGCAGTCTTTCCCTGCTGTCCATCCGTTGGTTCTTGCCATCCACGATTGGCTTGTCAGTCTCTCTGCTCGGAAAAAGGTTGTCCAATTTTGTTGGGTGCCTAGCCATGTTGGTGTCCGTGGAAATGAGCAGGTTTATGTTCTCGCTCGCGACGCTGCGGCGGTCCGATCAACTTCTCTCTCTATTCCCGCCTCTGACTATTATCCAGCTATCTCTGCCTTCCTCCTGTCTCGCTGGCAAACAATGAGGTCTTCTCTTTCTTCTAATAAGCTCCGCACTGTTAAGGCCTCCGTTTCTGCCTTGGCTGACCCCTCTCACCGTGTTCGCCGTTGAGAGACTGCGTTGGACCGACTTCGGCTAGGCCATACCAGACTTACCCACTCCTTCCTCATGTCCCGCTCGCCTCCACCTCTTTGCTCCCGGTGTGGTGTTCAGGTTTCTATTTCTCACATTTTCCTTGACTGTCCTCTCTTTTCTTCGGCCCGTCGCCGTTCTTTTCCCTTTCTATTTTCCCTTGGTCGTCGTCCTTGTCTTGCCGATCTCCTCTCAGAGTCCCCTTTCTTTTCCGTTGACCACGTAATGGCTTTCCTTTCCTCTCTGACTCCTTAACGATATTTAACTTCCTTTCCTTCTAACACTATCCGTTTCCTGCTTTAGTGCCATATGGCCTTTGTTGCCTGGTGCTAGAAATTTATTAATGTTATGTTATGCATTTCAGATTAGTTTAATCAGTTCGAGACCTAAACATCTTTCAGAATTAATTAAAACTACTGTACATGGTCATTACAGTGTAATAAGATTAATGTATTTTTGTTTCAGTTTCAATCCCACCAACTGATGTAATAGTTTTGAGAACAAAATTATACCCAACATTTTTTAATTTTATTTTTATGCAGAGCCTTGAAAAATGTCCGTGAATTTCATTCAACATCGGAACGCTCAGTTCCCAATGAATCTATGAATCAAGAACTATGCTTCATAAAAGGGTCTATATTAAGGAGACTGACCACCGCTATGTTAAAGGATTTTATTTTGTAGATTTATTTATATGATTTATATGATTTTCTATAATAAAACAAATTCTCGGAAATTCGTATTTACCCATTATCCAAGAATCTAAAAACACGGCCCCCGATTGTGGGAAGGGATTTGAAGAATAGGGAAATTGCGAGGTAAAAAGCATATAACGCGATAATAAGCATTTGTAAATACTACCGCAACTACGAATCTAGTTTCTGAGACCTAGTATATTTATCTTCACCAAACAACCCAACTTAACCTAACCTGACCTAGTACGTGGGATACAAAACTAGCCCTTGCATGCCAGCTACTGCGGGTTCATAGTACTCAGTACGTAGGTTACAAAACTAGCCCTTGCATGCCAGCTACTGCGGGTTCATAGTACCCAGTACGTGGGATACAAAACTAGCCTTTGTGTGCCAGCTACTGTGGGTTCATAGTACTCAGTACGTGGGATACAAAACTAGGGAAAATTTTATCTTTTGGACCGACTGTAGTCTCTTCAATCTTTTTAGGCCTAATAGGTCCGGTAGAGCATACACATCATTCCTATGTATCATTGCTATAGATAAATCAGATTAGCGAGTTCACGAAATATGATATGACATCAAGATATGTGTGCAATGATTAACCGAAGTTGTAAGAGGAAGCATAAACAAGCGAACAGGGGAACGTCCAAAGGGATCCTAATGCATCATTCATATAAACATAACTATATTTAAGCCAATTAGTGAAATATGCTGAAAATGTGTGCAAAACTAATACAAAGTAAAGAGTAAGTAAGGCCATGCCAGTATAAAAAGAGATACAATATATAGTACATAAATATATTTAGCTTTATAATTTTCCACCCGTCCACGAACACAAAACCTCTATGCATTCGTGTCCCGATCGCCCTTTAAGCACACACACGCACGCACGCACGCACACACACACACACACACACACACTGAAATATATCCTAAATTTAGTTATTATACATTCATCCACCAGTCTAAACAATCCCACCACAACTCCTCCACCTCCACCCACCTTGTTAGTCACCTCGCCACCCTTACGTCCCTCCATCCCTTAGTGACAACTATACTCTATTTTTTCCAGCTGATCGTAAATTGAATCTCTTATTAGCTTATTTCTCGATACTTAATGGAAATATATGAAATTACTATGGCTGTGTGTCATATTAATGCCAAGTTTTCAGAATAAACATCATCTTTCGCTACAAAATCTACCTTATAGCCGAGTAACAAAGATAGAAACATGACAATTTACCCTCAGCTGGGAAAAAAATAGACTAGAGGATAGAAAAAAGTCCGAGGTCGGAGAGGGAGAGGAAGGTGGATAATTATACATGGCCGCGTCAGTATAATGTTACTTCGTGGTGCTACTTCAAAATATATTTTTCTCAAGTTCTCATCATATTGCTGAATAAATTTCATAATGTGATTCATTAAAGGTGTAAATGGATATATATAATAGTGTTACTTTCAACATTCTGTATACCTCTTATAACCTAGGGGGAGAGAGAGAGAGAGAGACGTTTCAGTTACTGAAAGAGGGAATCTACTGTTCATTACGAATTAGTTTCGGGAACATTATTGTATGAACAAGTAGAAGTAAATAAGTTTAACATTCGTCACTGTATGGTATAGAACGTCACCTCCTCCCATTGTGTCCTACCCTTTTAACACTACGACAAGCTCCCTCCCTTCCCATAAAGCTGCGCCATCTATGGGGCAAAATCTTCGATTGATTCAGGGAGGGGAGTGTGAGATCTTACTATATTCAGAGCGAACAAACTACACAACGGATTTACCCAAACCCTATGACTAGGTGGCCCACGCGGAATTACGGCCGAGTGTACGTTACACGAACATTACATCAATAGTTAGTGCAGAAGATCATGGCGAGGTGGCTTTCTTAAAATTATAAGATTACTAATACTATTTATAATATAATACTCATAGGAATATTAATAAAATAATATCTATACAAATAATAGCGTCTATACATATAGGGATGCTACCCATATAATATTCTAAAGCTAAAACTTAAGTCATACCATCAGTGACCGTTAATAAAGTGATTTCTTCCACCAGATTTGCCTAATAAACATCCGTAAAATAATAGGATACAATATATTTGATAATTAAAGATCAAACTACACACAACTCCCCTCCTTCCACAGGACCCCTTTTATCCCCATATCCACCGGCAAACTACTGGGCGGTGTCTGGTGATTTCGCTCAACTACCGCCGCGGCCATTCCCCTGCTTTACCCCACGATACATAGTCTATGTATCTTGCTTTACCCCATGACGGACATTCCCCTGCTTTACCCCACGATACATAGTCTATGTATCTTGCTTTACCCCATGACGGACATTCCCCTGCTTTACCCCACGATACATAGTCTATGTATCTTGCTTTACCCCATGACGGACATTCCCCTGCTTTACCCCACGATACATAGTTTATGTATCTTGCTTTTCCCCATGACGGACATTCCCCTGCTTTACCCCACGATACATAGTCTATGTATCTTGCTTTACCCCATGACGGACATTCCCCTGCTTTACCCCACGATACATAGTCTATGTATCTTGCTTTAACCCATGACGGACATTCCCCTGCTTTACCCCACGATACATAGTCTATGTATCTTGCTTTACCCCATGACGGACATTCCCCTGCTTTACCCCACGATACATAGTCTATGTATCTTGCTTTACCCCACGACGGACATTTCCCATGTGCGTCGGGCCGACGGGCAGTGCTCGATCGTGTGGACGGTGCTTTAACCCCGTATTTTAAAACTACCTCTAAGCTCTGCCCATGATCGAAATAATCAAACTAATATTTATCTTTCTGGAACTGAATTAAATTTAGTCCTGTATCACAAATGAGCCATCAAGTTAGGGGAGGTGTGGCGGAGTGGTCTTGCCACTGGACTGGTAATCCAATGGACCCGGGTTCGAATCCCAATATGTCAATGGGAAGATATTATTGGGATGGAATTTGTGCTGTACCTAGTATCAGTGCATTACCACAGCACACCGAAATGCCAAAAAAATACCCTCATTGTTCCCTGATTACAGGAGGACAATGCCTACTGAGTTAATTGCTCAATAGGTGGCGTTCTGAGAGTGAGGGTCCGAGTGTGGGGAGTGAGACTGTAAAGCGCAGAGGCGAGGCGGCTTAAGAGATGGGATTGCTTCGAGCCGTGAAGCTTCGCATGTCTCACTCGTTAGAATGGAGCAAGACCTCACGAGCCTCACCGTGTTCAGCGGTAGAGTGTAAAGGCTATCAGCCTATGCCCGACAGGGAGTAGTTGGAATATAGAAAAAAAAAAAAAAAAAAAAAAAATCTTTGTTCGATATAGGGTTAGGAAAATACAGAGTAAAAACTCTAACCACTATGTTCCAATTGGATTAAGAGATGGTGAAATTATTTTCCAATTACATCTAGATATATCGTGAGAATGAAAGTGTCATTTCATAGTCTCGTATTGGTACTTATTCCATTACTGAACCACAATGGCTGTGTTATACACTATCCCTTCAACACTGGAGCAGTAAGTATTGGTTACATTATATAAACGGGAAACCCATGGCGTAGAGCATAATATATAAAACACAAAAATACTTGTATGGCTATATTGTTTATTAGACCCCTTATGTGGACTCAAACCTTCGTAAATTACACCATACTCCGCGAGTTTCTCGGCCCTTTATATATCTATATTGAACCTACTGAATCGAATCTTCTGATTAATTCTTTACCTAGTAGGCTAGGTGCACCCAGGTAGTCCACATACGCAACTCAGAATGTTTGCCCTAAAGTGTACAGTCATTAATTATGATACATTATAAAACCTCGAAAAGTTTAAACGATGCTCCGAAATACAAATATCAGGTAACAAAAAATTGATTTCCAGTTCAGCCCAAACCCGCTTCCAAAAATGTATCATAAATAGTTGCAACTGTATAGTTGCCCACATAAGTTCTGCTCCTCGTCGTGATCTTATGTATGACAGTAAATTAGTTTAAATACATTGCGAGTGTGCTTTCTTATAATTATCAGTCGACTAGTTAGAAGAGTTACCCATTGAATAAGAAACTACACTTGTAATTCAATCATGCACAATTATATTTCCATGTACAGTATAAGATCAGAGACGAACAAAACTTATGTGGGCAACTGTACAGTTGGTCAAAGTTCCAGCTGACCCACCCTTGCTCTGGGGCTCGCAGAATTATCTGGCATTACCGGTGTAGGAAGGAGGTGTGTTTACAAAGATTGGGATTGGTAGATCTGATTTCGGCTATGTCATTGTTAGAACATAATTACTAAACAAAGGAAAGTAAACCTATCTCAAATAAAAATGCATACATCGCTATGTATGATCCTGAACATTTACCCAAAGTTCGTAGATTTGCTTAAATATTCAAGTTATTATATCCACTGATTGGCAACGCATATAAAACCTGCTGGCTGCCACAACATACTTTACTCGATTTTATATGAAAACATATTTCTGTTTTATTGGTGGCTGCCTAATGAAGGAGCATTTAGTCTTCACAACGTGAACATTACATAGTCTAATTTGCAGTAATATACAGGACAGACACAGGTAACACATTAATGGCAAGTGCACCACTACACCAGTATTGCCACTAATTCTGCGAGCCCCAGAGCGATGGTGGGTCAGCTGCAACTTTGACCAACTGTACATTCCTAAACCATAATAAATATGAACCGATTATATTGTGTATCGATTCCAAAAGACGCAATTAAATACGATCCTTTGTTGTGTCTTAGATGCTTCAAAGTATTGGTTCAAAAGTTAGAACATTCATATGGATATAAATACTATGAATAGGAGACACCAATATTGACTTTCTGATTCTTTGAACTGCACAAATGAACCACCGAAATACAAATACTAGGTTAACAGCTATTAAGATTTGATTTGGTCCGAACAAGTTTCTAAATGATCAGGCCAGCGATCATTTTTATGTTTTACCTACTCCCTCAAAAGTGTCCACGTTAACCGAAATCAAGAAGAATCTAATAAGGAGAGGCCGTGACTCTTTGCTTTTGGTTGCAGGCCCCCGATACTTAACCCATCTAACGGCAAGCACCTCCCAATAGAGAACGGTTAATTTCGAACAGTAACTATACAGGTTATACCCCTCATTAACCCGGAAACTGCGGGAAGACCCTTAAGAGTTCCCCCGGCGGACTGCGGGAAGACTCTTAAGAGTCAGAGAAAAAAAAAATCAATATTAACCCTTCTTTAGCGGCCTATGCGGTTTATTTATATGTACCGCCCAGCGGGGTGTTTTTAGCCAAAATAGGGCTGTTTACGTGATCATTTTCATGCCTAAATAAGACCCAGAACGTAAAACAAGTATCTATCCCTGAAAGGGCATAAACAGAGCTTTCGAATGACACCATAACGATCCTTGTATGATGGATAGTTTTCTTGCAATAACCGTGCAACGCGAGTGCAAAAAGCATGTAATTCGGTACTTTCCCCATATAATTCAGTATGTAGCGAGTGAGAGAGGGAGGAGGGAGCTGAGATTCGTGTCAGTAGGTTCGCCGCGGTGGTCTGGAGCAGTCATACACTCGCTAGTCTCCTGCCACCACTTGTCTCTCTCTCTCAGCAACATTACGTGCTGAAATTGCCACTCGACCTATGTCGAGCGCCGCCACATAGTCCAGCTTTATTAAAAACGACTTATGTGGTGAGCCGCTTTTTAAGGGTTACACATCGAAAACAATTTTTTTTTTTTTTTTTTTTTTTTGCCCCTGGGCCATGCAAAATATCACTCCTCTACCTCCCCTCCTTCCCCACTTTCCTCCCCTCCTTCAGTTATCACCTATTTTCCCTGTTATTCCCTTTTTCTGAGGTATATTTTCGTGCTAACATTAGCGAGTTGCAAGCAGGGCATTGTCATCACTGTAAAGCAGGCGTCACACCATGCCGATTTGAGCCACGACTGACCACGACCTTGAGTCGTGGTCAGGAGTGCCGACCTTCGGCGGAGAGCTTAAGGATATGGGTGGGTGAGTTTTGGACGGGACGCAGTATGGATGGCCACGCCGCCTGACGGGGTAGACCGGCGCCCATGCCGGACTGAATGTGAGTTTTAGGTCGCCGCTGGAGTGCCAATCTGCGGCGTAGCGCGTCGACAACGACCCGACGAACGGCGTCGACAGGAGTTTGGGCGGCGTCAATATTCATTACTGTGCCGATGAGCGGCGACCCCTTCAGTATGGACGGTGACCCCGGCCCGCATGGCCCCGAACGACGGCGACCGAACTCAAGGTGTGGTATATAAAAGGTACACCAAAGGGCGGGCCTCATCAGTATACCTTCAGCCACCGTAACGGTTGCACGCAGCCATGTTCACCACAGTCCCCAGGCACCCGATACGACATCTACGCTTACTCCAGGTTCAGTTAAATCTGGAAAATGACTACCTACTGCCAATATAGCCATCTGCAAGCTGCTGTTGAGGAAAAGAAGGAGGGAGAATAGAACCCCTCGCATGTGGGTCCGGAACTGGCTTCTCCGTAGGAAAACCTTTGGTATTTATGAGCAGCTACTGAAGGAACTCGCCCAGGAGGATGGGCCAGCCTACAGAAACTACCTGCGGATGGATGTTGCAGTCTTCCGGGAGGTTATAGGACGTGTGGCGCACCGCATTGAAAAGAACGATACTTTTTACCGGAAGGCACTCGACCCTGGCCTACGACTAGCCATAACACTGCGGTTCCTGGCAACCGGTGACAGCTATATGAGCCTGAAATTGTCATTATTAGTATTGATATGTACTATTATAAATATATATATATATATATATATATATATATATATATATTATATAGTCCCCCTATATAAGGGCAAAGGGGAAAGAGGAGTGTGTGGTAACCACCGAGGAATATGTCTTCTAAGCGTAGTAGGGAAGGTATACAGTAGGGTAGTGATTGAGAGAGTGAGAACGGAGAAATGGATAGGCGACGAGCAGGGAGGTTTTAGGAAGGGAAGAGGATGTGTAGATCAGATTTTTACCCTGAATTGTGTTGTGGAGAAGTATCTGGAGAAGAAACAAAAGGTGTATGTGCCTTTATGGACTTGGAGAAGGCCTATGACAGAGTGGATAGAGAAGGTTTGTGAAAGTACTTAGAATATACGGAGTAGAGGGCAAGTTGCTGAAAGCAGTGAAGAGCATGTATGAGGGTGCAAAGGCGGCAGTACGTGTGGAGAGTGAGCAGAGCGAGTTCTTTGACCTGAATGTTGGTTTGAAACAGGGGTGTGTGATGTCCCCGTGTTGTTTACTGTATATATGGATGGAGTCATGAAAGGAATACTATCAAGAGCAGTGAATGTTGGTGTATCGCTGAAAAGGGAGGGAATTGAGTGGAAGCTACCTATACTGCTGTTTGCGGATGATACAGTCCTGATGATGATGAATGATGGTGCAGGTCTGGTAAATGAGTTTGGAACAGTGTGCGAAAAACGGAATTTGAAGGTAAATACGGGGAAGAGCAAGGTTATGGTCTTCGAAAGGGGTGAAGTCACAGAGTGTGAGGTGAAGCTGAACGGTCAGGCTATGGAGATCGTCAACTCTTTTAAGTATCTGGGCAGTGTGTTGAGTAAAGATGGGACTATGATGAAGAGGTCGTACAACAGGGGAAGAGGGTTGTAGGAACGCTAAAAGCAGTAACAAGAAATAGGGTGGTCAGTATGGAAGTGAAGAAGTCCTTGCATGACAGTGTGGTAATCCCGACACTGACTTACGGAAGCGAAGCATGGACGTTGGTTGAGAGACTCAGACCAAGAGTGAGAGCAGTGGAAATGAATTACTTAAGGAGTGCGTGCGGAGTTACATGGAGGGATAGACAGACTAATGAGGAAGTAAGAAGGAGGTGTGGTGTGGAGGTAGATGTGCTGGAAAGTGTGAAAAGGAACAACTTGAGATGGTTCGGCCATATGGAACGTATGGAAAGCGAGAGAATGACTAAGAGGGTGTACGAGAGCGAGGTGGAGGGACAGAGGGGGAGAGTAGACCGAATATGAGGTGGAAGGATGGAGAGGACTACATGAACGAAGGCGGTGCTGGTTGGGGGGAGGGGCGTCGACTGACTGGGGACAGAGGTGCATGGGGGCGGTTCGTTCGTGGCCACCCCTTCGGGGATCACGGCGTCAGGCAATAGATAGATAGATAGATTATATGGCTTGTTTCATTCAGTCACTGCATGAATAATGTATGCATAAAAAAATGATTTACGTTATATATACATATATATATAACATATTCAATAACTAAATAAAGTAATACAATAATGAAATAAAGAAAGTCATCAATCATAAAATACATACATATATAATAAATAAAGTATAAATAATTACTAAATACCTTATATAAATCAATATAGCAATATTAACCTAAGTACATGATTTAATTGCAAAATAATATATAAGATATTAAATATAAGTAAATCAATACAATAATGAAATCACGAAAGGAATAACAAACGGCAGATACCACAACCAGGTCAGGTCAGAAACCTGTGGTATGCACAATGAGTCTCCACAAACATAATTAATTTGTCCACACATGGCTGGTCAGTGTCAAACACTTTTAAATAATCGAGACATGCAAAACTAATTAAAACAAAATTTACCTGGCTATTCTGACGACCACTCTGCCGCACGATGTGGTCCTTGAGAAAGCCAAACGTGGCGATAATCCACTTATCCACTTATCATATAGGGTGCCGTGTGCCGCCGCACTGACGCCTACCGTTTCCCGTCAAGCGTCGTCAATCGCCGTCAAGCACCGCCAAGCGCCGTCACACGCCATCAGCCTCCAGTCCCCTTCCCGTCCCATTTTTATGACCTCATTCCACGCCGACTTGATTTCAAATTTTTCGCTTGTAGAACTTTTGAGGGGGTATGTGAAGACCAATCCCGACCTGTTTGTTAGGTTGGCGACGGCCCATGATGCGCGGCGACGTAGACAAAGACTGTCCACGACCCTTAGGTCGCGGACAGTCTTGGCCTAAATTCGGCTAGGTGTGACTGGTGCTTTAGCAAGCGAGTGCAAGAGAGAGAGAGAGAGTATCGATCGACAGTGTCTCAGTGGCCTTGGGGGAAA
The DNA here is from genome assembly GCA_032716605.1 of Paralithodes platypus. Taxonomy (NCBI): domain Eukaryota; kingdom Metazoa; phylum Arthropoda; class Malacostraca; order Decapoda; family Lithodidae; genus Paralithodes; species Paralithodes platypus. The sequence goes on along the minus strand of JAVRFV010000209.1, from coordinate 97,154 downwards.
TTGGCGGGAAAGGAGGTTGCCTCACCCCTACATTATGTAACTCGCGGCCTGTATCTCAGATTTTGACCATCCAAACGCTGTTTTCACTTGTTTTATTGTTGTAACAGGTTAATACCTATATAATCAACCTATAATAGGCGCATATGGATAAGTATTAATGCTATTTATGGTAAAATGAATATTTTAGTGATGGAAACAGCTCAAATACATGCGCACAGGCAGAGGTGTCTAATTACCCCCATGCGCACTTAAGAGGTTAAAGAATGTACCGTTCTTTAGAAAACGGTTATATTCGAGCTATAACTATATAGTTTCTAATATCTATAGTCTACCGCTTGCAGTACTCAATATACCTTATTAGTTCACAATTCATAATAGCTGTTTTAGGCCTATATCTAAGTGATTGTAAAAGTCACCCATGATGTTTAAATTGTGATCCCATTTTTGTCATTATCATTATTGTCCTATCTCGGTCCATATACTACTACAACTAAATATACTGTGCTACATTCCATGTATACAATATAGTATTTGTGCAGCAACTTTACCTCTTTTTGTATAAAATATTAGATCTAATATAATACCTTTGTTATATGTGTAGGTTACTCAACGTCTATATCTTGTATTGGTTTTGTTCCTTACATTTAAATTTTGTTCAGTACCTGTATGGATGTCAGCCATATGTTCCCCATAGTGTTCGTACGTTTACTGAGAAGTAAATAAACAAACACACACACACAGTGAATCATGCAGTTCCTCATATTACTTGCACTGCTTAATTGGTGAGGTGTAAATATTTAAAGACATACTGGTACGCAATTATCTCTCGCGAAGGAATATGCGAGACAACCACAGCAATCATCCCAGTGACTGTCTCTCGAGTAATTTATGTTTCTACAGCTCTACCCATACACGTCATACACTAATAAATACACATCCCTTCAGCAACATTACCAAAAGTGTGGAATAGATCTTTTGCCTCATGTTGTACATGTTTATAAATATATTTGCTATCGATGATATGTGTCTACTATTCAGGTCGACCACTGCAGCACAATACAATGCTAGGGGAATTTCTCCACTACCGTTTATTGCTTTTCTGTGTATTCATGAATAATATTCTATAGCTTAAGCAAGTAATTCCCACTTCACACTCCATAAAAACTAAGAACATAAAATTGAGGGTATGTCTTACATTAACCCTCCTGGCCCGGGCAGGCTCTCAAAATGACAGTGTGGGCTACCCGGGCGATCTGGCCGAAAAACGTCTAGGCCTAGGCTACCGTATTTTTGTTTAGTTTAACTGCTAGAAATTTCCCACGCATCTACAAATGTAGTGCGGTTTCCAATCTGTAGACTGGCGTTGAGTAGAGCTCTCTATGTCAACTGGTTCAGTTGTGATGACGATTTCAGTGGAGAGCACTTGCAGGCGATGTTAGCAATATGACGATCTTTTCACTACTGAAACAACGACATACAGACATACAATAACAAACGAGTCTTCTCTTTCTTGTTTTCGGAGGTGAGGTGACGTAACGATCGGCTTTGTTTACATGCGTCGGACGCACGGCGTTCAGACCAAGCTGAATAGGCTTTCAAGCTTACAGATTTTAAAATGACACCCGGGCTCCTGCCCTTAATTCGTGGTGTCATTTTAAAATGACAACCGGGCCAGGAGGGTTAAAGATAACCGATCAGGTGAAAGGCATATATATACAAGTGAGTAGATTATGCTATTTATATATTATTTAAAACATTTGTCAATTGTGGAGCATCAGACGTCAGGCGGCCAACCCCGCTATACTGGTCATCTTAAAAGTGGCTGCTTCACACAACACGAGACTTAGTTCAGCTGATCACGTGTTTTCATCTTCAGTTTAAAGTCAAGGTTCTTGATCCATAACAGACATCTGCAATGATACAAATGCCAGCATTCATGGGTCAGCTATTTACCTAGATGATGTCTCTGGAATATGTATTCAGTCAGCCATGATTATACACTCGTATGTGAGTATACTATATACTGTATACTCGTAGATACACCCTACTTATGACTAAGCACTTCACCTTACGTTTGGGAAAGAAGTGAAATATGAATTTCTTTTGCTTCCGCTTGTATTTTCCACAAACAACACAGCTGTTACCGTGTTGTTTTCGTGCCATGTTTGTATCTGCCGCCACGCCATCTGGCAGCTCCCAGTGACATTTGTAAATGTGCAGATGATGCACCACCAATGGGAGAGCCATCTTCAGGGGTGCTTGGTCAAGACTAAGGATCAATTGGGAGCTCGTTTAAGAGCTCTCTCCTTATTTGATTCTTCTTGACCGACATGCTTTCCGCAAGAATCTAATAAGGAGAGAGCTATAAAACGAGCTCCCAATTGATCCCTAGTCTTGACCAAGCACCCCAGAAGATGGCTCTGCCATTGGTGGTGCATCGTTTGCACATTTACAAATGTCACTGGGAGCTGCCAGATGGCATGGCAGCAGATACAAACATTGCACCAAAACAACACGGTAACAGCTGTGTTTTTTGTGGAAAATACAAGCGGAAGCATAAGAATTTCATATTTTACTTCTTTCCCAAAGGTAAGGTGAAGTGCTTAGTCATAAGTAGGGTATATCTACAAGTATACAGTATATAGTATACTCACATACGAGTGTATAATCATCGTTGACTGAATACATAAGCCTGAGGCATTATCTCGGTAAATATCTAACCCATGAATGCTGGCATTTGTATCATTGCAGATGTTTGTTATGGCTCAAGAACCTTGCCATCAAACTGAAGACGAAGACATGTGATCAGCTGAACTAAGTCCGTGTTGTGTGAAGCAGCCACTTTTAAGAAGACCAGTATAGTGGGGTTGGCCGCCTGACGTCTGATACTCCAAAATTTACGGATGTTTTAAATAATATGAATAAATAACATAATCGACTCACGTTGTTTATATATGCCTTACACCTGATCGGTTATCTTTAATGTAAGACATACCCTCAATTATATGTTCTTAGTTTTTATGGAGTGTAAAGTGGGAATTACTTGCTTAAGCTATAGAATATTATTCATGAATACACAGAAAAGCAATAAACGGTAGTGGAGAAATTCCCCTAGCATTGTATTGTGCTGCAGTGGTCGACCTGAATAGTATAACACATAATATCGATAGAAAATATATTTATAAACACGTACAGCTTGAGGCAAAAGGTGTGTTCCACACTTTTGGTAATGTTGCTGAAGGGATGTGTATTTATTAGTGTATGACATGTATGGGTAGAGCTGCAGAAACATAAATTACTCGAGACACAGTCACTGGGATGATTGCTGTGGTTGTCTGGCATATTCCTTCGTGAGAGATAATTGCGTACCGGTAGGCTATGTATTTATTTACTCCTCACCAATTAAGCAGTGCAAGTAATATGAGGAACTGCATGATTCACTGTGTGTGTGTGTTTGTATATTTACTTTTCAGTAAACGTACGAACACTATGGGGAACATATGGCTGAAATCCATACAGGTACTGAACAAAATTTAAATGTAAGGAACAAAACCAATACAAGATATAGACGTTGAGTAACCTACACATATAACAAAGGTATTATATTAGATCAAGTATTTTATACAGAAAAAAGTAAAGTTGCTGCACAAATACTAGATTGTATACATGGAATGTAGCACAGTATATTTAGTTGTAGTAGTATATGGACCGAGGTAGGACAATAATAATGACAAAGATGGGATCACAATTTAAACATCATGGGTGACTTTTACAGTAGCCTACTATGTAGATATAGGCCTATAAGAGCTATTATGAATTGTGAAAAATCAAGAGATATTGAGTACTGCAAGCGGTAGCCTATAGATATTAGAAACTATATAGTTATAGCTCGAATATAGCCGTTTTCTAAAGAACGGTACATTATCTAATGATGGATATAAACTGTATAGTTACTGTTCGCAATTAACCTTTCTCTACTGAGGGTGCTTGACGTTAGATGGGGTAAGTACAGGGACCTACAACCAAAAGCAGAGCAGCACTTCTGACACTCACCCATGACTTGCAATCTTCATTGGACCAGGGACATGAGTCTCGCGTCGTGGCTATTGACTTTAGTTCTGCTTTTGATTTAGTCAACCATAAAGCACTTCTGTTTAAGTTACAGCTCATTGGTATTGGTGGCCATTTTTTAAGGATCTTTGAAGATATTTTGACGAAAAGATCTCAGTCTGTGGTCATTGATGGGTGTCATTCCCCTTCTGTTACTGTTGTTTCTGGTGTTCCACAAGGCAGTGTCCTTGGGCCTTTGCTTTTTATTATTTTTACTGCTGACCTGTGTTCCGAGCTTGAAAATAAACTAATCTCCTATGCTGATGATATAACTTTATATGCGTCAATTGCATCACCAATAGATCGACACGTAATTGCTACTGCTCTGAATAGGGATTTAGCCAAAAATTACATCATGGTGTGAACTTTGGGGCATGAAACTTAATGCTAGTAAAACACACTCCATTATCATCAGCAGATCTCGTACCTTGGATCCTCCCCATCCTTATCTACAAGTTTCTGGCGAGCAAATTGAGAATGTGGATACTCTGCGTTTGTTAGGAGTTACTCTTGATCCCAAACTTACTTTTGAAAAGCATATTCGTTCTTTCTCCTCTTCCATTTCCCAAAAAATTGGTCTGCTTCGCAAGGTTTATAAAACATTTGCTTGTGACGCCACAGTTATCAAGTCTTTTTATGCTTTTATTTTGCCACATTTCGAGTACTGCTCACCTGTCTGGTTGTCAGCAGCTGACTGCCATCTCAAGTTGCTTGACAGGTCGCTAAATTCCATCAGTTTTATTCTACCTAATTTGTCTCTTGATCTGTGTCATCGACGTAAAGTTGGTGCCCTTAGTCTTTTATTTAAAGTTTTTAACAACCCTCAGCATCCCTTACATGGGGTTCTGCCTGGGCCCTATGTCCGGGCTCGTGCAACTAGATTCACAAGCAATCTTAATTATCTTGCCATGAGCCGTGTTAATTTTTCTACTACACAGTTTTCACGGTGTTTTGTGCCGGCCATGGTTGACTTGTGGAATAAGTTGCCAAGTGAGCTAGTCAATTCAGCTAATATCTCCATTTTTAAGTCTAGAGTTAATGCTTTTTTGCAGCATTAATTCTAATTTTTAAACTTATTTTATTCTATTTTATTGTATTATATTTAAGCTTGATATCCTCCACTGCATAATATGTTGTCTGTGTTTAATATGTGTATATGTACAGTACAGTATACAGTGTATGTTTTTATTTTTTCCTAAGTTGCCATAGTCTCTCTCCAGTGCCTCCGGGTGTTTTGTGTGGATTGATCTTGATGGTGTTTCTGCACCCTGGTTGGAGACTTCGGCATCTCATATAATAATAATAATAATAATAATAGTCACCTCTCCTTATTGGATTCTTCTTGGCTTTCCGCCCATCAATAGTGATGCCAATCAATCCTCTCTACTGCTAAATCTAACACATTTGTCGCTATATCTTACTATCTGAGATATGGCAGTATTATCTAGACTTTGATCAGTTTTCTTTAACAACAAAGACACAAATTTCGCCACTACATTAGTCACTATCTGGTCTTTAATTTATTAAAGTATTCTCATCAATAACAGTACAAAACTTACTTATATCACGTTGCATTTTGCTTAATAAGTATGAAGATATAAAAGTTAGTTATGATGATTTCTATGTTGTATTTATGGAGACGTGGAAGTTAGTGTAATGTGCAAGTTAGTCTTGTTACGGTAGACACTACCATTTTCTATTGATAGTCTGCTAGCTGGCGTCTTTAGTGAATTTACTTTAGCGCTAATTGTGCTAGATGTGTCAACCCTGCTGGCTCTCTCTCGCTACCATTCTTGGCTGGTGCGGACGTCAGGTAGCGTATCAGGGTGTTTTTTCGCGGTTAATCGTTGTTATTGACATTTTTTAGCTGTGGTCCGCGCGAGTGTTTGGTGACATGGATACAACGAACGCCTGGGAGAAGAGATAAGTGAAAGGGTTGCTTGTTAGGAGAGCATTAGTGGAATAACAGGGAGACCAAGTTGGCTGGGCTGACCACATTGGAGAGCAAGGTAAGTGATCCATGGTTTACTACTCGCATAATTTAAACTATACTCTTGTTTCTTTCCAGCTAACGGTAAATTGGCATGTCTTCCTCTTCATTTCTTACCTATTATAAAGATTTAATAGTGAAATATGTGGAAAATATTACCAAAACTACCACTAATTTTCCCCATGCTTTTGCTTTTTGGTAGTTTTCATCCTAACTCAGTAGTTTAAATTAGTTACAATCCCCTGAAAATATTTTTTCCCTATCATTCAACGATCTTAAAACACGCAGATGTATTTAATTTTTAGAGTAAAACAAACAACCGGTAAGATCCTGTGTAGCGGGTAGAACTGGTTTTCAGATGCCTTTTTACAAAGAAACATTGAACAATATTTTTAAACTAACCTAACCAAAACCTAAACCTAGTATATTAGTGGACTATTTATGAATGTAAAATGTAAAAATATATTGTAACATTACTAAATTATTGAGATATAAGTACAGGGTTTACCCGCTACACACCAACCAATTTTGGGTAGGATGTAGTGAGCGGGCGTACCGCCATCTTTGTTTACATTACGCGTAGTGGCGTCGGACCTTTCCCATCATGTTCCCGTCTATTTTAACCTAACCTAACCTAACCTAGTATTCATGTAGTAATGACAGGGGGCAAATAGCAGAAAATATAGGTCGAAATAGACGGGAACTTAAGAGCGACCGCGGCGATCGCCCTATGTAAACAATGACGACCGTATGCCCGAACTCTACATCCATCCCCCAATTTTTGCCTTGGGAAACTGGAGGGGGTTTAGGGGGGGCTCTGCCAATGCTTCCCCCCCCCCCCCTCCCCCCATGACCTATTGAAATCAGCATCTATTTTGCCAGTAAGGGGCTTAATAAGATGTTTACCACTGTCGATAGGGAGAATTATAGAGAGCATTTTTAGTATAACTATTTTAATGTTACTATTTTTGTTTTTAATATTTGAAGCCAAATATGGAATCTATATGATCTGAAGATCATATGAAAATATGTGTTTACCCTCGGCAAAACATAATAAACAAATATGGTACTAAAATGTTTTTCGTAACAAGTTTGTCAATACTATCATATAGACGACACCGATATAACATTTTATGTACTGTAGGCCTACTCGCCATTTCCCTTCGTCTCCTTAGGTACTAGGGACATGTACTAGGTGTTAGGTGAGAGTTAGTTTTGTATCCTGTGTACTAGGGACATATACTGGGTACTAGAGACATATACTAGGTGTGAAGTGAGGGTTAGCTTTGTATCCCACGTACTGGGTATTAGTGACATATATTAGGTGTTAGGTGAGGGTTAGCGCTGTAACCCTTACGTACTGGGTCTAGGTTAGGTTAAGTTCTTTGGCTAGGTTAATGACAAGGGATCAGGTGGTAGGCATGGAATACCTAGGAACAGTACTAGGAACACTTATTACCTGGTAGGTAAGGGTTAGTGTTGAACCCACATACTAGGCACCACAGACACATTGTAGGTGTTATGTGAGGGTTAGTCTTGTATCAAATGGTCAATATTTACGAGCCGCACCACAGCTAGGATCTCATTGCTAATGGTAGTTTTGGGTGAATTGCGCTTTTACAATAGGTAAGGGAAATTGTGGGGTACATTGGATACACGATGGGTTGGGGGGGGGGGGGGCGTTGCCCCCCTTGATTTAATGTCATCATCATATAATTTATGTAGATCTGTAAGGGGGCAAAAACAGGTTGCCTGTATTTCGTTTTTGTGAGTAACGCTCACGCCATATATTGGGTGAATCGCACTCACCGCATCTTTCAAAACAAGAAGAAGAAGTACGAATGATTCATCGTGCGCAATGCTTTGTTCTTTGTTTACGGTTGGGACATTATTTTCCGTGTTATTTTTCGGTGTAATCGGGTTTTTTCAAGTGTCGATAACGAAAGTCCTCCATGCAGACTATAATGAGAAAAATATGGCGAGTCTATTGGTCCCTATTTTCCCTAATAATTTGTTTCTAATAAGGCGGATGTAGTGTCCTTGAAGATTATCAAAATGATATAGCAATGAAGCATAAAATTATAGGAACCCAAAACTACCATTAAAAATGAGATCCCAGCTGTGGTGCGGCTCGTAAATATTGACCTATCAAATATACTAGGTCTAGGTTACTGGGTTTATGATTATCAAAACCACTAAATTGTCGATAAATTGGGTTTTATGGGTTTACAAATTGAGAAAACCCGAACTAAATATCGAAATTAGGCTGCTGCCTTTTTCCACTCATAAAACACGCAAAATCCGAGCCAATTTTTGCCAAAACTTGGCTCAGGTTTTCGAAATCTTGGGTTTTATGGCTTTCCAAAAAATGTACACCCAAGCCAAGATTGGCAAGAATGTAGAGTTCGGCGTACCGCCCGCCTTATTTACACTACACAGAGCGGTGGCTGACGCTTGCGATCATGTTCCCGTGTATTTTGACTGCTGATGGATACAATATGTTCCCCCCCCCTCACCCCCCAATGACATATTGTCATCATCATACTGTATATATTGCCAGCAGGGGGCAAATAACCAAAACAATCGCCGTCAAAATAGATGCGAACTTAACCGCGGCGATCGACCTATGTAAACATGACGACCGTACGCCTGGACAACTCTGATTGTTTAAAAAACGATAGTGCGCCACTCAGGGTAAACGGGTTAATCTCCGTAACACCACAGCGTCACCGTAAACACCGACCAACGCGGCCAGTACTACTTGTCTGTTACCGCAACTTGTGGTTGGTCCGTCGTTATTCTGACCAATGGTGACGGGTTGAATGTTTTCGGATGTGACACGATGAGAGAGAGAGAGAAAGAGAGAGAGAGAGAAAATTGAGTTGTTTGTTGACGTTGGCTGTGTCGCACCACTTACACTACACTATCCACTCCCACTGTCAATACATTTCAAATAATATTTGCACTAACGATGTTTTAGCCGATAATATATTGCAGGCAAAATGGAAAAATATATTTGACGTAAATATCAACCTAGGAATGTGTATGTATTGTATATGAATTAAACACCAACGGTAGTTATTTAGCTTTAATTGCCTTCTCTTCTTACACATCCTCCTGCTTGTTTTCTTTCCCTAACCTTTTGTACTAACCTTTTCCCTACTCCTAGTTTAGTTGTTCTCCAATTTGTTTTAGCGGTCAATAATTCAGTTTAGGTCACAAATGTATTGTTTTTCTTTAGTTTTCATGTTTATACTTTTAATTGTATTTGAGGTAAGATTTCCGCCGCAATTTGACCCATTATCCACCACGATAACCATGTATTGTTATTAACCTAACCTATATCCCATCCAGACCCCTGCTGTTCTTACCATTGATATAGAGGATGACACAATACTAAAAATGTGTTGTTAAAGTGACAAAAAATAGGTTCTACGACAATTCAAGATGGCCTCCTTTCTTGCTTCTACCATTATCTAACCATCAAACATTAATGACTAATATTATAATTTGTGGTGGTAATGACATAGCAAAGAATTATAGGATATAGCAGACCTATATAACCCATGCTAAAGTAGATGGCTAAAATTTGTGAGCTAAACATAATATTGCCAGTTTAACCCTTTCCCTGCAGGTGACGATTTGGAACGCATAGGCAATTTACAGCAATTTCCAGGCTTTAAAAGCCTGTAAAAGGCGTAGAAATCGAGTGTCAGTCGGCGGAAGCGTGAGGGACCTCCGTCCGACCCTCAGAGTAGCCAGCCGCTCACTGAGGGAGACTGTGGTCTCGCGCAGTTGTCTCGACAGTGTTACCGAGCGAGCTAGAGCTAATAATTAGCGAGTTTTCCCGAATGGCTATGGCAACGCTGCGGGTGAACCCCGACACCTACGAAACTCGTTCTGGTGTCATTTTGAAGCTATTTTCACCTAGTTTTCAGCAGAATACAATTCATTTAATGCAGATGCTTGATTAATCATTCAGGAGTGCCTGAATATGCCCTAAATAGCGCAAATATAGCCGCAGCCTGAGGGTTAAACTAGATTGTTAACCTTCCGTAGTAGTTTAGAACTGTTTGGTGACGATTTATCACCTCCATACTTTCGCTACAAACTCAATTTCCGGTAATCCTACCCGTGAAACACAATGTACATCCTTGACACTATTCCATTACCTATCAGTATGTGTACAATACTTCGTGTTATGAGGCGCCTGTAGGAGTAAAGTCTGTGATACATCGCCACTTCGTGTGCTCGCCTTTTAGCGGTCCGTTCATACCGGGAGGCCATGTACGCAGCCGGATCCCTTACCCCTCTGCGCATGCGCAAAAATATACAAATATTCTAATTATTAGATTAGATTAACCTAACCTAACCTAACATAACATAACAAAAATAACAAAATAAAAATATAAAATACACTAGATCCGAGTGGGATCGAACACTGGTTTATCTGTGTCAGAGGCCTGAGCTCTACCGACTAAGCTACAGAGCGATCTGGCAGAAACGGTTTGAAGGCTATATTTATACTCGGTTGGGCTTCTTCCTGTAGCCTAAAGTAGGGGGGTATGGGATCCGGCTGTGTATATGGCCTCCCTTCATACCACCTCGTTCGCGGGATTATCATATCTCATTTTTGGTAATGCACCGTACTGGCAGCATAAATAATGATTACAATGTGTCCTTGGGGGGGGGGGGGGGGAGGATGCTCTCAACCCATCGTAGATCCATTTAGATTCCTAATTATGCACTCTTGAAACATACGAAAATCCAAGCCAAATATTGCCTCGATTTCGTGCGATTTGCTTACTTTTGGGTAAATCAATTGGCCTACTATATGCTTGGGTAGTTTTAGGCATATCTAGCGGTTCGCCTGCAGTCGTTTGTTTACACTGAGGAACGGGTGACGTTCGATCGTGGATTGACCCAAATTTATCGCATTTTATGAGTTTATAACATCTGGTAACTACAAAATTTGGCTCAAGTTTCCATATTTATGTACTATTAAAGGTGTGGACAATGTGTTTTTACCCATAATCACTCGTAAAACGTCTTAACTCTTCATTTTCTCTGAACTTCAAAGCCCTCCCCATTTGTGGTGTTTGTTTAATATTCTCGGAGTAATGGGGCCGTATATTACTGGTATATAGGTTTTGACAATAATATTTTTGTAGAAAATATACAGAATTACCAGATTATTTTGGTAGAAAAAAAAAAGAAAAAAAATAACTGTAAAAGTGGCTAAAGTAATATCGATTTCCTACCTAACCTGCTCCAGTAATGAAAAGAATAACGTGTAGGAGAGTCTCCTCTTGTGTTTAGGAGCAAAGTTTTAACCAAAAATCTGTCTGACACTATATGGTTTCCTGGAGTAACAATAGAGTTGAGAGAGAGGATTATTGTTTCTTTTAATAACTACACATTACAAAAGCCAATTATCCAAAGCTTTAGTTGATTATTATTGTATAGCTACTATTTAGGGGAGGTGTGGTGGAGTGGTCATGCCACTGGATTGGTAATCCAATGGACCCGGGTTCAAATCCCGATATGTCAATTGGAAGATATTATTGGGATTTAATTTGTGCTGTACCTAGTATCAGTGCATTACCACAAAGCCCACCGAAATGCCAAAAAAATTCCCTCAGTGTTCCCTGATTAAATAACACTGTATGAATATTCCCATATTCAAAATATGTTACAGGGGGAAAATGCCTAGTGAGTTCACTGCTCAATAGGTGGTGTTCTGAGAGTGAGGGTCTGAGTCTGGAGGGTCAGATGGTGAAGCACTTGAGCGAAGCTACCAGCCGCTTCAGAGATGGAGCTGCTTCGAGCCATGATGGATGCTTCGCATGTCTCACTCCCCAGACAGGAACAAGACCTCACGGGCTTCACCGTGTTGAGCGGTGGAATGTACAGGTTCTCAGCTTATGCCCGAGAGGGAGTAGATGGAATATAGAAAACAAAATAAATAAAAAAAAGCAACTATAGAATATCTTGTACAACTCAATATAAGATGCACAAGCTTATTTACCATGATTTGTGTATATTCGTTCAAGGAATATAGTTGTTTACTGTTGTTTATCATTCAGTGCATGGAGAATTTGAATTAGTTTACCCATAACGACCGTGGGATGCAAAATTGGGTTGAGGCGGGAGGGGGGGGGGGGGGTCTTTGCCAATGAGGGTAAATAGTACTAAAAATCCAGATGGCGCTGGGGGTCTTATTCAAATGGCTATCGTGTGAGATACACCATTGAGGTGTTTGAGGGTTTTCGTGATTTAAGAGGTTTAATACAGTTTGCACACTTATCTGACACATAGTTGTGTAGTATATTTTTACTAGATTCATAATATAATGGTTATATACTCGTTAATGCAGTGAATATATAATAATTAACATAATTCGATACATAAATATCAGCTTATTGAACAAGAAATTTAGTTTCATCTAATGTGGTGTGATAGGCTGGGCGAAATTTTAATACTCATTGAAGTATTGTATTTACTTCCTTTTTAGTTACTAACAAATACGTGTTTCAGTAGAAATTGGCTGAACATATGGTATTATATTCTGTAGCTGTAGAATTTGGCAGGTTGAATGTCTGCGCCTGCGCACTATAGTTTCTTTCCTACAAAACAAGCTATCGTGCGCTTTTAAGTTACCAATTTATAATCCACTATCAAATCGGGCAGCTAAATATGTTACCGGCTATATTTCTTATTAGACCAGTGACAGGAAATCAATCAATGTGAATCAGAATGTCATAGAACACAGAGGCAGCAAATTACATACAGTACGTGGTGATGCAGGAAATTCGAAAAAGATGATGATTTTTTTTTTACAACACTGCCTTTTCTACGGGCGACTGTTTAGGTCGTCAGCTGACCGCGGCGTGATATACGTACACAGTGTTGCCAAGGTCTTCTTCTGCTCGCACCATTGGGCTAGTTAGGATTCGTTCAGAAGCGTAGATTTGCGAGTTTCCATTTCAAACGATATTATATTCTTGATTTACAGTGTGATGGGGTGGATAGCCTCTGAAGTATTATCCTAACTAACTAACATTGAGGAAAGCTGAATTGGGCTGGTACTATATACTATTAAAGTTGTAGAGGTGTCGAGTGTTGAGTAGCCTATAGCTAGGCTACATTTCATGCAAACGTTCATCATGGCTTACATGTATGGTAGCCTATGTGGTGGTGACTGAATAGCCTAATTAAGTGATTGTTTGTGAGGGGGGATTGGGACATTGATGCAGATTTGATGAGTGCATGATTGTGATAATAATGTATTTATTAGTGGCCCCTCCATCATTGACGAACATGCCTATTACATAAGGCATCCTCTTCAAACACTAATCCGCCGTAGTTTGAATCTACCGCGCAGAGTATTTAAAATCTGAGGAGCCTTCATCATGAGCGCACGCGACCTCACTCATGGCTTCAGTCATTATGAATTGGGTTCTCACTACGAAAAAACTTCGTAAAAAATAAAAACAAAAAGAAAATAAGAATAACTATCCAATAAGCTTTCCATCATATCGTGGATGTACTTGTGTGGATCTTTGACCAGACGCTGATTCAGGCGTCATTCTTCTTTCTCTGCTCTGCGCTCAGCCTGCCCGGACGTGTCTCCCCACGCTCCGCTGGTTCCGCATTTGCTGCGTCCCTAGTGAGTTTTTTCTCATTTGTTTACTCCGGGATGTATCGAGTAAGGTTAGGATATGTGTAGCAGGAGTGTCCTGGGCTGGTTGCCCGCAGTGCAGTGTATTTTGGGTCGTGTGTTTGGGGCATCTATTTCGGATGTACCCTCGTGGTCCTGTTGTGGACATGTGATCTTTTTCACAGTTGAGTTAGCTTGTGATGCAGGCGGCTTTCATTACGATTTATTTTATGCTGCCTTTTATCTTTCTGATGAGGTATGCGTTGCTTCTGACGTTGTCAGCGTATTTTTCTTCACTTAGTGAAGTTTTTTCAGGGTCCCGAGTCAGTCTTCCCTTTTTCGGAAGTATTTACTACAGTGGTGTGTTGGCGGTGGTTCCTGTTGTTATATTTCCAGTGTTTTTGTTTATATTTCAACATTTCTTATGCCGTCTGCTTAGGCCTAGCCAGCCGCTCGTACCTTTGCCACTTGTACAAGTGTTATTGTTTATTTTATAAATATGTCCTACTGTGTCATGTGTATCCTGGTTTAGTTGTGTATTGGCTAATTCCACGGACTATGTTTGTTTCCTGGATTAGTTGTGTATTGGCTAATTCCACGGATTATTGTGTGGGCCCTAGGCTAGTCGTGCTTGGCTTGCTCTCGGGTCCGTTGTGCGTTCAGTTGGTTTCTGAAGGGGGTGGGTTACTTTCCGGCGGGTTTTTCTCGGTTACACCATGAAAAACCAGGCCGAGAGCCGTGTTGGGCCACGCGTGGTTTCAACACAGGCTTGTGTTCCCGGCCTGGAGGTGTCTGTGGCTCTCCAGGACTGCGTCTCTGTGTTGGTGCCTGTTTCAGGCTTCCTATGATCCCCGGCGGACTGGCTGTACCTATCTAACATTGTTCATGCGGACAGATGTTATGAAGTTTTTCTACCTGGTTTTACAAACCAAAGGAAAAACCTAGCTGTTGTTGAGGGCTTTCCTCCCCGGTGATCTTTTACAAAGAAGTGGGGACAGGAACTTATGGGGTCAACGTTGTTTACATCTCACCCGGCGGGTGCACCTTTGGTAGGGTGGGATGAACGTCTTGGTCATTCAGTTTAGTTAACCGATCCATTTTAGTGATACTTTATGTATCGCCGCCTTCAGACTTACGGCGATCGAAGGCTCAAATTGGGTTAACATCTTTTTCACACATTTTTCACACCCGGCGGGTGCTCCTGAGAGGAGGAAATAAGGAATTTACAATTCCATATAGTTAACCAGTTAATTGAGAGATACGTTAATGTATCGCCGCCTTCAAACTTACGGCGATCCTTTGTGACAATTCGTTAGAAATCAGATCTCGTATCAGCCTGCCCTGTGTTATTCTGCTAAATAATTCTGGTGCCGGCGTCTTTGTGGGGGGTTGTTTTCCAAAATTGAATCTTGAAACAGTCACCACCAGAAAGACTATGTTATAAACGCCATACTGGTCCTTTATATTATGTCAGAGGGTATTCTTAACTTTCTTAGGACATGTTTAGATATTCGGAAATCTTTATAGAATCCCGCCGCGTAGCGAGCTGTGATCGTTGTGACATTACGTCTCGTTACCCGGCGGGTTATTGACACGTGTGTGCGAACATCTTGGGTTAGCCTTATGAGCATTAATTCCTGGAAATTTTATTTTTTCCAGAGCTGGGCCCCGGCGGACCAATACAGACCCTGCAGTAGTTTCCCACCAGTCTCTGTCATGGCTACCTTTGCCCCAGTTTTTGCTTTATGCATTACCCCTACCTGTGCCGGTATCCCTATTTTTGCGCACACTCTTTGCATCAAGTGTGTTAAATGTCTAGACCGTTCAAGGGGTCTGTGGGTGATGCGCAAATGTTCCTTTTGCTCCCAATTAAGTGTCAAAGTCCTCCGCGATAATGATAAGACCGCAGCGGTCGCCTTACGAGAAGTTAGGCAACAGATGTGAGCGTATACTATGATTGTGGCTCATAAGTCACTTCAATGTGACAACGTCCCTGTTTGGGATAGGCTTCTTTTTTAGCACCCTCCCCCTAAACGTCCCTCTCGAGTAACTAGTCGTAAGCCGGCGGAGACTGGTCAGGGTTCTGTGTCTTCTCCTACTGCTACGGCGAAACGTCAACGAGAACCTACACCCCCGGCGGTAGCCTCCTCGTCTCGAGAGAGATCTCGGTCTAGGTCACCTCTCAGACACCAGCCACCTAGTCTTGCCTCTTCACCATCGAGTAAGAAGAGTAAGACAGAAAGTTCCACCAGTGGTCACAGCGATAAATCCTCTAAATCGAAGAGTAGTTCACGGTCACACCGCAGCCATAAATCTTCAATGAAGGATTCCCATGATAGAAAGGCCTCCCGACATTCGCCAGTTTCTAGTGCTTTTCATCGTACCTCTACCCCAGACAGAGTTTGTATTCGGTCTCAGGGGTCCAGTATAGTGCCTGTACCTAAAGACGATTTACCCATTAACATTTTAACCCTGGAATTGGAGAGTTCAGGGGGCTCAGTGGTTGAGAGTGTTTCGGACTCCCAAGGGAGTGTAGGCCAAGGCCTAGGTGTTTGGCGATATTCTCGGCCAGGACCTAACCACCCACTTCTGGCTCAAACTATTCACACAGTGGCTGACGTCCACCGGGACGCGGCGATCCCATCCTCTATTCCTGACTTATCTTGGCAACAAGGTGGTACCCCAGCTTCGGCGGGATCTTCTCAGGAAGAACAGGATCATAAAGACGAGGTTTCAATTATATCGGATATGGAAGGGCAAGAGTCAGGTTCAGGCTTAGACGCCGCGCGAGATCTTAATGATTCACTAGTGAGTACATCATCAAGTCAATTTGTCACTGCACAGGAAATTGATGGGCTACTTAGTAATGCTTTATCTAAATTTTTTAGCCAACAGCAGGAAACTCCCACAGTGGACTTGGGAGCTCCCACGACAAGCTCTACGGTACGGCCTCTGATGACTTCTATTGCTTTGACTCAGATCCCTCACCCTCCCCCTCTGTCACCGTCAGTGGTTACTAGGCCTGCTACGGCGGCATTGACCACTTCGAATGTAAGGGTTATAACGGATGTCAATCCGCCCCCTCTAGACAGAGCGCCTCTCAGAAAGGTAGCTATGCCCTTGCTTTACGGACCAGACGAGTCATGGGTCCTTTTGACCCCCACTAAACCAGAGATCGCCCAACCTACCTTGTCAGGGGAACTCCCAGTACTGCGTGAGTGGGTCATCCAGGGCAATAAATCTAGGAAATTAAGGGCCTTGGATACTTTGGGAAATGTACTAGATGTCAACATAAAGGCTATACCTAGTTATTATCACCAGGATTATTTTGTTTATGCTGCTAAGCCGGCTTTACCCTCTGCCTCAGCTTCAAAATTGTTTTCAGACTGGTCTAAGCATGATGGATTTAATGACATTAAGACTCTGTCAGCTCTCACTCCAGAACTCGATTTGCAAACCATCACAGACACAGCAGCTAATCCAGTCTTGAAGGTGGGGCAGTTGGGTCGAGGACCTTGGGTGGAATGGGAGGCAGAGGCTCAACACTTTGCGACCACATTTACTTCCAAAACTTCCAACCAGATCCCTCAAGATACTCATTCTTGGTTGTCCATGCCAGTGTGTTCTGCCGGCGGAGTCCCTTCAGCTTTGTTTGCTTTCTTAGCTGCCCCTAAAATTAATCTTTGTGAGCTAAAAGACCCTTTCACTACCCCTACCCCAACTCACCTAGAACGAGAATTTAGGCTAAGGGGGAAAGCTTTTCGCCTGTTCTCTCAATACATAGTGTCTCAACAGGTAGCAAAGTCTTTGCTCCGGTCCACTCAGGCAATCGCAGACGCGGATGCCAGACGATCGGTTGAATTGTCCCGGCGACTGCTTCTTCAGTCGTCAATCCAATCTTTGGGTGACATCCGCACCGCCTTGCTTGAGGCGGTACGAGCGAGACAAGACCTCAGAATGTCCTTAGTCCGAAAACTGCCTGATCGCATTGCGAATCAGGTGGTCATGTCACCAGTGCTCACTCCCTCTTTAATGTCCCCTGACGTGTGGCGAACGGTATTTAATATGGCTCAGGCCTTTAAACACAGTCCCACCCCTTCTAAGAAACCTGCCTTTAACTTCCCCAAACCCAGGCCAGTCGCTAAGGCTCAGCCGGGGGGATCTAAGCCCTTTCTTCCACCTAAGTCCTCCTCCTCCCCTCAAGGTCAGTACAGGCATAGACAGAGTAGGTTTTCAGGTCAGAGAGGATGCGGCCATAATAAGCCAGGTCACGGCCCGTCTTCGGCCAACGCCAGCCAGCCGGTGAAGCGTCCACCACCACCAGCTCCACCACCATCAAAAAACTAAAGTCTCTCTCACTCCCGGTGCCAGTCTTAAGGCCGGCGGATCCGAGGGTAGTACAGTCGGCGAACCCTTGTCTGCTAACTGGGTCGTTTCGAACGTGTCACCAAGCATGGCCGTTAAACACTTGGGCACGGATGGTGGCACGCAAAGGCATAACTTGGCAGTGGCTCCGGCGACCTCGCTTACGTCAGCCGACAACGGCGAATTTTGTTTCATTAGAGGTGGAGTCACTGGCCCAGGAAATGATTGCCAAGAATGTCATCATCCCGGTCCCCCCAAATTACCCTGTATTCACGTCCAAGCTATTTTTGGTTCCCAAAAGGGACTGTGTTCAGATGAGACCGGTCATAGACCTGTCTTATCTGAACCTTCACATTCACAACGAGTCATTCCGAATGTTAACAGTACACCAAATCAGGCTAACACTTCCGCCGGGAGGTTGGATGTGTTCCCTAGACCTGACAAACGCTTATTGGCACGTATCGGGAAACAAAAGGTTTCAAAGGTTTCTGGCCTTACGGATCAGGCACCAACATTTTTTTTTTCAAAGGATGCCATTCGGTTTGAACCTGGCACCTCGATTATTCACAAAATTAGTCCGGCAAGCCCTGATGCCGTTGTTAAAGCAAGGAATCAGAGTTTTGTGGTATCTAGACGACTGGCTGGTGGTGGCAGAGACAGAGCAATTATGCATCAAACATGTCAACATAATTTTAAATCATGTCCAAACTCTAAGCTAGAGTTTTGACATGATTTAAAATTATGTTGACATGTTTGATGCATAATTGCTCTGTCTCTGCCACCACCAGCCAGTCGTCTAGGTACCACAAAACTCTGATTCCTTGCTTTAACAACGGCATCAGGGCTTGCCGGACTAATTTCGTGAATAATCGAGGTGCCAGGTTCAAACCGAATGGCATCCTTTGAAAAAAAAAATGTTGGTGCCTGATCCGTAAGGCCAGAAACCTTTGAAACCTTTTGTTTCCCGATACGTGCCAATAAGCGTTTGTCAGGTCTAGGGAACACATCCAACCTCCCGGCGGAAGTGTTAGCCTGATTTGGTGTACTGTTAACATTCGGAATGACTCGTTGTGAATGTGAAGGTTCAGATAAGACAGGTCTATGACCGGTCTCATCTGAACACAGTCCCTTTTGGGAACCAAAAATAGCTTGGACGTGAATACAGGGTAATTTGGGGGGACCGGGATGATGACATTCTTGGCAATCATTTCCTGGACCAGTGACTCCACCTCTAATGAAACAAAATTCGCCGTTGTCGGCTGACGTAAGCGAGGTCGCCGGAGCCACTGCCAAGTTATGCCTTTGCGTGCCACCATCCGTGCCCAAGTGTTTAACGGCCATGCTTGGTGACACGTTCGGAACGACCCAGTTAGCAGACAAGGGTTCGCCGACTGTACTACCCTCGGATCCGCCGGCCTTAAGACTGGCACCGGGAGTGAGAGAGACTTTAGTTTTTTGATGGTGGTGGAGTTGGTGGTGGTGGATGCTTCACCGGCTGGCTGGCGTTGGCCGAAGACGGGCCGTGACCTGGCTTATTATGGCCGCGTCCTCTCTGACCTGAAAACCTACTCTGTCTATGCCTGTACTGACCTTGAGGGGAGGAGGAGGACTTAGGTGGAAGAAAGGGCTTAGATCCCCCCGGCTGAGCCTTAGCGACTGGCCTGGGTTTGGGGAAGTTAAAGGCAGGTTTCTTAGAAGGGGTGGGACTGTGTTTAAAGGCCTGAGCCATATTAAATACCGTTCGCCACACGTCAGGGGACATTAAAGAGGGAGTGAGCACTGGTGACATGACCACCTGATTCGCAATGCGATCAGGCAGTTTTCGGACTAAGGACATTCTGAGGTCTTGTCTCGCTCGTACCGCCTCAAGCAAGGCGGTGCGGATGTCACCCAAAGATTGGATTGACGACTGAAGAAGCAGTCACCGGGAAAATTCAACCGATCATCTGGCATCCGCGTCTGCGATTGCCTGAGTGGACCGGAGCAAAGACTTTGCTACCTGTTGAGACACTATGTATTGAGAGAACAGGCGAAAAGCTTTCCCCCTTAGCCTAAATTCTCGTTCTAGGTGAGTTGGGGTAGGGGTAGTGAAAGGGTCTTTTAGCTCACAAAGATTAATTTTAGGGGCAGCTAAGAAAGCAAACAAAGCTGAAGGGACTCCGCCGGCAGAACACACTGGCATGGACAACCAAGAATGAGTATCTTGAGGGATCTGGTGGGAAGTTTTGGAAGTAAATGTGGTCGCAAAGTGTTGAGCCTCTGCCTCCCATTCCACCCAAGGTCCTCGACCCAACTGCCCCACCTTCAAGACTGGATTAGCTGCTGTGTCTGTGATGGTTCGCAAATCGAGTTCTGGAGTGAGAGCTGACAGAGTCTTAATGTCATTAAATCCATCATGCTTAGACCAGTCTGAAAACAATTTTGAAGCTGAGGCAGAGGGTAAAGCCGGCTTAGCAGCATAAACAAAATAATCCTGGTGATAATAACTAGGTATAGCCTTTATGTTGACATCTAGTACATTTCCCAAAGTATCCAAGGCCCTTAATTTCTTAGATTTATTGCCCTGGATGACCCACTCACGCAGTACTGGGAGTTCCCCTGACAAGGTAGGTTGGGCGATCTCTGGTTTAGTGGGGGTCAAAAGGACCCATGACTCGTCTGGTCCGTAAAGCAAGGGCATAGCTACCTTTCTGAGAGGCGCTCTGTCTAGAGGGGGCGGATTGACATCCGTTATAACCCTTACATTCGAAGTGGTCAATGCCGCCGTAGCAGGCCTAGTAACCACTGATGGTGACAGAGGGGGAGGGTGAGGGATCTGAGTCAAAGCAATAGAAGTCATCAGAGGCCGTACCGTAGAGCTTGTCGTGGGAGCTTCCAAGTCCACTGTGGGAGTTTCCTGCTGTTGGCTAAACATTTTAGATAAAGCATTACTAAGTAGCCCATCAATTTCCTGTGCAGTGACAAATTGACTTGATGATGTACTCACTAGTGAATCATTAAGATCTCGCTTGGCGTCTAAGCCTGAACCTGACTCTTGCCCTTCCATATCCGATATAATTGAAACCTCGTCTTTATGATCCTGTTCTTCCTGAGAAGATCCCGCCGAAGCTGGGGTACCACCTTGTTGCCAAGATAAGTCAGGAATAGAGGATGGGATCGCCGCGTCCCGGTGGACGTCAGCCACTGTGTGAATAGTTTGAGCCGGAAGTGGGTGGTCAGGTCCTGGCCGAGAATATCGCCAAACACCTAGACCTTGGCCTACACTCCCTTGGGAGTCCGAAACACTCTCAACCACTGAGCCCCCTGAACTCTCCAATTCCAGGGTTAAAATGTTAATGGGTAAATCGTCTTTAGGTACAGGCACTATACTGGACCCCTGAGACCGAATACAAACTCTGTCTGGGGTAGAGGTACAATGAGAAGCACTAGAAACTGGCGAATGTCGGGAGGCCTTTCTATCATGGGAATCCTTCTTTGAAGATTTATGGCTGCGGTGTGACCGTGAACTACTCTTCGATTTAGAGGATTTATCGGCGTGACCACTGGTGGAACTTTCTGTCTTACTCTTCTTACTCAATGGTGAAGAGGCAAGACTAGGTGGCTGGTGTCTGAGAGGTGACCTAGACCGAGATCTCTCCCGAGACGAGGAGGCTACCGCCGGGGGTGTAGGTTCTCGTTGACGTTTCGCCATAGCAGTAGGAGAAGACACAGAACCCTGACCAGTCTCCGCCGGCTTACGACTAGTTACTCGAGAGGGACGTTTAGGGGGAGGGTGCTAAAAAAGAAGCCTATCCCAAACAGGGACGTTGTCACATTGAAGTGACTTATGAGCCACAATCATAGTATACGCTGACATCTGTTGCCTAACTTCTCGTAAGGCGACCGCTGCGGTCTTATCATTATCGCGGAGGACTTTGACACTTAATTGGGAGCAAAAGGAACATTTGCGCATCACCCACAGACCCCTTGAACGGTCTAGACATTTAACACACTTGATGCAAAGAGTGTGCGCAAAAATAGGGATACCGGCACAGGTAGGGGTAATGCATAAAGCAAAAACTGGGGCAAAGGTAGCCATGACAGAGACTGGTGGGAAACTACTGCAGGGTCTGTATTGGTCCGCCGGGGCCCAGCTCTGGAAAAAAATAACATTTCCAGGAATTAATGCTCATAAGGTTAACCCAACATGTTCGCACACACGTGTCAATAACCCGCCGGGTAACGAGATGTAATGTCACAACGATCACAGCTCGCTACGCGGCGGGATTCTATAAAGATTTCCGAATATCTAAACATGTCCTAAGAAAGTTAACCCGTTGAAACCCAGCGTCGCACGTGTTGCGTCGGCAGTCATTGATCACCAACTCCCAGCGACGCATCACGTGCGTCCGACATATAAAAAACACTTACGTGGCTCGTAAGGTAGGAAATGGCGGGAGAATAAGAGGGGGAGGTACCGTAGTGTGTGGGGGAGCCGGGCCAGTAGGTGTGAGCGGGCCGAGACAGCCGCGCGGCTGGTGGTGGTGGGCTTAGTGGGGATAGTTTACACCCCTAGTTCACCGCCACTTTGAACCTTCATTACTCCGGTCGTATGGGAGCTAGAGGCTTGAGATTTATGTGAGATACTCCTTAGGATGTATGCCGTACAATGCCATACTCAGTTTTTACCCTAGTGCTCCCGGGCGGGTGGTCATGCGGGTGGTCCCGCCCCCCAAATGACCGAAATGAGTTTTTTTTTATTTGTGTGTTCATTTCTCACCATTCTCTTCCATTTTGGCTCAACACATTTTTTTGAGGCTCCCCCCACCCAACCCCCCACCGGCCCCCCCCCCAAAAAAAAAAATGTCAGAGGTGATTTTTTTTTTTTTTTTTTCATTTCTCATCCTTGTCTTCCATTTTAGCAAACAAAAAAAATAAGTGAAAATGGCTTGGGACTGGGGTGAACAAAATATTATAACTAGCTGGGGCTCAACGGGTTAAGAATACCCTCTGACATAATATAAAGGACCAGTATGGCGTTTATAACATAGTCTTTCTGGTGGTGACTGTTTCAAGATTCAATTTTGGAAAACAACCCCCCACAAAGACGCCGGCACCAGAATTATATAGCAGAATAACACAGGGCAGGCTGATACGAGATCTGATTTCTAACGAATTGTCACAAAGGATCGCCGTAAGTTTGAAGGCGGCGATACATTAACGTATCTCTCAATTAACTGGTTAACTATATGGAATTGTAAATTCCTTATTTCCTCCTCCCAGGAGCACCCGCCGGGTGTGAACAATGTGTGAAAAAGATGTTAACCCCATTTGAGTCTTCGATCGCCGTAAGTCTGAAGGCGGCGATACATAAAGTATCACTAAAATGGATCGGTTAACTAAACTGAATGACTAAGATGTTCATCCCACCCTACCAAGGTGCACCCGCCGGGTGAGATGTAAACAACGTTAACCCCATAAGTTCCTGTCCCCACTTCTTTGTAAAAGATCGCCGGGGAGGAAAGCCCTCAACAACAGCTAGGTTTTTCCTTTGGTTTGTAAAACCGGGTAGAAAAACTTCATAACATCTGTCCGCATGAACAATTTTAGATGGGTACAGCCAGTCCGCCGGGGATCATAGGAAGCCTGAAACAGGCACCAACACAGAGACGCAGTCCTGGAGAGCCACAGACACCTCCACGCCGGGAACACAAGCCTGTGTTGAAACCACGCGTGGCCCAACACGGCTCTCGGCCGGGTTTTTCATGGTGTAACCGAGAAAAACCCGCCGGAAAGTAACCCACCCCATTCAGAAACCAACTGAACGCACAACGGACCCGAGAGCAAGCCAAGCACGACTAGCCTAGGGCCCACACAATAATCCGTGGAATTAGCCAATACACAACTAATCCAGGAAACAAACATAGTCCGTGGAATTAGCCAATACACAACTAAACCAGGATACACATGACACAGTAGGACATATTTATAAAATAAACAATAACACTTGTACATGTGGCAAAGGTACGAGCGGCTGGCTAGGCCTAAGCAGACGGCATAAGAAATGTTGAAATATAAACAAAAACACTGGAAATATAACAACAGGAACTACCGCCAACACACCACTGTAGTAAATACTTCCGAAAAAGGGAAGACTGACTCGGGACCCAGAAAAAACTTCACTAAGTGAAGAAAAATACGCTGACAACGTCAGAAGCAACGCATACCTCATCAGAAAGATAAAAGGCAGCATAAAATAAATCGTAATGAAAGCCGCCTGCATCACAAGCTAACTCAACTGTGAAAAAGATCACATGTCCACAACAGGACCACGAGGGTACATCCGAAATAGATGCCCCAAACACACGACCCAAAATACACTGCACAGCGGGCAACCAGCCCAGGACACTCCTGCTAAACATATCCTAACCTTACTCGATACATCCCGGAGTATACAAATGAGAAAAAACTCAATAGGGACGCAGCAAATGCGGAACCAGCGGAGCGTGGGGAGACACGTCCGGGCAGGCTGAGCGCAGAGCAGAGAAAGAAGAATGACGCCTGAATCAGCGTCTGGTCAAAGATCCACACAAGTACATCCACGATATGATGGAAAGCTTATTGGATAGTTATTCTTATTTTCTTTTTGTTTTTATTTTTTACGAAGTTTTTTCGTAGTGAGAACCCAATTCATAATGACTGAAGCCATGAGTGAGGTCGCGTGCGCTCATGATGAAGGCTCCTCAGATTTTAAATGCTCTGCGCGGTAGATTCAAACTACGGCGGATTAGTGTTTGAAGAGGATGCCTTATGTAATAGGCATGTTCGTCAATGATGGAGGGGCCACTAATAATACATTATTATCACAATCATGCACTCATCAAATCTGCATCAATGTCCCAATCCCCCCTCACAAACAATCACTTAATTAGGCTATTCAGTCACCACCACATAGGCTACCATACATGTAAGCCATGATGAACGTTTGCATGAAATGTAGCCTAGCTATAGGCTACTCAACACTCGACACCTCTACAACTTTAATAGTATATAGTACCAGCCCAATTCAGCTTTCCTCAATGTTAGTTAGTTAGGATAATACTTCAGAGGCTATCCACCCCATCACACTGTAAATCAAGAATATAATATCGTTTGAAATGGAAACTCGCAAATCTACGCTTCTGAACGAATCCTAACTAGCCCAATGGTGCGAGCAGAAGAAGACCTTGGCAACACTGTGTACGTATATCACGCCGCGGTCAGCTGACGACCTAAACAGTCGCCCGTAGAAAAGGCAGTGTTGTAAAAAAAAAATCATCATCTTTTTCGAATTTCCTGCATCTCCACGTACTGTATGTAATTTGCTGTCTCTGTGTTCTATGACATTCTGATTCACATTGATTGATTTCCTGTCACTGGTCTAATAAGAAATATAGCCGGTAACATATTTAGCTGCCCGATTTGATAGTGGATTATAATTGGTAACTTATAAGCGCACGATAGCTTGTTTTGTAGGAAAGAAACTATAGTGCGCAGGCGCAGACATTCAACCTGCCAAATTCTACAGCTACAGAATATAATACCATATGTTCAGCCAATTTCTACTGAAACACGTATTTGTTAGTAACTAAAAAGGAAGTAAATACAATACTTCAATGAGTATTAAAATTTCGCCCAGCCTATCACACCACATTAGATGAAACTAAATTTCTTGTTCAATAAGCTGATATTTATGTATCGAATTATGTTAAATATTATATATTCACTGCATAACGAGTATATAACCATCATATTATGAATCTAGTAAAAATATACTACACAACTATGTGTCAGATAAGTGTGCAAACTGTATTAAACCTCTTAAATCACGAAAACCCTCAAACACCTCAATGGTGTATCTCACACGATAGCCATATGAATAAGACCCCCAGCGCCATCTGGATTTTTAGTACTATTTACCCTCATTGGCAAAGACCCCCCCCCCCCCCCTCCCGCCTCAACCCAATTTTGCATCCCACGGTCGTTATGGGTAAACTAATGCAAATTCTCCATGCACTGAATGATAAACAACAGTAAACAACTATATTCCTTGAACGAATATACACAAATCATGGTAAATAAGCTTGTGCATCTTATATTGAGTTGTACAAGATATTCTATAGTTGCTTTTTTTTATTTATTTTGTTTTCTATATTCCATCTACTCCCTCTCGGGCATAGGCTGAGAGCCTGTACATTCCACCGCTCAACACGGTGAAGCCCGTGAGGTCTTGTTCCTGTCTGGGGAGTGAGACATGCGAAGCATCCATCATGGCTCGAAGCAGCTCCATCTCTGAAGCGGCTGGTAGCTTCGCTCAAGTGCTTCACCATCTGACCCTCCAGACTCAGACCCTCACTCTCAGAACACCACCTATTGAGCAGTGAACTCACTAGGCATTTTCCCCCTGTAACATATTTTGAATATGGGAATATTCATACAGTGTTATTTAATCAGGGAACACTGAGGGTATTTTTTTGGCATTTCGGTGGGCTTTGTGGTAATGCACTGATACTAGGTACAGCACAAATTCAATCCCAATAATATCTTCCAATTGACATATCGGGATTTGAACCCGGGTCCATTGGATTACCAATCCAGTGGCATGACCACTCCACCACACCTCCCCTAAATAGTAGCTATACAATAATAATCAACTAAAGCTTTGGATAATTGGCTTTTGTAATGTGTAGTTATTAAAAGAAACAATAATCCTCTCTCTCAACTCTATTATTACTCCAGGAAACCATATAGTGTCAGACAGATTTTTGGTTAAAACTTTGCTCCTAAACACAAGAGGAGACTCTCCTACACGTTATTCTTTTCATTACTGGAGCAGGTTAGGTAGGAAATCGATATTACTTTAGCCACTTTTAGAGTTATTTTTTTTCTTTTTTTTTTCTACCAAAATAATCTGGTAATTCTGTATATTTTCTACAAAAATATTATTGTCAAAACCTATATACCAGTAATATACGGCCCCATTACTCCGAGAATATTAAACAAACACCACAAATGGGGAGGGCTTTGAAGTTCAGAGAAAATGAAGAGTTAAGACGTTTTACGAGTGATTATGGGTAAAAAAACATTGTCCACACCTTTAATAGTACATAAATATGGAAACTTGAGCCAAATTTTGTAGTTACCAGATGTTATAAACTCATAAAATGCGATAAATTTGGGTCAATCCACGATCGAACGTCACCCGTTCCTCAGTGTAAACAAACGACTGCAGGCGAACCGCTAGATATGCCTAAAACTACCCAAGCATATAGTAGGCCAATTGATTTACCCAAAAATAAGCAAATCGCACGAAATCGAGGCAATATTTGGCTTGGATTTTCGTATGTTTCAAGAGTGCATAATTAGGAATCTAAATGGATCTACGATGGGTTGAGAGCATCCTCCACCCCCCCCCCCCACCCCCCCACCCCCCCCAGGACACATTGTAATCATTATTTATGCTGCCAGTACGGTGCATTACCAAAAATGAGATATGATAATCCCGCGAACGAGGTGGTATGAAGGGAGGCCATATACACAGCCGGATCCCATACCCCCCTACTTTAGGCTACAGGAAGAAGCCCAACCGCGTATAAATATAGCCTTCAAACCGTTTCTGCCAGATCGCTCTGTAGCTTAGTCGGTAGAGCTCAGGCCTCTGACACAGATAAACCAGTGTTCGATCCCACTCGGATCTAGTGTATTTTATATTTTTATTTTGTTATTTTTGTTATGTTATGTTAGGTTAGGTTAGGTTAATCTAATCTAATAATTAGAATATTTGTATATTTTTGCGCATGCGCAGAGGGGTAAGGGATCCGGCTGCGTACATGGCCTCCCGGTATGAACGGACCGCTAAAAGGCGAGCACACGAAGTGGCGATGTATCACAGACTTTACTCTTACAGGCGCCTCATAACACGAAGTATTGTACACATACTGATAGGTAATGGAATAGTGTGAAGGATGTACATTGTGTTTCACGGGTAGGATTACCGGAAATTGAGTTTGTAGCGAAAGTATGGAGGTGATAAATCGTCACCAAACAGTTCTAAACTACTATGGAAGGTTAACAATCTAGTTTAACCCTCAGGCTGCGGCTATATTTGCGCTATTTAGGGCATATTCAGGCACTCCTGAATGATTAATCAAGCATCTGCATTAAATGAATTGTATTCTGCTGAAAACTAGGTGAAAATAGCTTCAAAATGACACCAGAACGAGTTTCGTAGGTGTCGGGGTTCACCCGCAGCGTTGCCATAGCCATTCGGGAAAACTCGCTAATTATTAGCTCTCGCTCGCTCGGCAACACTGTCGAGACAACTGCGCGAGACCACAGTCTCCCTCAGTGAGCGGCTGGCTGCTCTGAGGGTCGGACGGAGGTCCCTCACGCTTCCGCCGACTGACACTCGATTTCTACGCCTTTTACAGGCTTTTAAAGCCTGGAAATTGCTGTAAATTGCCTATGCGTTCCAAATCGTCACCCGCAGGGAAAGGGTTAAACTGGCAATATTATGTTTAGCTCACAAATTTTAGCCATCTACTTTAGCATGGGTTATATAGGTCTGCTATATCCTATAATTCTTTGCTATGTCATTACCACCACAAATTATAATATTAGTCATTAATGTTTGATGGTTAGATAATGGTGGAAGCAAGAAAGGAGGCCATCTTGAATTGGCGTAGAACCTATTTTTTGTCACTTTAACCCTTATTTAGCGGGTGGTAAGGTATTTTACACTGTACCGCTCAGCGGGCATAATCCCGAAATATTCGCTCAATTTCACTCGCCCTAGCGCCGTTACTATGGCTCCAATGCGAACGAAACTATCATTTTTGGATAGAGCAACTCTTCGTCTCCCCATATAAGTCTATGAATGGATGTTATGAATGAGTGTGGAGGGTGGAAAGAGGTGAGGAAGAGGAGGTACTTTTTGGTCTATTTCCCGGGCGCGTTCGGTTGCGTTCGCTTTGGCCTGACTTCGGCCTCTCGCGCGTCTACTATTCCTTCGGTAATCGGTCTTATTTTCCTCTTATTTCTCCTTATTTCTGTATTCTCTCTCTCTCTCTCTCTCTCTCTCTCTCTCTCACTCCTGTCTGTCTGTCTGTCTGTCTCTCTCTCTCTCTCTCTCTCTCTCTCTGGCTCGCTCGCTTTCCCTCTCTCGCGTGCTCTGTCTCTCTCTCTCTACCTCATCCGTATATGTAATTCTCATTATTATTTTCTCTAATCTCTCTCACTCCTCCTGTCTGTCTGTCTGTCTCTCTGGCTCGCTCGCTTTCCCTCTCTTGTGATCCCTTTCTCTCTTCCTCATCCGTATAATTATGTATTTCTCATTATTATTTTCTCTAACTAATCCCTCTATTTCATTTATTTGCATGTAATATTTCTGTATTATTATATCTTTTTCACTCTTTCTTCAGTTCAGTTTCTGTATTCTCTCTATACGGTGGGAATGGTATTTCGTATGAGGGATGTGCAGCACAAATATTCAATCTTTCGTTGTTTGGTTGTTTGTATTACCGTAAGAAATTTACTGAACGCCTGCAAATAATACGCTATAAAATGCTTGCAATCAAACTCTCAAGCAATTTCAAGGTCACATGCAATTATAAATGTAGGCTATAGGTAGACCCAGAGAGGAAGAGACAAGAGAGAGAGAGAGTGTCGTGATAATATAACAATGTTACATATGTATCATATATATATGAAAAATAATATATACGGTAGGCCTACATCTGTTCCCCACAATCATATAATGCCAAGCACAAATATTCAATCTTTCATTGTTTGTATTACCGTAAGAAATGTACTGAACACCTGCAAATAATACGCTATAAAATGCTTGCAATCTCTCTATTTTCTCTAATCTCTCTCACTCCTGTATCTCTCTCTCTCTCTCTCTCTCTCTCTCTCTCTCTCTCTCTCTCTCTGGCTCGCTCGCTTCCCCTCTTCCTCATCCGTATTATGTATTTCTCATTATTATTTTCTCTAACTAATCCCTCTATTTCATTTATTTGCTTGTAATATTTCTGTATTATTATATCTTTTTCACTCTTTCTTCTTCAGTTAAATTTCTGCATTCTCTCTCTCTCTCTCTCTCTCTCTGTTTCGCTTGCTTTGCAGGAATTTTGTTTTTGTTTTATATATAATATAATAATTTACTTATCATTACTTACTATATCGTATAAACAATAGTAGGTAGCCAACTTACCATAATACCGATACACCAAACCGATACGCATGCGTTTTTGTTTATCACCTGTTTACTAAAGTGCCACCATTATCGATTTTCTTGGAGCCGACTCGAGCGGGAGGGTTACCAATTGAAGTTAAATCCGCTAGCATATATTGTTAGATGTAAGACATGATAAATACCACTAGAAATATGAATTGGCAAAATCCATATAATATCACTTCGAAATTGTTCTGAAATTTCAAAACAAAACCGCTAGTGTAAGTCATTGCTGCTAGATCGAAGTAAAGGTCTCTAGATCTAGCGGAAGTCGCTATACGTATTGGCAGTACTGCACACTCATTCATTTCATTCATTCATTTTCTATTGAGCTCGTCCTGGAATCTTTACGACTCTGAATCTTACGATTGCCGACGGTGATACGTTGTTGACATTGTTGTTGATGTTCCAGTGGAGGGATGAACAAAATATTGTCCTTGTCCAATAATAGCTATTTCATAGTCCCACAGGACTTATTTTGATATATTTATCAAATTTATTGAACGCCTGAAAATAATACGCTATAAAATGCTTGCAATCAAACTTTCAAGCAATTACAAGGTCACATGCAATTATAAAAAGGTATATTGTAGACCACAATCTTCGCCAAGCTTCGTTGTTGCTTGTATTATCGTGAGAAATGTACCATACACCCTGGTTATCGTGAGAAATTTACCGAACGCCTGCAAATAATACGCTATAAAATGCTTGCAATCAAACTCTCAAGCAATTTCAATGTCAAATGCAGTATATGTAGACCCAGAGAGGAAGAGAATGACAGAGAGAGAGGGGAAGTCAAAAACATCTGCTAGGTGTGATTTCCCCTGAGAGGGAAGAGATTAGTTAGGGGCGTGCCCTGGCCTACATCAGACAAAGAGAGTACAAAGGAGTACAAACAAAGAGAGTCAGACAGAGAGAGAGAGAGAGAGAGTCGTGATAATATAAAAATGTTACACATGTATCATATATATGAAAACATAATATATACGGTAGGCCTACATCTGTTCCCCACAATCATATAATGCCAAGCACAAATATTCAATCTTTCGTTGTTTGTATTACCGTAAGAAATTTACCGAACGGCCTACAAATAATACGCTATAAAATGCAAAGGAAATTTCTTGTAGAGTGCAATTTTGAGGACGTAATGTGCTCTGAGAGAGAGCGGAGCGGTGATTAGGAGCATAAATTACCTCAAGACCGCTCGCCACACAGGGACTTATATAAGGAAATTACCGTATTTTAGGGTTTTTCACTCGTGTTTTACGATCGTTGAAAGACAACCAGTGATCGTAAAAGGATGGTTCGGGTGTCATTGGAAAGCTCAATTTACGCACTTTCAGGATACATACTTGTATTACGCTCTGGGTCTTGTTTATGCATGAAAAAGAGCACGGAACAACCCCATTTAGGGTAAAAAAAAAAACCGCTGGGCGTCACAGTGAAATATACTCCACCAGCCGCTCGTAAGGTGATAAAATGCTTGCAATCACATTTTCAAGCAATTATAAAATATAAATTGTACTTACCAACACCCACACCAGTATGTTCTTCGTCAGGAACGTCTCCAATTTGCTCAAGGGTCTGTCCAATATCAACCACAACATCCACCCCACGCAAATTATGCTTGGGGTGAAAGCCTATGATCGGGTTATTTTCGTCTTCCGAGTCATCCACACTACCAAAACTCTCACCCAGACCTTCGACGGTTTCATCCAACAGCTTATTAGAAAGTTCTGAAGAGTTCAGCATGATATCTAGTTCCTGGGTGGTAAGCCGGGCGTGGTTAGTAGGGTGGCGCGACGCACTAGGGATGGCGGCCACCGAATCGAACACGGGCAAATCTTGACCTTCCATTATGGCTGCTTGAGGGTCACTTAGTCACGGTCACGCAGTGAGGATGTGTGGGTGGGCCCTTGTAGTACACCGCCTGACCACCAAGTTTCGCTTTCCACCTAAATTAGGGCGGGAATACGCCCACGGACTTAAGTCCGACCCCGCCATTTAGTCCAATTTTTTCGTATCGGACTTAAGTCCGACCCCGCTAAATAAGGGTTAACAACACATTTTTAGTATTGTGTCATCCTCTATATCAATGGTAAGAACAGCAGGGGTCTGGATGGGATATAGGTTAGGTTAACCCTCTCCGACATATGATGCGATTTCGAGCCTATTGGGGATACTTTAAAGCCTTTGTTACCATCAGGGGTATTTAGAAACCTTTAGTTTAGTTACTTCAACCTCTGCAGTTGTCTTTGAGTTAGCTGTGGGCAGAAAACTAATTTTGGAGAGGTAATTATAAGAGTGAGAACACTCTATTTCTTATTGCTAATCTGGCAACCTCTGCGTCATAAATGCGTGAAAGGGTTAATAACAATACATGGTTATCGGGGTGGATAATGGGTCAAATTGCGGCGGAAATCTTACCTCAAATACAATTAAAAATATAAACATGAAAACTAAAGAAAAACAATACATTTGTGACCTAAACTGAATTATTGACCGCTAAAACAAATTGGAGAACAACTAAACTAGGAGTAGGGAAAAGGTTAGTACAAAAGGTTAGGGAAAGAAAACAAGCAGGAGGATGTGTAAGAAGAGAAGGCAATTAAAGCTAAATAACTACCGTTGGTGTTTGATTCATATACAATACATACACATTCCTAGGTTGATATTTACGTCAAATATATTTTTCCATTTTGCCTGCAATATATTATCGGCTAAAACATCGTTAGTGCAAATATTATTTGAAATGTATTGACAGTGGGAGTGGATAGTGTAGTGTAAGTGGTGCGACACAGCCAACGTCAACTAACAACTTAATTTTCTCTCTCTCTCTCTCTCTTTTTCTCTCTCTCTCATCGTGTCACATCCGAAAACATTCATCCCGTCACCATTGGTCAGAATAACGACGGACCAACCACAAGTTGCGGTAACAGACAAGTAGTACTGGCCGCGTTGGTCGGTGTTTACGGTGACGCTGTGGTGTTACGGAGATTAACCCGTTTACCCTGAGTGGCGCACTATCGTTTTTTAAACAATCAGAGTTGTCCAGGCGTACGGTCGTCATGTTTACATAGGTCGATCGCCGCGGTTAAGTTCGCATCTATTTTGACGGCGATTGTTTTGGTTATTTGCCCCCTGCTGGCAATATATACAGTATGATGATGACAATATGTCATTGGGGGGTGAGGGGGGGGGGGGGAACATATTGTATCCAACAGCAGTCAAAATACAGGGGAACATGATCGCAAGCGTCAGCCACCGCTCTGTGTAGTGTAAATAAGGCGGGCGGTACGCCGAACTCTACATTCTTGCCAATCTTGGCTTGGGTGTAAATTTTTTTGGAAAGCCATAAAACCCAAGATTTCGAAAACCTGAGCCAAGTTTTGGCAAAAATTGGCTCGGATTTTGCGAGTTTTATGAGTGGAAAAAGGCAGCAGCCTAATTTCGATATTTAGTTCGGGTTTTCTCAATTTGTAAACCCATAAAACCCAATTTATCGACAATTTAGTGGTTTTGAAAATCATAAACCCAGTAACCTAGACCTAGTATATTTGATAGGTCAATATTTACGAGCCGCACCACAGCTGGGATCTCATTTCTAATGGTAGTTTTGGGTTCCTATAATTTTATGCTTCATTGCTATATCATTTTGATAATCTTCAAGGACACTACATCCGCCTTATTAGAAACAAATTATTAGGGAAAATAGGGACCAATAGACTCGCCATATTTTTCTCATTATAGTCTGCATGGAGGACTTTCGTTATCGACACTTGAAAAAACCCGATTACACCGAAAAATAACACGGAAAATAATGTCCCAACCGTAAACAAAGAACAAAGCATTGCGCACGATGAATCATTCGTACTTCTTCTTCTTGTTTTGAAAGATGCGGTGAGTGCGATTCACCCAATATATGGCGTGAGCGTTACTCACAAAAACGAAATACAGGCAACCTGTTTTTGCCCCCTTACAGATCTACATAAATTATATGATGATGACATTAAATCAAGGGGGGCAACGCCCCCCCCCCCCCAACCCATCGTGTATCCAATGTACCCCACAATTTCCCTTACCTATTGTAAAAGCGCAATTCACCCAATAAATGGCGCAATATGACGTTGTATCTTCAGATTGGTAGATAATGGGTAAGTTTATGCAAATCCTCCACTCAAACCATGCAAAACAAGTATGAAAACTATATTCCTTGAAGAAAAAAACAAAAAAAACATGTTAAATAAGGCCGATGTAGTCTTGTTGAACGTTACCAAAACCTAACCTAACCTAATAGCCCCCAAATACACTTAGGTTAGGTTAGGTTAGGTTTTTAGGTTAGGTTAATGCAAAACAATAAAAATAAATAAATAAAGCCAAGAAAACAAAAACATTTCCGGTGGATAACAATTATATAGCAATGAAGCATAGAATGATAGGAACCCAAAACTACCATTAGCAATGAGATCCTAGCTGTGGTGCGGCTCGTAAATATTGACCATTTGATACAAGACTAACCCTCACATAACACCTACAATGTGTCTGTGGTGCCTAGTATGTGGGTTCAACACTAACCCTTACCTACCAGGTAATAAGTGTTCCTAGTACTGTTCCTAGGTATTCCATGCCTACCACCTGATCCCTTGTCATTAACCTAGCCAAAGAACTTAACCTAACCTAGACCCAGTACGTAAGGGTTACAGCGCTAACCCTCACCTAACACCTAATATATGTCACTAATACCCAGTACGTGGGATACAAAGCTAACCCTCACTTCACACCTAGTATATGTCTCTAGTACCCAGTATATGTCCCTAGTACACGGGATACAAAACTAACTCTCACCTAACACCTAGTACATGTCCCTAGTACCTAAGGAGACGAAGGGAAATGGCGAGTAGGCCTACAGTACATAAAATGTTATATCGGTGTCGTCTATATGATAGTATTGACAAACTTGTTACGAAAAACATTTTAGTACCATATTTGTTTATTATGTTTTGCCGAGGGTAAACACATATTTTCATATGATCTTCAGATCATATAGATTCCATATTTGGCTTCAAATATTAAAAACAAAAATAGTAACATTAAAATAGTTATACTAAAAATGCTCTCTATAATTCTCCCTATCGACAGTGGTAAACATCTTATTAAGCCCCTTACTGGCAAAATAGATGCTGATTTCAATAGGTCATGGGGGGAGGGGGGGGGGGGGGGAAGCATTGGCAGAGCCCCCCCTAAACCCCCTCCAGTTTCCCAAGGCAAAAATTGGGGGATGGATGTAGAGTTCGGGCATACGGTCGTCATTGTTTACATAGGGCGATCGCCGCGGTCGCTCTTAAGTTCCCGTCTATTTCGACCTATATTTTCTGCTATTTGCCCCCTGTCATTACTACATGAATACTAGGTTAGGTTAGGTTAGGTTAAAATAGACGGGAACATGATGGGAAAGGTCCGACGCCACTACGCGTAATGTAAACAAAGATGGCGGTACGCCCGCTCACTACATCCTACCCAAAATTGGTTGGTGTGTAGCGGGTAAACCCTGTACTTATATCTCAATAATTTAGTAATGTTACAATATATTTTTACATTTTACATTCATAAATAGTCCACTAATATACTAGGTTTAGGTTTTGGTTAGGTTAGTTTAAAAATATTGTTCAATGTTTCTTTGTAAAAAGGCATCTGAAAACCAGTTCTACCCGCTACACAGGATCTTACCGGTTGTTTGTTTTACTCTAAAAATTAAATACATCTGCGTGTTTTAAGATCGTTGAATGATAGGGAAAAAATATTTTCAGGGGATTGTAACTAATTTAAACTACTGAGTTAGGATGAAAACTACCAAAAAGCAAAAGCATGGGGAAATTAGTGGTAGTTTTGGTAATATTTTCCACATATTTCACTATTAAATCTTTATAATAGGTAAGAAATGAAGAGGAAGACATGCCAATTTACCGTTAGCTGGAAAGAAACAAGAGTATAGTTTAAATTATGCGAGTAGTAAACCATGGATCACTTACCTTGCTCTCCAATGTGGTCAGCCCAGCCAACTTGGTCTCCCTGTTATTCCACTAATGCTCTCCTAACAAGCAACCCTTTCACTTATCTCTTCTCCCAGGCGTTCGTTGTATCCATGTCACCAAACACTCGCGCGGACCACAGCTAAAAAATGTCAATAACAACGATTAACCGCGAAAAAACACCCTGATACGCTACCTGACGTCCGCACCAGCCAAGAATGGTAGCGAGAGAGAGCCAGCAGGGTTGACACATCTAGCACAATTAGCGCTAAAGTAAATTCACTAAAGACGCCAGCTAGCAGACTATCAATAGAAAATGGTAGTGTCTACCGTAACAAGACTAACTTGCACATTACACTAACTTCCACGTCTCCATATATACAACATAGAAATCATCATAACTAACTTTTATATCTTCATACTTATTAAGCAAAATGCAACGTGATATAAGTAAGTTTTGTACTGTTATTGATGAGAATACTTTAATAAATTAAAGACCAGATAGTGACTAATGTAGTGGCGAAATTAGTGTCTTTATTGTTAAAGAAAACTGATCAAAGTCTAGATAATACTGCCATATCTCAGATAGTAAGATATAGCGACAAATGTGTTAGATTTAGCAGTAGAGAGGATTGATTGGCATCACTATTGATGGGCGGAAAGCCAAGAAGAATCCAATAAGGAGAGGTGACTATTATTATTATTATTATTATTATATGAGATGCCGAAGTCTCCAACCAGGGTGCAGAAACACCATCAAGATCAATCCACACAAAACACCCGGAGGCACTGGAG
The DNA here is from genome assembly GCA_032716605.1 of Paralithodes platypus. Lineage (NCBI taxonomy): Eukaryota > Metazoa > Arthropoda > Malacostraca > Decapoda > Lithodidae > Paralithodes > Paralithodes platypus. Next base: position 59,955 of record JAVRFV010000209.1, on the reverse strand, counting down.
AGAGACTATGGCAACTTAGGAAAAAATAAAAACATACACTGTATACTGTACTGTACATATACACATATTAAACACAGACAACATATTATGCAGTGGAGGATATCAAGCTTAAATATAATACAATAAAATAGAATAAAATAAGTTTAAAAATTAGAATTAATGCTGCAAAAAAGCATTAACTCTAGACTTAAAAATGGAGATATTAGCTGAATTGACTAGCTCATTTGGCAACTTATTCCACAAGTCAACCATGGCCGGCACAAAACACCGTGAAAACTGTGTAGTAGAAAAATTAACACGGCTCATGGCAAGATAATTAAGATTGCTTGTGAATCTAGTTGCACGAGCCCGGACATAGGGCCCAGGCAGAACCCCATGTAAGGGATGCTGAGGGTTGTTAAAAACTTTAAATAAAAGACTAAGGGCACCAACTTTACGTCGATGACACAGATCAAGAGACAAATTAGGTAGAATAAAACTGATGGAATTTAGCGACCTGTCAAGCAACTTGAGATGGCAGTCAGCTGCTGACAACCAGACAGGTGAGCAGTACTCGAAATGTGGCAAAATAAAAGCATAAAAAGACTTGATAACTGTGGCGTCACAAGCAAATGTTTTATAAACCTTGCGAAGCAGACCAATTTTTTGGGAAATGGAAGAGGAGAAAGAACGAATATGCTTTTCAAAAGTAAGTTTGGGATCAAGAGTAACTCCTAACAAACGCAGAGTATCCACATTCTCAATTTGCTCGCCAGAAACTTGTAGATAAGGATGGGGGGGATCCAAGGTACGAGATCTGCTGATGATAATGGAGTGTGTTTTACTAGCATTAAGTTTCATGCCCCAAAGTTCACACCATGATGTAATTTTGGCTAAATCCCTATTCAGAGCAGTAGCAATTACGTGTCGATCTATTGGTGATGCAATTGACGCATATAAAGTTGTATCATCAGCATAGGAGATTAGTTTATTTTCAAGCTCGGAACACAGGTCAGCAGTAAAAATAATAAAAAGCAAAGGCCCAAGGACACTGCCTTGTGGAACACCAGAAACAACAGTAACAGAAGGGGAATGACACCCATCAATGACCACAGACTGAGATCTTTTCGTCAAACAATCTTCAAAGATCCTTAAAATTTGCCACCAATACCAATGAGCTGTAACTTAAACAGAAGTGCTTTATGGTTGACTAAATCAAAAGCAGAACTAAAGTCAATAGCCACGACGCGAGACTCATGTCCCTGGTCCAATGAAGATTGCAAGTCATGGGTGAGTGTCAGAAGTGCTGCTCTGCTTTTGGTTGTAGGTCCCTGTACTTACCCCATCTAACGTCAAGCACCCTCAGTAGAGAAAGGTTAATTGCGAACAGTAACTATACAGTTTATACCCATCATTAGATAATGTACCGTTCTTTAGAAAACGGCTATATTCGAGCTATAACTATATAGTTTCTAATATCTATAGGCTACCGCTTGCAGTACTCAATATCTCTTGATTTTTCACAATTCATAATAGCTCTTATAGGCCTATATCTACGTAGTAGGCTACTGTAAAAGTCACCCATGATGTTTAAATTGTGATCCCATCTTTGTCATTATTATTATTGTCCTACCTCGGTCCATATACTACTACAACTAAATATACTGTGCTACATTCCATGTATACAATCTAGTATTTGTGAAGCAACTTTACTTTTTTCTGTATAAAATACTTGATCTAATATAATACCTTTGTTATATGTGTAGGTTACTCAACGTCTATATCTTGTATTGGTTTTGTTCCTTACATTTAAATTTTGTTCAGTACCTGTATGGATTTCAGCCATATGTTCCCCATAGTGTTCGTACGTTTACTGAAAAGTAAATAAACAAACACACACACACAGTGAATCATGCAGTTCCTCATATTACTTGCACTGCTTAATTGGTGAGGAGTAAATAAATACATAGCCTACCGGTACGCAATTATCTCTCACGAAGGAATATGCCAGTCAACCACAGCAATCATCCCCGTGACTGTGTCTCGAGTAATTTATGTTTCTGCAGCTCTACCCATACATGTCATACACTAATAAATACACATCCCTTCAGCAACATTACCAAAAGTGTGGAACACACCTTTTGCCTCAAGCTGTACGTGTTTATAAATATATTTTCTATCGATATTATGTGTTTTACTATTCAGGTCGACCACTGCAGCACAATACAATGCTAGGGGAATTTCTCCACTACCGTTTATTGCTTTTCTGTGTATTCATGAATAATATTCTATAGCTTAAGCAAGTAATTCCCACTTTACACTCCATAAAAACTAAGAACATATAATTGAGGGTATGTCTTACATTAAAGATAACCGATCAGGTGTAAGGCATATATAAACAACGTGAGTCGATTATGTTATTTATTCATATTATTTAAAACATCCGTAAATTTTGGAGTATCAGACGTCAGGCGGCCAACCCCACTATACTGGTCTTCTTAAAAGTGGCTGCTTCACACAACACGGGACTTAGTTCAGCTGATCACATGTCTTCGTCTTCAGTTTGATGGCAAGGTTCTTGAGCCATAACAAACATCTGCAATGATACAAATGCCAGCATTCATGGGTCAGCTATTTACCGAGATAATGTCTCTGGCTTATGTATTCAGTCAACGATGATTATACACTCGTATGTGAGTATACTATATACTGTATACTTGTAGATATACCCTACTTATGACTAGCACTTCACCTTACCTTTGGGAAAGAAGTAAAATATGAAATTCTTATGCTTCCGCTTGTATTTTCCACAAAAAACACAGCTGTTACCGTGTTGTTTTGGTGCAATGTTTGTATCTGCTGCCATGCCATCTGGCAGCTCCCAGTGACATTTGTAAATGTGCAGACGATGCACCACCAATGGCAGAGCCATCTTCAGGGGTGCTTGGTCAAGACTAGGGATCAATTGGGAGCTCGTTTTATAGCTCTCTCCTTATTAGATTCTTGCGGAAAGCATGTCGGTCAAGAAGAATCAAATAAGGAGAGAGCTCTTAAACGAGCTCCCAATTGATCCTTAGTCTTGACCAAGCACCCCTGAAGATGGCTCTCCCATTGGTGGTGCATCATCTGCACATTTACAAATGTCACTGGGAGCTGCCAGATGGCGTGGCGGCAGATACAAACATGGCACGAAAACAACACGGTAACAGCTGTGTTGTTTGTGGAAAATACAAGCGGAAGCAAAAGAAATTCATATTTCACTTCTTTCCCAAAGGTAAGGTGAAGTGCTTAGTCATAAGTAGGGTGTATCTACGAGTATACAGTATATAGTATACTCACATACGAGTGTATAATCATGGCTGACTGAATACATATTCCAGAGACATCATCTAGGTAAATAGCTGACCCATGAATGCTGGCATTTGTATCATTGCAGATGTCTGTTATGGATCAAGAACCTTGACTTTAAACTGAAGACGAAAACACGTGATCAGCTGAACTAAGTCTCGTGTTGTGTGAAGCAGCCACTTTTAAGATGACCAGTATAGCGGGGTTGGCCGCCTGACGTCTGATGCTCCACAATTGACAAATGTTTTAAATAATATATATAAATAGCATAATCTACTCACTTGTATATATATGCCTTTCACCTGATCGGTTATCTTTAACCCTCCTGGCCCGGTTGTCATTTTAAAATGACACCACAAATTAAGGGCAGGAGCCCGGGTGTCATTTTAAAATCTGTAAGCTTGAAAGCCTATTCAGCTTGGTCTGAACGCTGTGCGTCCGACGCATGTAAACAAAGCCGATCGTTAAGTCACCTCACCTCCGAAAACAAGAAAGAGAAGACTCGTTTGTTATTGTATGTCTGTATGTCGTTGTTTCAGTAGTGAAAAGATCGTCATATTGCTAACATCGCCTGCAAGTGCTCTCCACTGAAATCGTCATCACAACTGAACCAGTTGACATAGAGAGCTCTACATTTGTAGATGCGTGGGAAATTTCTAGCAGTCAAACTAAACAAAAATACGGTAGCCTAGGCCTAGACGTTTTTCGGCCAGATCGCCCGGGTAGCCCACACTGTCATTTTGAGAGCCTGCCCGGGCCAGGAGGGTTAATGTAAGACATACCCTCAATTTTATGTTCTTAGTTTTTATGGAGTGTGAAGTGGGAATTACTTGCTTAGCCCTTTGATACCCAGCGTCGCAACGTGTTGCGATCGGCAGTCTTTGATCAACCAACATTCCCAGCGACGCATCATCACGTGGTTCCGAGCATATAAAAAAAACTTACGTGGATGGTAGGGTAGGAAATGGTGGGAGATTAGGAGGGGGCGGTACCGTAGTGTGGGGGGGAGCCGGGCCAGTAGGTGTTGGAGCGGGCTGAGACAGGCCGCGCGGGGCTGGTGGTGGTTGGCTTAGTGGGGATAGTTTACACCCCTAGTTTAACCTCCACTGCTTTGAACCTTCTTAACTTCCGGTCGTATGGGAGCTAGAGGCTTGAGATTTTATGTGAGATACTCCTTAGGATGTCTTCCGTACAATGGGCCATACTCAGTTTTTACCCTAGTGCTGCCCACGCCGGGGGTGGCGGTTGTTCATGCGGGGTATACTAACTATTGAAACCCCCCCCCCCCCCCCCGCCCCCCAAATGACCGAAATGAGTTTTTTTTTATTTGTGTGTGTCAATTTCTCACCATTCTCATTCCATTTTGGCTCAACAAATTTTTTGGAAGCTCCCCCCACCCACAACCCCCCGACCGGCCCCCCCCCCCCCCCCAGAAAAAAAAATTTTTTCAGAGGTGATTGTTTTTTTGGTTTTTTTTTTTTTTTTTCATTTCTCATCCTTTGTCTTCCCATTTTTAGCAAACAAAAAAACTAATAAGTGAAAATGGCTTGGGACTGGGGTGAACAAAATATTATAACTCTAGGCCGGGGCTCAACGTGTTAAGCTATAGAATATTATCCCTTAATACACAGAAAAGCCATGAAACGTTAGTGGAGACATTCCCCTAGCATTGTATTGTGCTTCAGTGGTCGACCTGAATAGTAAACACATATCATCGATTAAGCAAATATATTTTATAAACATGTACAACATGAGGCAAAAGATCTATTCCACACTTTTGGTAATGTTGCTGATGGGATGTGTAGTTTCTTAGTGTATGACGTGTATTGGTAGAGCTGTAAAAAAACCTAAATTACTCGGAGAGAACAGTCACTGGGATGATTGCTGTGGTTTCCTCGCATATTCCTTCGCGAGAGATAATTGCGTACCAGTAATTGTCTTTAAATATTTACTTACACCCCTCACCAATTAAGCATTGCCAGTAATATGAGGAACTGCAGTGATTCACTGTGTGTGTGTGTTTGTTTATTTACTTTTCTCAGTAAACGTACGAACACTATTGGTTAAACATATGGCTGACATCCATACAGGTACTGACCAAAATTTAAATGTAAGGAACAAAACCAATACAAGATATAGACGTTGAGTAACCTACACATATAACCAAGGTATTATATTAGATCTAATATTTTATACAAAAAGAGGTAAAGTTTCTTCACAAATACTAATATTGTATACCGGAATGTCTCACATTATATTTATTTGTATTAGTATATGGACTGAGATAGGAACAATAATGATAATGACAAAAATGGGATCACAATTTAAACATCATGATGGGTGAATTTTGCAATCACTTAAGATATAGGCCTATAACAGCTATTAGGAATTGTGAACAAATAAGGTAATATTGAGTACTCCAAGCGGTAGACTATAGATATTATAAACTATATAGTTAT
>JAVRFV010000209.1:0-54069 GCA_032716605.1 Paralithodes platypus | reverse complement strand
GGGGAGTGTTGAGGATCTGGGTTCCAAGCAATAGAAGAACAAAAAAACAACATCAGAGGCCGTACCGTAGAGCTTGTCGTGGGAGCTTCCAATTCCCCTGTGTGAGTTTCCCGCTGTTGGCTACACAATTTAGATAAAAGCATTACTAAGCAAAAATAGCCCATCAATTTCCTGTGCAGTGACAAATTGACTTGACTGATGTAACTCACTAGTGAATCATTAAGATCTCGCTTGGCGTCAAGGCCTGAACCGTACTCTTGCCCTTCCCTATCCGATATAAGTGAAACCATCGTCTTTCTTCGATCCTGTTCCTCCTGCGAAGATCCCGCCGAAGCTGGGGTACCACCTTGTTTTGCCAAGATAAGTCCAGGAATAGAGGGATGGGATCGCCCCGCTTCCCGGTGGACGTCAGCCACTGTGTGAATAGTTTGAGGCAGGAAGTGGGGTTTGTTCAGGTCCTGGCCGAGAATATCGCCAAACACCTAGACCTTGGCCTATTTTACACTCCCTTGGGCGTCCGAAACACTCTCAACCACTGATCCCCCTGAAATCTCCAATTCCATGTTTAAAATGTTAATGGGTAAATCGTCTTTAGGTACAGGCACTATACTGGACCCCTGAGACCGAATACAAACTCTGTCCTGGGGTAGAGGTACAATGAGAAGCACTAGAAACTGGCGCATTCCGAGGAGGGCCTTTCTATCATGGGAATCCTTCTTTGAAGATTTATTGCTCTGCGGTGGTGACCGTGAACTACTCTTCGATTTAGAGGATTTATCCGGCGTGACCAGCTTGGTGGAACTTTCTGTCTTACTCTTCGTACTCAATGGTGAAGAGGCACGACTAGGTGGCTGGTGTCTGCGAGGTTACCCTAGACCGAGAATCTCTCCCGAGACGTGGAGGCTAAACCGCCGGGGTGGTGGTTTCTCGGTTGACGTTTCGCCATAGCAGTATGAGAAAGACACAGAACCCTGACCGGTCTCCGCCGGCTTACGACGAGTTTACTCGAGAGGGACGTTTAGGGGGAGGGTGCTAAAAAAGAAGCCTATCCCAAACAGGCCGTTGTCACATTGAAGTGACCTTTGAGCCAATCATAGTATAACGCTGACAATCTGTTGCCTAACTTCTCGTACGGCCCCGCTGCGGCCTTATCATTATCGCGGAGGACGTTTGACACTTAATTGGGAGCAAAAGGAACATTTGCGCATCACCCACATACCCCTTGAAACTGTCCTAGACATTTAACACACTTGATGCAAAGAGTGTGCGCAAAAATAGGGATGACCGGCACAGGTAGGGGTAATGCATAAAGCAAAAACTGGGGCAAAGGTCGCCATGACAGAGACTGTGTGGGAAACTACTGCAGGGTCTGTATTGGTCCGCCGGTGCCCAGCTCTGGAAAAAAATAACATTTCCATGAATTAATGCTCATAAGGTTTTAACCCAACATGTTCGCACACACGTGTCAATCAACCCGCCTGGTAACGAGATGTAATGTCACAACGATCACATCTCGCTACGCGGGCTGATTCTATAAAGAATTTCCGAATATCTAAACATGTCCGAAGAAAGTTAACCCGTTGAAACCCAGCGTCGCACGTGTTGCGTCGGCAGTCCTTGATCACCAACTCCCAGCGACGCATCACGTGCGTCCGACATATAAAAAACACTTACGTGGCTCGTAAGGTAGGAAATGGCGGGAGAATAAGAGTGGGAGGTACCGTAGTGTGTGGGGGAGCCGGGCCAGTAGGTGTGAGCGGGCCGAGACAGCCGCTCGGCTGTTGGTGGTGGTCTTAGTGGGGGCTATTTTACACCCCTAGTTCACCGCCACTTTGAACCTTCATTACTCTCTCCGGTCGTATGGGAGCTGGTGAGTCGGTGAGATTTATGTGAGATACTCCTTAGGATGTATGGCCGTACAATGCCATACTCAGTTTTTAACCCTAGTGCTCCCGTTCGGTAGGTCATGCGGGTGGTCCCGCCCCCCAAATGACCGAAATGAGTTTTTTTTTTATTTGTGTGTTCATTTCTCACCATTTTCTCTTCCATTTTGGCTCAACACATTTTTTTGAGGCTTCCCCCCACCCAACCCCCCACCGGCCCCCCCCCCCAAAAAAAAAAAATGTCAGAAGGTGATTTTTTTTTTTTTTGTTTCATTTCTCAGCCTCTGTCTTTCCATTTTAGCCAACAAAAAAAATAAGTGAAAATGGCTTGGGACTGGGGTGAACAAAATATGATAACTACCAAAAACCCTGGGGCTCAACGGGTTAAGAATACCCTCTGACAGAATATAAAGGACCAGTTTGGCGTTTATAACATCGTCTTTCTGGTGGTGACTGTTTCCAGATTCAATTTTGGAAAACAACCCCCCACAAAGACGCCGGCACCAGATTAATATAGCAGATAAACACAGGGCAGGCTGATACGAGATCTGATTTCTCACGAATTGTCACACAAGGATCGCCGTAAGTTTGAAGGCGGCGATACCAGTTAACGTATCTCTCAATTAACTGGTTAACTATGATGGAATTGTAAATTCCTTATTTCCTCCTCCCAGGAAGCACCCGCCGGGTGTGGGACCTGTGTGAAAAAGATGTTTAACGCCATTTGAGTCGTCGATCGCCGTAAGTCTGAAGGCTGCTATACATAAAGTATCACTAAAATGGATCGGTTAACGAAACTGAAGGACTAAGAATGTTTCATCCCCCCCTACCAAGGTGCACGGCCGCCGGGGTGATATGTAAACAACGTTAAACCCATAAAGTTGCCCTGTCCCCACTTCTTTGTAAAAAGATCGCCGGGGAGGAAAGCCCGCAACAACTCTCGGTTTTTTTTCCTTTGGTGGTGTAAAACCGGTTATAAAAACTTTCATAACTCCTGTCCGCAATGAACAATTTTAGATGGGTACAGCCAGTCCGCCGGGGATCATAGGCAGCCTGAAACAGGCAACCAACACAGAGACGCAGTCCTGGAGATCCACAGACACCTCCACGCCGGGAAACACAAGCCGGTGTTGAAACCACGCGTGGCCCACCACGGTTCTCGGCCGGGTTTTTCATGGTGTACACCGAGAAAAACCCGCCGGAAAGTAACCCACCCCATTCAGAAACCAACTGAACGCACAACGGACCCGAGAGCAAGCCAAGCACGACTATCCTAGGGCCCACACAATAATCCGTGGGAAATTAGCCAATACACAACTAATCCAGGAAACAAACATATTCCCCGTGGAATTATCCAATACACAACTAAACCATGATACACATGACACAGTAGGAACCATATTTTATAAAAATAAACAATAACACCTTTTACATGTGGCAAAGGTACGAGCGGCTGGCTAGGCCTAAGCAGACGGCATAAGAAATGTTGAAATATACACAAAAACACTGGAAATATAACAACAGGAACTACCGCCACCACACCACTGTATTAAATACTTCCGAAAAAGGGAAGCCTGACTCGGGAACCCATAAAAAACTTCACTAAGTGAAGAACAATACGCTGACAACGTCAGAAGCAACTCATACCTCATCAGAAAGCTAAAAGGCAGCATAAAATCCATCGTAATGAAAGCCGCCTGCATCACAAGCTAACTCAACTGTGAAAAAGATCACACTGTCCCACAACTGAACCACGATGGTACATCCTAAATAGCTGCCCCAAACACACGACACCAAAATACACTGCACAGCGGGCAACCAGCCCAGGACACCCCTGCTAAACATATCCTAACCTTACTCGATACATCCCGGAGTATACAACTGAGAAAAAACTCAATGAGGGACCTCAGCAAATGCTGAACCATCGGAGCGTGGGGAGACACGTCCTGGCAGGCTGAGCGCAGAGCAGAGAAAGAAGAATGACGCCTGAATCAGCGTCCTGGTCAAAGAGCCACACAAGTACATCCACGATATGATGGAACGGCTTATTGGATAGTTGTATTCTTATTTTCTTTTTGTTTTTATTTTTTACGAAGTTTTTTCGTAGTGAGAACCCAATTCAATACTGACTGAAGCCATGAGTTATTCGCGTGCGCTCATGATGAAGGCTCCTCATATTTTAAATGCTCTGCGCGTTAGATTCAAACTACGGCGGATTAGTGGTTTGAAGAGGATGCCTTATATTATAGTCATGTTCGTCCAACGATGGAGGGGGCCACTAATAATACATTATTATCCACAATGCATGCACTCATCAAATCTGCATCAATGTCCCAATCCCCCCTCACAAACAATCCACTTAATTAGGCTATTCAGTCACCACCACATAGGCTACCATACATGTAAGCCATGATGAACGTTTTTGCATGAACTGTAGCCTAGCTATAGGCGTACTCCAACACTCGCGACACCCTCTACAACTTTAAATAGTATATAGTACCAGCCCAATTCAGCTTTCCTCAATGTTAGTTAGTATATGATAATAACTGTCATAGGCTATCCACCCCATCACACTGTAAATCAAGAATATAATAATCGTTTTAAATGGAAACGTCGCAAATCTACGCTATTCTGAACGAATCCGAACGACCCCAATGGTGCGAGCAGAAGAAGACCCTTTGGGCCAACACTGTGTACAGTAGTATCACGGGCCGGCGGTCCGCTGACGACCTAAACAGTCGCCCGTAGAAAAGGCAGTGGTTGTAAAAAAAAATCATCATCTTTTTCGAATTTCCCTGCATCTCCACGTACTGTTATGTAATTTTTGCTGTCTCTGTGTTCGACTGACATTCTGATTCACATTGATTGATTTCCTGTCACTGGTCTAATAAGAAATATAGCCGGTAAACATATTTAGCTGCCCCGCTGTTGATAGTGGATTATAAATTGGTTAACTTATAAGCGCACGAGTCGCTTTTTTTGTCAGTGAAAGAAACTATAGGTGCGCCAGGCGCAGACATTCAACCTGCCAAATTCTAACAGCTACAGAATATAATACCATATGTTCATAGCCCAATTTCTTCTACTGAAACACTTATTTGTTAGTAACTAAAAAAGGAAGTAGAAAAATACAATACTTTCAATGAGTATTAAAAATTTCGCCCAGCCTATTCACACCACATTAGATGAAACTAAATTTCTTGTATCAATAAGCTGAATATTTATGTATCGAATTATGTTAAATATTATATATTCCATACTGCATAACGAGTATATAACCGATCCATATTATGAATCTAGTAAAAAATATACTACACAACTATGTGATCAGATAAGTGTGCAAACTGTATTAAAACCTCTTAAATCACGAAAACCCTCCCCCCCCCAAAACACCTCATGGTTTATCTCACACGATAGCCATAGGAATAAGGGGACGCAACCGCCCCAGTGCCATCTGGATTTTTAGTACTATTTACCCTCATTGGCAAAGACCCCCCCCCCCCCCCCCCCCCCCCCTCTCCCGCCTCAACCCAATTTTGCTTCCCACGGTCGTTATGGGTAAACTAATGCAAATTCTCCATGCACTGAATGATAAACAACAGTAAACAACTATATTCCTTGAACGAATATACACAAATCATGGTAAATAAGCTTGTGCATCTTATATTGAGTTGTACAAGATATTCTATAGTTGCTTTTTTTTATTTATTTTGTTTTCTATATTCCATCTACTCCCTCTCGGGCATAGGCTGAGAGCCTGTACATTCCACCGCTCAAACACGGTGACGCCCGTGAGGTCTTGTTCCTGTCTGGGGAGTGAGACATGCGAAGCATCCATCATGGCTCGAAGCAGCTCCATCTCTGAAGCGGCTGGTAGCTTCGCTCAAGTGCTTCACCATCTGACCCTCCAGACTCAGACCCTCACTCTCAGAACACCACCTATTGAGCAGTGAACTCACTAGGCATTTTCCCCCTGTAACATATTTTGAATATGGGAATATTCATACAGTGTTATTTAATCAGGGAACACTGAGGGTATTTTTTTGGCATTTCGGTGGGCTTTGTGGTAATGCACTGATACTAGGTACAGCACAAATTCAATCCCAATAATATCTTCCAATTGACATATCGGGATTTGAACCCGGGTCCATGGATTACCAATCCAGTGGCATGACCACTCCACCACACCTCCCCTAAATAGTAGCTATACAATAATAATCAACTAAAGCTTTGGATAATTGGCTTTTGTAATGTGTAGTTATTAAAAGAAACAATAATCCTCTCTCTCAACTCTATTATTACTCCAGGAAACCATATAGTGTCAGAACGATTTTTGGTTAAAACTTTGCTCCTAAACACAAGAGGAGACTCTCCTACACGTTATTCTTTTCATTACTGGAGCAGGTTAGGTAGGAAATCGATATTACTTTAGCCACTTTTAGAGTTATTTTTTTTCTTTTTTTTTTCTACCAAAATAATCTGGTAATTCTGTATATTTTCTACAAAAATATTATTGTCAAACCCTATATACCATTAATATACGGCCCCATTACTCCGAGAATATTAAACAAACACCACAAATGGGGAGGGCTTTGAAGTTCAGAGAAAATGAAGAGTTAAGACGTTTTACGAGTGATTATGGGTAAAAAAACATTGTCCACACCTTTAATAGTACATAAATATGGAAACTTGAGCCAAATTTTGTAGTTACCAGATGTTATAAACTCATAAAATGCGATAAATTTGGGTCAATCCACGATCGAACGTCACCCGTTCCTCAGTGTAAACAAACGACTGCAGGCGAACCGCTAGATATGCCTAAAACTACCCAAGCATATAGTAGGCCAATTGATTTACCCAAAAATAAGCAAATCGCACGAAATCGAGGCAATATTTGGCTTGGATTTTCGTATGTTTCAAGAGTGCATAATTAGGAATCTAAATGGATCTACGATGGGTTGAGAGCATCCTCCACCCCCCCCCCCCCCACCCCCCCCCCAGGACACATTGTAATCATTATTTATGCTGCCAGTACGGTGCATTACCAAAAATGAGATATGATAATCCCGCGAACGAGGTGGTATGAAGGGAGGCCATATACACAGCCGGATCCCATACCCCCCTACTTTAGGCTACAGGAAGAAGCCCAACCGCGTATAAATATAGCCTTCAAACCGTTTCTTCTGCCAGATCGCTCTGTAGCTTAGTCGGTTAGAGCTCAGGCCTCTAACACAGATAAACCAGTGTTCGATCCCACTCGGATCTAGTGTATTTTATATTTTTATTTTGTTATTTTGTTATGTTATGTTAGGTTAGGTTAGGTTAATCTAATCTAATAATTAGAATATTTGTATATTTTTGCGCATGCGCAGAGGGGTAAGGGATCCGGCTGCGTACATGGCCTCCCGGTATGAACGGACCGCTAAAAGGCGAGCACACGAAGTGGCGATGTATCACAGACTTTACTCTTACAGGCGCCCCATAACACGAAGTATGTACACATACTGATAGGTAATGGAATAGTGTGAAGGATGTACATTGTGTTTCACGGGTAGGATTACCGGAAATTGAGTTTGTAGCGAAAGTATGGAGGTGATAAATCGTCACCAAACAGTTCTACACTACTATGGAAGGTTAACAATCTAGTTTAACCCTCAGGCTGCGGCTATATTTGCGCTATTTAGGGCATATTCAGGCACTCCTGAATGATTAATCAAGCATCTGCATTAAAGGAATTGTATTCTGCTGAAAACTAGGTGAAAATAGCTTCAAAATGACACCAGAACGAGTTTCGTAGGTGTCGGGGTTCACCCGCAGCGTTGCCATAGCCATTCGGGAAAACTCGCTAATTATTAGCTCTCGCCTCGCTCGGCAACACTGTCGAGACAACTGCGCGAGACCACAGTCTCCCTCATGAGCGGCTGGCTGCTCTGATGTCGGACGGAGGTCCCTCCGCTTCCGCCGACTGACAATCGATTTCTACGCCCTTTACAGGCTATTAAAGCCTGGAAATTGCTGTAAATTGCCTATGCGTTCCAAATCGTCACCCGCAGGGAAAGGGTTAAACTGGCAATATTATGTTTAGCTCACAATTTTAGCCATCTACTTTAGCATGGGTTATATAGGTCTGCTATATCCTATAGTCTTTGCTATGTCATTACCACCACAAATTATAAATAGTCATTAATGTTTGATGGTTAGATAATGGTGGAAGCAAGAAAGGAGGCCATCTTGAATTGGCGTAGAACCTATTTTTTGTCACTTTAACCCTTATTTAGCGGGTGGTAAGGTATTTTACACTGTACCGCTCAGCGGGCATAATCCCGAAATATTCGCTCAATTTCACTCGCCCTAGCGCCGTTACTATGGCTCCAATGCGAACGAAACTATCATTTTTGGATAGAGCAACTCTTCGTCTCCCCATATAAGTCTATGAATGGATGTTATGAATGAGTGTGGAGGGTGGAAAGAGGTGAGGAAGAGGAGGTACTTTTTGGTCTATTTCCCGGGCGCGTTCGGTTGCGTTCGCTATGGCCTGACTTCGGCCTCTCGCGCGTCTACTATTCCTTCAGTAATCGGTCTTATTTTCCTCTTATTTCTCCTTATTTCTGTATTCTCTCTCTCTCTCTCTCACTCCTGTCTGTCTGTCTGTCTGTCTCTCTCTCTCTCTCTCTCTCTCTCTCTCTCTGGCTCGCTCGCTTTCCCTCTCTCGCGTGCTCTGTCTCTCTCTCTCTACCTCATCCGTATATGTAATTCTCATTATTATTTTCTCTAATCTCTCTCACTCCTCCTGTCTGTCTGTCTGTCTCTCTGGCTCGCTCGCTTTCCCTCTCTTGTGATCCCTTTCTCTCTTCCTCATCCGTATTATGTATTTCTCATTATTATTTTCTCTAACTAATCCCTCTATTTCATTTATTTGCATGTAATATTTCTGTATTATTATATCTTTTTCACTCTTTCTTCAGTTCAGTTTCTGTATTCTCTCTATACGGTGGGAATGGTATTTCGTATGAGGGATGTGCAGCACAAATATTCACTCTTTCGTTGTTTGGTTGTTTGTATTACCGTAAGAAATTTACTGAACGCCTGCAAATAATACGCTATAAAATGCTTGCAATCAAACTCTCAAGCAATTTCAAGGTCACAGGCAATTAAAAAAGTAGGCTATAGGTAGACACAGAGAGGAAGAGACAAGAGAGAGAGAGTGTCGTGATAATATAACAATGTTACATATGTATCATATATATATGAAAAAATAATATATACGGTAGGCCTACATCTGTTCCCCACAATCATATAATGCCAAGCACAAATATTCAATCTTTCATTGTTTGTATTACCGTAAGAAATGCAAATAATACGCTATAAAATGCTTGCAATCTCTCTATTTTCTCTAATCTCTCTCACTCCTGTATCTCTCTCTCTCTCTCTCTCTCTCTCTCTCTCTCTCTCTCTCTCTCTCTGGCTCGCTCGCTTCCCCTCTTCCTCATCCGTATTACGTATTTCTCATTATTATTTTCTCTAACTAATCCCTCTATTTCATTTATTTGCTTGTAATATTTCTGTATTATTATATCTTTTTCACTCTTTCTTCAGTTCAGTTTCTGCATTCTCTCTCTCTCTCTCTCTCTCTCTGTTTCGCTTGCTTTGCAGGAATTTTGTTTTTGTTTTATATATAATATATAATAATTTACTTATCATTACTTACTATATCGTATAAACAATAGTAGGTAGCCAACTTACCATAATACCGATACACCAAACCGATACGCATGCGTTTTTGTTTATCACCTATTTACTAAAGTGCCACCATTATCGATTTTCTTGGAGCCGACTCGAGCGGGAGGGTTACCAATTGAAGTTAAATCCGCTAGCATATATTGTTAGATGTAAGACATGATAAATACCACTAGAAATATGAATTGGCAAAATCCATATAATATCACTTCGAAATTGTTCTGAAATTTCAAAACAAAACCGCTAGTGTAAGTCATTGCTGCTAGATCGAAGTAAAGGTCTCTAGATCTAGCGGAAGTCGCTATACGTATTGGCAGTACTGCGCACTCATTCATTTCATTCATTCATTTTCTATTGAGCTCGTCCTGGAATCTTTACGACTCTGAATCTTACGATTGCCGACGGTGATACGTTGTTGACATTGTTGTTGATGTTCCAGTGGAGGGATGAACAAAATATTGTCCTTGTCCAATAATAGCTATTTCATAGTCCCACAGGACTTATTTTGATATATTTATCAAATTTATTGAACGCCTGAAAATAATACGCTATAAAATGCTTGCAATCAAACTTTCAAGCAATTACAAGGTCACATGCAATTATAAAAAGGTATATTGTAGACCACAATCTTCGCCAAGCTTCGTTGTTGCTTGTATTATCGTGAGAAATGTACCATACACCCTGGTTATCGTGAGAAATTTACCGAACGCCTGCAAATAATACGCTATAAAATGCTTGCAATCAAACTCTCAAGCAATTTCAATGTCAAATGCAGTATATGTAGACCCAGAGAGGAAGAGAATGACAGAGAGAGAGGGGAAGTAAAAAACATCTGCTAGGTGTGATTTCCCCTGAGAGGGAAGAGATTAGTTAGGGGCGTGCCCTGGCCTACATCAGACAAAGAGAGTACAAAGGAGTACAAACAAAGAGAGTCAGACAGAGAGAGAGAGAGAGAGAGTCGTGATAATATAAAAATGTTACACATGTATCATATATATGAAAACATAATATATACGGTAGGCCTACATCTGTTCCCCACAATCATATAATGCCAAGCACAAATATTCAATCTTTCGTTGTTTGTATTACCGTAAGAAATTTACCGAACGGCCTACAAATAATACGCTATAAAATGCAAAGGACATTTCTTGTAGAGTGCAATTTTGAGGACGTAATGTGCTCTGAGAGAGAGCGGAGCGGTGATTAGGAGCATAAATTACATCAAGACCGCTCGCCACACAGGGACTTATATAAGGAAATTACCGTATTTTAGGGTTTTTCACTCGTGTTTTACGATCGTTGAAAGACAACCAGTGATCGTAAAAGGATGGTTCGGGTGTCATTGGAAAGCTCAATTTACGCACTTTCAGGATACATACTTGTATTATGCTCTGGGTCTTGTTTATGCATGAAAAAGAGCACGGAACAACCCAATTTAGGGTAAAAAAAAAAACGCTGGGCGTCACAGTGAAATATACTCCACCAGCCGCTCGTAAGGTGATAAAATGCTTGCAATCACATTTTCAAGCAATTATAAAATATAAATTGTACTTACCAACACCCACACCAGTATGTTCTTCGTCAGGAACGTCTCCAATTTGCTCAAGGGTCTGTCCAATATCAACCACAACATCCACCCCCCGCAAATTATGCTTGGGGTGAAAGCCTATGATCGGGTTATTTTCGTCTTCCGAGTCATCCACCTACCAAAACTCTCACCCAGACCTTCGACGGTTTCATCCAACAGCTTATTAGAAAGTTCTGAAGAGTTCAGCATGATATCTAGTTCCTGGGTGGTAAGCCGGGCGTGGTTAGTAGGGTGGCGCGACGCACTAGGGATGGCGGCCACCGAATCGAACACGGGCAAATCTTGACCTTCCATTATGGCTGCTTGAGGGTCACTTAGTCACGGTCACGCAGTGGGGATGTGTGGGTGGGCCCTTGTAGTACACCGCCTGACCACCAAGTTTCGCTTTCCACCTAAATTAGGGCGGGAATACGCCCACGGACTTAAGTCCGACCCCGCCATTTAGTCCAATTTCTTCGTATCGGACTTAAGTCCGACCCCGCTAAATAAGGGTTAACAACACATTTTTAGTATTGTGTCATCCTCTATATCAATGGTAAGAACAGCAGGGGTCTGGATGGGATATAGGTTAGGTTAACCCTCTCCGACATATGATGCGATTTCGAGCCTATTGGGGATACTTTAAAGCCTTTGTTACCATCAGGGGTATTTAGAAACCTTTAGTTTAGTTACTTCAACCTCTGCAGTTGTCTTTGAGTTAGCTGTGGGCAGAAAACTAATTTTGGAGAGGTAATTATAAGAGTGAGAACACTCTATTTCTTATTGCTAATCTGGCAACCTCTGCGTCATAAATGCGTGAAAGGGTTAATAACAATACATGGTTATCGGGGTGGATAATGGGTCAAATTGCGGCGGAAATCTTACCTCAAATACAATTAAAAGTATAAACATGAAAACTAAAGAAAAACAATACATTTGTGACCTAAACTTAATTATTGACCGCTAAAAAAAATTGGAGAACAACTAAACTAGGAGTAGGGAAAAGGTTAGTACAAAAGGTTAGGGAAAGAAAACAAGCAGGAGGATGTGTAAGAAGAGAAGGCAATTAAAGCTAAATAACTACCGTTGGTGTTTAATTCATATACAATACATACACATTCCTAGGTTGATATTTACGTCAAATATATTTTTCCATTTTGCCTGCAATATATTATCGGCTAAAACATCGTTAGTGCAAATATTATTTGAAATGTATTGACAGTGGGAGTGGATAGTGTAGTGTAAGTGGTGCGACACAGCCAACGTCAACTAACAACTCAATTTTCTCTCTCTCTCTCTCTCTTTCTCTCTCTCTCTCATCGTGTCACATCCGAAAACATTCATCCCGTCACCATTGGTCAGAATAACGACGGACCAACCACAAGTTGCGGTAACAGACAAGTAGTACTGGCCGCGTTGGTCGGTGTTTACGGTGACGCTGTGGTGTTACGGAGATTAACCCGTTTACCCTGAGTGGCGCACTATCGTTTTTTAAACAATCAGAGTTGTCCAGGTGTACGGTCGTCATGTTTACATAGGTCGATCGCCGCGGTTAAGTTCGCATCTATTTTGACGGCGATTGTTTTGGTTATTTGCCCCCTGCTGGCAATATATACAGTATGATGATGACAATATGTCATTGGGGGGTGAGGGGGGGGGGGAACATATTGTATCCAACAGCAGTCAAAATACAGGGGAACATGATCCCAAGCGTCAGCCACCGCTCTGTGTAGTGTAAATAAGGCGGGCGGTACGCCGAACTCTACATTCTTGCCAATCTTGGCTTGGGTGTAAATTTTTTTGGAAAGCCATAAAACCCAAGATTTCGAAAACCTGAGCCAAGTTTTGGCAAAAATTGGCTCGGATTTTGCGAGTTTTATGAGTGGAAAAAGGCAGCAGCCTAATTTCGATATTTAGTTCGGGTTTTCTCAATTTGTAAACCCATAAAACCCAATTTATCGACAATTTAGTGGTTTTGAAAATCATAAACCCAGTAACCTAGACCTAGTATATTTGATAGGTCAATATTTACGAGCCGCACCACAGCTGGGATCTCATTTCTAATGGTAGTTTTGGGTTCCTATAATTTTATGCTTCATTGCTATATCATTTTGATAATCTTCAAGGACACTACATCCGCCTTATTAGAAACAAATTATTAGGGAAAATAGGGACCAATAGACTCGCCATATTTTTCTCATTATAGTCTGCATGGAGGACTTTCGTTATCGACACTTGAAAAAACTCGATTACACCGAAAAATAACACGGAAAATAATGTCCCAACCGTAAACAAAGAACAAAGCATTGCGCACGATGAATCATTCGTACTTCTTCTTCTTCTTCTTGTTTTGAAAGATGCGGTGAGTGCGATTCACCCAATATATGGCGTGAGCGTTACTCACAAAAACGAAATACAGGCAACCTGTTTTTGCCCCCTTACAGATCTACATAAATTATATGATGATGACATTAAATCAAGGGGGGCAACGCCCCCCCCCCCCCCCCCCCCCAACCCATCGTGTAACCAATGTACCCCACAATTTCCCTTACCTATTTTAAAAGCGCAATTCACCCAATAAATGGCGCAATATGACGTTGTATCTTCAGATTGGTAGATAATGGGTAAGTTTATGCAAATCCTCCACTCAAACCATGCAAAACAAGTATGAAAACTATATTCCTTGAAGACAAAAACAAAAAAAACATGTTAAATAAGGCCGATGTAGTCTTGTTGAACGTTACCAAAACCTAACCTAACCTAATAGCCCCCAAATACACTTAGGTTAGGTTAGGTTAGGTTTTTAGGTTAGGTTAATGCAAAACAATAAAAATAAATAAATAAAGCCAAGAAAACAAAAACATTTCCGGTGGATAACAATTATATAGCAATGAAGCATAGAATGATAGGAACCCAAAACTACCATTAGCAATGAGATCCTAGCTGTGGTGCGGCTCGTAAATATTGACCATTTGATACAAGACTAACCCTCACATAACACCTACAATGTGTCTGTGGTGCCTAGTATGTGGGTTCAACACTAACCCTTACCTACCAGGTAATAAGTGTTCCTAGTACTGTTCCTAGGTATTCCATGCCTACCACCTGATCCCTTGTCATTAACCTAGCCAAAGAACTTAACCTAACCTAGACCCAGTACGTAAGGGTTACAGCGCTAACCCTCACCTAACACCTAATATATGTCACTAATACCCAGTACGTGGGATACAAAGCTAACCCTCACTTCACACCTAGTATATGTCTCTAGTACCCAGTATATGTCCCTAGTACACGGGATACAAAACTAACTCTCACCTAACACCTAGTACATGTCCCTAGTACCTAAGGAGACGAAGGGAAATGGCGAGTAGGCCTACAGTACATAAAATGTTATATCGGTGTCGTCTATATGATAGTATTGACAAACTTGTTACGAAAAACATTTTAGTACCATATTTGTTTATTATGTTTTGCCGAGGGTAAACACATATTTTCATATGATCTTCAGATCATATAGATTCCATATTTGGCTTCAAATATTAAAAACAAAAATAGTAACATTAAAATAGTTATACTAAAAATGCTCTCTATAATTCTCCCTATCGACAGTGGTAAACATCTTATTAAGCCCCTTACTGGCAAAATAGATGCTGATTTCAATAGGTCATGGGGGGAGGGGGGGGGGGGAAGCATTGGCAGAGCCCCCCCTAAACCCCCTCCAGTTTCCCAAGGCAAAAATTGGGGGATGGATGTAGAGTTCGGGCATACGGTCGTCATTGTTTACATAGGGCGATCGCCGCGGTCGCTCTTAAGTTCCCGTCTATTTCGACCTATATTTTCTGCTATTTGCCCCCTGTCATTACTACATGAATACTAGGTTAGGTTAGGTTAGGTTAAAATAGACGGGAACATGATGGGAAAGGTCCGACGCCACTACGCGTAATGTAAACAAAGATGGCGGTACGCCCGCTCACTACATCCTACCCAAAATTGGTTGGTGTGTAGCGGGTAAACCCTGTACTTATATCTCAATAATTTAGTAATGTTACAATATATTTTTACATTTTACATTCATAAATAGTCCACTAATATACTAGGTTTAGGTTTTGGTTAGGTTAGTTTAAAAATATTGTTCAATGTTTCTTTGTAAAAAGGCATCTGAAAACCAGTTCTACCCGCTACACAGGATCTTACCGGTTGTTTGTTTTACTCTAAAAATTAAATACATCTGCGTGTTTTAAGATCGTTGAATGATAGGGAAAAAATATTTTCAGGGGATTGTAACTAATTTAAACTACTGAGTTAGGATGAAAACTACCAAAAAGCAAAAGCATGGGGAAATTAGTGGTAGTTTTGGTAATATTTTCCACATATTTCACTATTAAATCTTTATAATAGGTAAGAAATGAAGAGGAAGACATGCCAATTTACCGTTAGCTGGAAAGAAACAAGAGTATAGTTTAAATTATGCGAGTAGTAAACCATGGATCACTTACCTTGCTCTCCAATGTGGTCAGCCCAGCCAACTTGGTCTCCCTGTTATTCCACTAATGCTCTCCTAACAAGCAACCCTTTCACTTATCTCTTCTCCCAGGCGTTCGTTGTATCCATGTCACCAAACACTCGCGCGGACCACAGCTAAAAAATGTCAATAACAACGATTAACCGCGAAAAAACACCCTGATACGCTACCTGACGTCCGCACCAGCCAAGAATGGTAGCGAGAGAGAGCCAGCAGGGTTGACACATCTAGCACAATTAGCGCTAAAGTAAATTCACTAAAGACGCCAGCTAGCAAACTATCAATAGAAAATGGTAGTGTCTACCGTAACAAGACTAACTTGCACATTACACTAACTTCCACGTCTCCATAAATACAACATAGAAATCATCATAACTAACTTTTATATCTTCATACTTATTAAGCAAAATGCAACGTGATATAAGTAAGTTTTGTACTGTTATTGATGAGAATACTTTAATAAATTAAAGACCAGATAGTGACTAATGTAGTGGCGAAATTAGTGTCTTTGTTGTTAAAGAAAACTGATCAAAGTCTAGATAATACTGCCATATCTCAGATAGTAAGATATAGCGACAAATGTGTTAGATTTAGCAGTAGAGAGGATTGATTGGCATCACTATTGATGGGCGGAAAGCCAAGAAGAATCCAATAAGGAGAGGTGACTATTATTATTATTATTATTATTATATGAGATGCCGAAGTCTCCAACCAGGGTGCAGAAACACCATCAAGATCAATCCACACAAAACACCCGGAGGCACTGGAGAGAGACTATGGCAACTTAGGAAAAAATAAAAACATACACTGTATACTGTACTGTACATATACACATATTAAACACAGACAACATATTATGCAGTGGAGGATATCAAGCTTAAATATAATACAATAAAATAGAATAAAATAAGTTTAAAAATTAGAATTAATGCTGCAAAAAAGCATTAACTCTAGACTTAAAAATGGAGATATTAGCTGAATTGACTAGCTCATTTGGCAACTTATTCCACAAGTCAACCATGGCCGGCACAAAACACCGTGAAAACTGTGTAGTAGAAAAATTAACACGGCTCATGGCAAGATAATTAAGATTGCTTGTGAATCTAGTTGCACGAGCCCGGACATAGGGCCCAGGCAGAACCCCATGTAAGGGATGCTGAGGGTTGTTAAAAACTTTAAATAAAAGACTAAGGGCACCAACTTTACGTCGATGACACAGATCAAGAGACAAATTAGGTAGAATAAAACTGATGGAATTTAGCGACCTGTCAAGCAACTTGAGATGGCAGTCAGCTGCTGACAACCAGACAGGTGAGCAGTACTCGAAATGTGGCAAAATAAAAGCATAAAAAGACTTGATAACTGTGGCGTCACAAGCAAATGTTTTATAAACCTTGCGAAGCAGACCAATTTTTTGGGAAATGGAAGAGGAGAAAGAACGAATATGCTTTTCAAAAGTAAGTTTGGGATCAAGAGTAACTCCTAACAAACGCAGAGTATCCACATTCTCAATTTGCTCGCCAGAAACTTGTAGATAAGGATGGGGGGGATCCAAGGTACGAGATCTGCTGATGATAATGGAGTGTGTTTTACTAGCATTAAGTTTCATGCCCCAAAGTTCACACCATGATGTAATTTTGGCTAAATCCCTATTCAGAGCAGTAGCAATTACGTGCCGATCTATTGGTGATGCAATTGACGCATATAAAGTTGTATCATCAGCATAGGAGATTAGTTTATTTTCAAGCTCGGAACACAGGTCAGCAGTAAAAATAATAAAAAGCAAAGGCCCAAGGACACTGCCTTGTGGAACACCAGAAACAACAGTAACAGAAGGGGAATGACACCCATCAATGACCACAGACTGAGATCTTTTCGTCAAACAATCTTCAAAGATCCTTAAAAAATTGCCACCAATACCAATGAGCTGTAACTTAAACAGAAGTGCTTTATGGTTGACTAAATCAAAAGCAGAACTAAAGTCAATAGCCACGACGCGAGACTCATGTCCCTGGTCCAATGAAGATTGCAAGTCATGGGTGAGTGTCAGAAGTGCTGCTCTGCTTTTGGTTGTAGGTCCCTGTACTTACCCCATCTAACGTCAAGCACCCTCAGTAGAGAAAGGTTAATTGCGAACAGTAACTATACAGTTTATACCCATCATTAGATAATGTACCGTTCTTTAGAAAACGGCTATATTCGAGCTATAACTATATAGTTTCTAATATCTATAGGCTACCGCTTGCAGTACTCAATATCTCTTGATTTTTCACAATTCATAATAGCTCTTATAGGCCTATATCTACGTAGTAGGCTACTGTAAAAGTCACCCATGATGTTTAAATTGTGATCCTATCTTTGTCATTATTATTAATGTCCTACCTCGGTCCATATACTACTACAACTAAATATACTGTGCTACATTCCATGTATACAATCTAGTATTTGTGAAGCAACTTTACTTTTTTCTGTATAAAATACTTGATCTAATATAATACCTTTGTTATATGTGTAGGTTACTCAACGTCTATATCTTGTATTGGTTTTGTTCCTTACATTTAAATTTTGTTCAGTACCTGTATGGATTTCAGCCATATGTTCCCCATAGTGTTCGTACGTTTACTGAAAAGTAAATAAACAAACACACACACACAGTGAATCATGCAGTTCCTCATATTACTTGCACTGCTTAATTGGTGAGGAGTAAATAAATACATAGCCTACCGGTACGCAATTATCTCTCACGAAGGAATATGCCAGTCAACCACAGCAATCATCCCAGTGACTGGGTCTCGAGTAATTTATGTTTCTGCAGCTCTACCCATACATGTCATACACTAATAAATACACATCCCTTCAGCAACATTACCAAAAGTGTGGAACACACCTTTTGCCTCAAGCTGTACGTGTTTATAAATATATTTTCTATCGATATTATGTGTTTTACTATTCAGGTCGACCACTGCAGCACAATACAATGCTAGGGGAATTTCTCCACTACCGTTTATTGCTTTTCTGTGTATTCATGAATAATATTCTATAGCTTAAGCAAGTAATTCCCACTTTACACTCCATAAAAACTAAGAACATATAATTGAGGGTATGTCTTACATTAAAGATAACCGATCAGGTGTAAGGCATATATAAACAACGTGAGTCGATTATGTTATTTATTCATATTATTTAAAACATCCGTAAATTTTGGAGTATCAGACGTCAGGCGGCCAACCCCACTATACTGGTCTTCTTAAAAGTGGCTGCTTCACACAACACGGGACTTAGTTCAGCTGATCACATGTCTTCGTCTTCAGTTTGATGGCAAGGTTCTTGAGCCATAACAAACATCTGCAATGATACAAATGCCAGCATTCATGGGTCAGCTATTTACCGAGATAATGTCTCTGGCTTATGTATTCAGTCAACGATGATTATACACTCGTATGTGAGTATACTATATACTGTATACTTGTAGATATACCCTACTTATGACTAAGCACTTCACCTTACCTTTGGGAAAGAAGTAAAATATGAAATTCTTATGCTTCCGCTTGTATTTTCCACAAAAAACACAGCTGTTACCGTGTTGTTTTGGTGCAATGTTTGTATCTGCTGCCATGCCATCTGGCAGCTCCCAGTGACATTTGTAAATGTGCAGACGATGCACCACCAATGGCAGAGCCATCTTCAGGGGTGCTTGGTCAAGACTAGGGATCAATTGGGAGCTCGTTTTATAGCTCTCTCCTTATTAGATTCTTGCGGAAAGCATGTCGGTCAAGAAGAATCAAATAAGGAGAGAGCTCTTAAACGAGCTCCCAATTGATCCTTAGTCTTGACCAAGCACCCCTGAAGATGGCTCTCCCATTGGTGGTGCATCATCTGCACATTTACAAATGTCACTGGGAGCTGCCAGATGGCGTGGCGGCAGATACAAACATGGCACGAAAACAACACGGTAACAGCTGTGTTGTTTGTGGAAAATACAAGCGGAAGCAAAAGAAATTCATATTTCACTTCTTTCCCAAAGGTAAGGTGAAGTGCTTAGTCATAAGTAGGGTGTATCTACGAGTATACAGTATATAGTATACTCACATACGAGTGTATAATCATGGCTGACTTAATACATATTCCAGAGACATCATCTAGGTAAATAGCTGAACCATGAATGCTGGCATTTGTATCATTGCAGATGTCTGTCATGGATCAAGAACCTTGACTTTAAACTGAAGACGAAAACACGTGATCAGCTGAACTAAGTCTCGTGTTGTGTGAAGCAGCCACTTTTAAGATGACCAGTATAGCGGGGTTGGCCGCCTGACGTCTGATGCTCCACAATTGACAAATGTTTTAAATAATATATATAAATAGCATAATCTACTCACTTGTATATATATGCCTTTCACCTGATCGGTTATCTTTAACCCTCCTGGCCCGGTTGTCATTTTAAAATTACATCACGAATTAAGGGCAGGAGCCCGGGTGTCATTTTAAAATCTGTAAGCTTGAAAGCCTATTCAGCTTGGTCTGAACGCTGTGCGTCCGACGCATGTAAACAAAGCTGATCGTTAAGTCACCTCACCTCCGAAAACAAGAAAGAGAAGACTCGTTTGTTATTGTATGTCTGTATGTCGTTGTTTCAGTAGTGAAAAGATCGTCATATTGCTAACATCGCCTGCAAGTGCTCTCCACTGAAATCGTCATCACAACTGAACCAGTTGACATAGAGAGCTCTACATTTGTAGATGCGTGGGAAATTTCTAGCAGTCAAACTAAACAAAAATACGGTAGCCTAGGCCTAGACGTTTTTCGGCCAGATCGCCCGGGTAGCCCACACTGTCATTTTGAGAGCCTGCCCGGGCCAGGAGGGTTAATGTAAGACATACCCTCAATTTTATGTTCTTAGTTTTTATGGAGTGTGAAGTGGGAATTACTTGCTTAACCCGTTGAGACCCAGCGTCGCACGTGTTGCGTCGGCAGTCTTTGATCACCAACTCCCAGCGACGCATCACGTTGGTCCGACATATAAAAAACACTTACGTGGCTCGTAAGGTAGGAAATGGTGGGAGAATAGGAGGGGGCGGTACCGTAGTGTGTGGGGGAGCCGGGCCAGTAGGTGTGAGCGGGCTGAGACAGCCGCGCGGCTGGTGGTGGTGGGCTTAGTGGGGATAGTTTACACCCCTAGTTTACCGCCACTTTGAACCTTCATTACTCCGGTCGTATGGGAGCTAGAGGCTTGAGATTTATGTGAGATACTCCTTAGGATGTATGCCGTACAATGCCATACTCAGTTTTTACCCTAGTGCTCCCGGGCGGGTGGTCATGCGGGGGAGACGAACTATTGAAACCCCCCCCCCCCCGCCCCCCAAATGACCGAAATGAGTTTTTTTTTTATTTGTGTGTTCATTTCTCACCATTCTCTTCCATTTTGGCTCAACAAATTTTTTGGAAGCTCCCCCCCCCAACCCCCCACTGGCCCCCCCCCCCCCCAAAAAAAAAATGTCAGAGGTGATTTTTTTTTGTTTTTTTTTCATTTCTCATCCTTTGTCTTCCATTTTAGCAAACAAAAAAAATAAGTGAAAATGGCTTGGGACTGGGGTGAACAAAATATTATAACTAGCCGGGGCTCAACGGGTTAAGCTATAGAATATTATTCATGAATACACAGAAAAGCAATAAACGGTAGTGGAGAAATTCCCCTAGCATTGTATTGTGCTGCAGTGGTCGACCTGAATAGTAAACACATATCATCGATAGCAAATATATTTATAAACATGTACAACATGAGGCAAAAGATCTATTCCACACTTTTGGTAATGTTGCTGAAGGGATGTGTATTTATTAGTGTATGACGTGTATGGGTAGAGCTGTAGAAACATAAATTACTCGAGAGACAGTCACTGGGATGATTGCTGTGGTTGTCTCGCATATTCCTTCGCGAGAGATAATTGCGTACCAGTATGTCTTTAAATATTTACACCTCACCAATTAAGCAGTGCAAGTAATATGAGGAACTGCATGATTCACTGTGTGTGTGTGTTTGTTTATTTACTTCTCAGTAAACGTACGAACACTATGGGGAACATATGGCTGACATCCATACAGGTACTGAACAAAATTTAAATGTAAGGAACAAAACCAATACAAGATATAGACGTTGAGTAACCTACACATATAACAAAGGTATTATATTAGATCTAATATTTTATACAAAAAGAGGTAAAGTTGCTTCACAAATACTATATTGTATACATGGAATGTAGCACAGTATATTTAGTTGTAGTAGTATATGGACTGAGATAGGACAATAATGATAATGACAAAAATGGGATCACAATTTAAACATCATGGGTGACTTTTGCAATCACTTAGATATAGGCCTATAACAGCTATTATGAATTGTGAACAAATAAGGTATATTGAGTACTGCAAGCGGTAGACTATAGATATTAGAAACTATATAGTTATAGCTCGAATATAACCGTTTTCTAAAGAACGGTACATTCTTTAACCTCTTAAGTGCGCATGGGGGTAATTAGATACCTCTGCCTGTGCGCATGTATTTGAGCTGTTTCCATCACTAAAATATTAATTTTACCATAAATAGCATTAACCCTTAAAAAGCGGCTCACCACATAAGTCGAGTTAAATAAAGCTGGACTATGTGGCGGTGCTCGACATAACTCGAGTGGCAATTTCAGCACGTAATGTTGCTGAGAGAGAGAGACAAGTGGTGGCAGGAGAGTAGCGAGTGTATGACTGCTCCAGACCACCGCGGCGAACCTACTGACATGAATCTCACCTCCCTCCTACCTCTCTCACTCGCTATATACGGAATTGTATCGGGAAAGTGGCTAATTACATGCTTTTTGCACTCGTGTTGCACGGTTATTGCAAGAAAACTAACCATCATAAAAGGATCGTTATGGTGTCATTCGAAAGCTCTGTTTATGCCCTTTCAGGGATAGATACTTGTTTTACGTTCTGGGTCTTATTTAGGCATGAAAATGATCACGTAAACAGCCCTATTTTGGCTAAAAACACCCCGCTGGGCGGTACATATAAATAAACCGCATAGGCCGCTCGTAAAGGGTTAATACTTATCCATATGCGCCTATTGTAGGTTGATTATATAGGTATTAACCTGTTACAACAATAAAACAAGTGAAAACAGCGTTTGGATGGTCAAAATCTGAGATACAGGCCGCGAGTTACATAATGTATGGGTGAGGCAACCTCCTTTCCCGCCAATTTCCCCCAAGGCCACTGAGACACTGTCGATCGATACTCTCTCTCTCTCTCTTGCACTCGCTTGCTAAAGCACCCGTCACACCTAGCCGATTTTAGGCCAAGACTGTCCGCGACCTAAGGGTCGTGGACAGTCTTTGTCTACGTCGCCGCGCATCATGGGCCGTCGCCAACCTAACAAACAGGTCGGGATTGGTCTTCACATACCCCCTCAAAAGTTCTACAAGCGAAAAATTTGAAATCAAGTCGGCGTGGAATGAGGTCATAAAAATGGGACGGGAAGGGGACTGGAGGCTGATGGCGTGTGACGGCGCTTGGCGGTGCTTGACGGCGATTGACGACGCTTGACGGGAAACGGTAGGCGTCAGTGCGGCGGAACACGGCACCATAAATGATAAGTGGATAAGTGGATTATCGCCACGTTTGGCTTTCTCAAGGACCACATCGTGCGGCAGAGTGGTCGTCAGAATAGCCAGGTAAATTTTGTTTTAATTAGTTTTGCATGTCTCGATTATTTGAAAGTGTTTGACACTGACCAGCCATGTGTGGACAAATTAATTATGTTTGTGGAGACTCATTGTGCATACCACAGGTTTCTGACCTGACCTGGTTGTGGTATCTGCCGTTTGTTATTCCTTTCGTGATTTCATTATTGTATTGATTTACTTATTAATTTAATATCTTTATATATATTTTGCAATTAATTTATTCATGTACTTAGGTTAATATTGCTATATTGATTTATATAAGGTATTTAGTAATTATTTATACTTTATTTATTATATATGTATGTATTTTATGATTGATGACTTTCTTTATTTCATTATTGTATTACTTTATTTAGTTATTGAATATGTTATATATATATGTATATATAACGTAAATCATTTTTGTATGCATACATTATTCATGCAGTGACTGAATGAAACAAGCCATATAATATATATATATATATATATATATTGTTACGTATCTTGATCCTCAAGTGGTTAACTTGATGAATCTAGATAGCACAGAGATATATATTAAGGTATCAGTCAGCTGAAGGCAAAACAAAAGTAAAATCTAATAAAATAATTTCCTGTTGTTGCTTCCTTTCCTTTTGGATCTTAGGACTTGGTATCCTTTATTGACTGATACTCTTTACTTATGAAAAATACTGAAACTAATTAAAGTCATGTAGTATTTATAAAGAATTATTATTTAACCGAAGCTTAGTAGGCTATGGTGATGAACCGAAGAAGTTATAGCTAAAGAAGGACTATTAATTTTATAAAAAGTCTTGAAAGATAAATATTAAAGTAAGAATATTTCTGTCTCTTACCCTCTTTGAAATGAATAGATAGTTTTCTTCTATGTCCTTTTATTTATATTTAATGTAATTATTCTTGGTTCTTGTCTTACGTTAATAGTATTATATTATTATTATCATCAGGAGTAATATCAAAGTCACATAAAAAGTTAGATATATATTTAATAATTAGTTAAATTTATTTCTTAACCACGTAACATTGAAGTTTGATTATGAGTAAATAAAGTTACAGGATCGTTTCATAGATTCGATTCAGGTCTCACTCAAATAATATGAAAAGCAAAATATAATATTTTGAAGCAAAAGAATTTTCTTCAGCTTAGGAAAATCACTAGAAGTAATATTAACACAGCCATGTTAGTCTAAGGCGATATTACTAATACGAGACAATAGCATCACTGTACTAAGCACCATTAAGCAATGTAAGCTTAATTCAAAGAAAATGAAAGAACTCGTAAGTATTAATATAAAACAATAGTATTACTTTCATCATAACCCAATTACTTAAAGAGTTGCTTTAGTCCACAAGTTAGTCAACTAAAATAGTTAAGTACATAATAATAGCGTTAACGTTAATTCCCAATCAAATAGTTAAGTACATAAATAGTAGCGTTAACGTTAATTCGCAATCAAATAGTTAAACACATAATAGTAGTGTTCACGTTAATTCGCAATTAAATCGTTAAACACGTAATAGTAGCGTTCACGTTAATTCCCAATCACATATCTCACTAACCAACATAACATAAGTGTTTACACCGAACACACTTAACACACATTTATATAATCTGACTGACAGTCACAATCCCATTATAATACTTCACCCCGTCTTCCTCCAGCTGCAAGTTCACCTTCCCCAACTCCAAATGAGACTGATTTGAATGCCCACAACTCGGGTCTTATATACCAAACAATGATGGTGTAGGAACGAATCAGGAGGCGGGAGGTGGTGCCTACTCCAATCATAGCTCCTCGAATCACATAACAGGTGTGTCGTCCACTCACAGCTCCTGGCGTCGATCATACGTCATAGCATCGGTCATCGAGGTATGGGGCGAGCTGGTATGGGGCGAGATGGTTTGCCCACTCGCTCGTTCGCTCGCTAGTCTGCTTCACCACTTGGGTAGTTTGGCTCCTTGAACTCTAATTCTAACTCTTAAATTAACATACAGGGCTCCGTATGTCAGACCTCCCCCCTAGAAAAGAGTTTAAGGAGTATAGTACATAATATTAAACATAATACATAAATAGATTCACCACCAGATTGGAAACAGCAAGATTATAATGAGGATATAATAAGGATATCACCCAAAGTAGGCAACGTCTCCAGGTACCACATCAGAACATAGCCGGAACGTAGCTGGAGCGTTATTCGAACTGCAAGGCATCTCACAGCTGAAGGCTTAAAAGCGCACTACAAAAGCATGATATTTACCTCGCTACAAGGGAGAGCTAATTGCCAAAATCCTCTCATTAAATTATACTTACTGCTGCATGAGGCCAAACTGGTAAATGCAATCTTTGATCCGTGGCAGTGGATAGGTATCGTTCTTTGTGACAGCATTGACTTGCCTATAGACCCTACATAACCTATGGCTCCCGTCTGGCTTTGGCACAAGTATGACCGGACTACTCCACTGGCTTAAGGCCCTTGTGATCAGCTTGTTTGAAAAAATGAAGTCAAGCTCGACCTGCAGTATACTCCTGCGTTGTGGCGAGACACGGTAGGGGGATAGTTTAATGGGAGTTGCATCCCCTACGTCGATGTCGTGCATGGCCAAAGAAGTGAGCCCTGGAGTATCACGGAACACATTGGGAGACTGAGATAAAACAGAGATTAGTTGGTTCGCTTGATCAGAGGGAAGATGACATAGTTTAGATGGTAATTCCCTCAAAGCCACTGAATTATACTGAAAGTTGGATAGGCTACATGACAAGTCAAAGTCTGCATGGATACCTTCAGGCTCTGGAACAGTCTGTTGCGGGTCAGTAAGAGAACTGAAGACTTTGTCCGCACCAGGCTGCTCACAGGTCCTGACATTCACTGCCACAGTAGGAGAATCTGGAGGAGAGGAATCAGGGGACCTATGGTAGGGCTTCAACATATTTATATGGAATACTTGCGTGGGCTTTCTCCTGTCTGGGGTAGTTACTAGATAATCGGTAATGCTCACCCTCCGAATTATCTTATATGGGCCCCTGAACTTGGCAGATAAAGGTTGGCCAAAAACTAGCTCATTAGGGGAAAAATCCAGGGATTCAGTTGGAACCTCACGAGTAGCAAATAACAGAAAAGGTACCCCCTTATCCCACTCAACTCCGGTCTCTGTACAATACTTCCGTAACATTCCCTTTAATGTCTGATGATATCGTTCGAGAACCCCTTGACTCTCTGGGTGGTAGGTGCTAGACTTTACATGCTCGATACCCAACTCCTTCAGGGACTGCTGGAAAATGTTAGAGGTAAAATTAGTTCCTTGATCACTTTGCACCTCATGGGGGAAACCCATTCTGGTGAACAATTTGAGCAGTTCCTTGATAACAGTTGGAGCAGAGGTAGTCCTTAAGGGTATAGCCTCTGGGTAGCGAGTTGCCATGTCCATGATAGTTAATAAATAAATGTTACCTTGGGAAGTCTTAGGCAATGGGCCTACAATGTCCACTACCACCCGAGTAAAAGGATTCTCGAAAACGGGCAAGGGCACCAGAGGATGTACAGGCACCTTCTGATTGGGTTTTCCTGTCATCTGGCAAGTGTGACACACTCTACAACACTCCACTACATCTGCACGCATTCCTGGCCAGTAAAAGTGGGATCTGATTCTGTCTAGAGTTTTTCTCACACCTAGGTGTCCTGCCAATGGTATACAATGTGCCATTTCCATGATATCTTTACGACAAGGTTTGGGGACTACTACTTGATGGACGTCCCAAGCCCCGTCATCGATTGGTCTGTGTGGCGGTCTCCATCTTCGCCACAATACTCCTCCTTTGAGGTAGAAACATTCACCACCCTCCTTCTCACATTCCTCTTCACTCACGGACCTGGCAGCTAACTCCTTGCATTCACAATCATCTCTCTGTAGCTCTACCAGGCCGCTAGGACAATTTGGAGGGGTTTCATGGTCATCGTTAGGGTCAAGATGAGCCATAAAGGTGTCAGATAAATCCACCTCAGTCACATCATCAGGCACAGTTGGAGCATCATTCACACTCTCATCATCCCTTTCATCAACTCTTACATTCGGTACATTTCGGTCTGAGGGAACTGCTACTTGAGACATTGAACGTGTGACAGCACACACAGGGAAAACAGTTGGCATCTCCTTTTCGAGCTCACCGGTTAGTGGCTCGTTAACAGGGGAAAGTGACAAAATGGGGTCTGGTCGGACCTTCTCACCTGCTACATCATTCCCCAAAAGGAGAGTTACCCCAGGCACAGGGATATCTTGGGACCTACACAAAGCTATGGTGGCCTCACCCTGTAGTAACTCACATTCAATTTCGCCTTTTACCAAGTATGCATAAACTGGCCTCCAGCACCTCTCATTACAACTGGTTCGCCAGGTGGGCACTCAGTGTAAGGATTCACCATGAGGGTGCTAGTAGAACCTGTGTCTCTCAGAATTTTTACCTCATGCATGCAACCATTTAATCTCACGTTGCCAGATGAAATAAAGGGACGGTAACTGTCCTGCACTGATGGTGAAATTATTATTGGTTTAACCCTTGTGGGTTGCACCACACATGCTACTACACCCCTGTCTAGATGATTTACGTTAGCTGCTAGGTACTCCTGTCGAGAGTCCTGCATTAAGGGAACTTTTGGTGCTAGGTACTCCTTCTGTCGGGAGTCCTGCCTTACAGGCACATATGGAGTTTGAGATACGGCGGCAACTGTCTGCCCCGATCTCTCGGTTCTCTCCTTGGCCCAGCACTGATAAGCTAGGTGGCCTCTCTTGCCACAAAAAGTACATACTTTAGGGGATACGGGAAAGTTCCCTCTTTGAGCATTACTATTAGTTTGGGGCCCACCTCTGTTACCATTGCCCTGAGTCGCATTTTTAGTTGGGGGAACA
Source organism: Paralithodes platypus (assembly GCA_032716605.1). Classification (NCBI taxonomy): domain Eukaryota; kingdom Metazoa; phylum Arthropoda; class Malacostraca; order Decapoda; family Lithodidae; genus Paralithodes; species Paralithodes platypus. Next base: position 25,727 of record JAVRFV010000209.1, on the reverse strand, counting down.
ATTCGGTTTTGACTAGCTGGGGAAGACGTCATAGGCTTGTGACTGGGTCCGTCAGATTTGTGATTGGGATACTTAAAATTAGAACTAGAATTATCGTAGGGCTTCTTTCCACGAAATTTGTTGTTGAGCACGTATGTGTCAGCCATGTCAGCAGCGTCGGCAAGACAATCTACCCTTTTCCCCTTTAAATGATAGGATACAGAAGAATCAATTTTCCATAGGAAATTTTCTAACAGGACCAACTCCTTCAGATCGTTGTAGCTTGTGACTTTCTTACTCTTGACCCAATGATTGAAAGTTTTAGTCATGGTCCTGGCAAATACCTTATGGGTTTCTTCTACTTTCTTCTGGTTTTTACGGAAAGATTGCCTGTAAGCCTCAGGCTGCAATTGATAGGTTTTTAGGATAGCTTCTTTGAGATTGTCATAATCCTGCCTAACTTCTGCTACTTCTGACAAATACGTGGCTCGAGCCTGCCCTGTCAAAACAGTTTGTAACATAAAAGGCCATTGATCTCTTGTCCACTTCATACCTCCAGCAACTTCCTCAAACAAAACAAAGAAATCCTGCACATTATCCTCAGTGAAAGGTGGAATGACACTAGTCATAGTTAATCCCAGAGGGGGAGCAATTACGGGAGCATTTGTATTGACATTTAGTTGAGCCGTACGATATTGATATTCATATTGTTCGGTCGTTGCTCTGGCTTTTATGCTAGCTTCTTCGGTATTTATTCTGGCTAGTTCTATACTTGCGTTGGCTTGTTCGGTCGTTGCTTTTATTCTGGCTAGTTCTATTGTTAGTCTGGCTTGTTCTAGTTCGAATAATTGATCAATGGTAAAACCAGGTGGCAATTGTTCATCAAGTTGGCTAGGTTTACTAGGGATCCCACCAACTGCTCCGTCACCCTCCCCGCCTTCTACAGGGAACAGGTGGGTTTTTATGGTCTGAGCCACCTCTACTTTAGACATGTTTGAGACAGTTAATTGGAGATGTGAGGCAAGCACTTTCAGTTCAGATTTTGACAGACAGTCAATATCAGGGGATGTGGGTTCGGATTCTATGAAAACTCGAGCATCTTCTTCATTAATTAGTTGAGGCATGATTAATATTTGGTTTTTAAGTAGTGAAACGTTAATGAAACTGAGTGAAACTGTATGAAACGGATCCTGGCAAGGTCGCCACTCTTCTGTTACGTATCTTGATCCTCAAGTGGTTAACTTGATGAATCTAGATAGCACAGAGATATATATTAAGGTATCAGTCAGCTGAAGGCAAAACAAAAGTAAAATCTAATAAAATAATTTCCTGTTGTTGCTTCCTTTCCTTTTGGATCTTAGGACTTGGTATCCTTTATTGACTGATACTCTTTACTTATGAAAAATACTGAAACTAATTAAAGTCATGTAGTATTTATAAAGAATTATTATTTAACCGAAGCTTAGTAGGCTATGGTGATGAACCGAAGAAGTTATAGCTAAAGAAGGACTATTAATTTTATAAAAAGTCTTGAAAGATAAATATTAAAGTAAGAATATTTCTGTCTCTTACCCTCTTTGAAATGAATAGATAGTTTTCTTCTATGTCCTTTTATTTATATTTAATGTAATTATTCTTGGTTCTTGTCTTACGTTAATAGTATTATATTATTATCATCAGGAGTAATATCAAAGTCACATAAAAAGTTAGATATATATTTAATAATTAGTTAAATTTATTTCTTAACCACGTAACATTGAAGTTTGATTATGAGTAAATAAAGTTACAGGATCGTTTCATAGATTCGATTCAGGTCTCACTCAAATAATATGAAAAGCAAAATATAATATTTTGAAGCAAAAGAATTTTCTTCAGCTTAGGAAAATCACTAGAAGTAATATTAACACAGCCATGTTAGTCTAAGGCGATATTACTAATACGAGACAATAGCATCACTGTACTAAGCACCATTAAGCAATGTAAGCTTAATTCAAAGAAAATGAAAGAACTCGTAAGTATTAATATAAAACAATAGTATTACTTTCATCATAACCCAATTACTTAAAGAGTTGCTTTAGTCCACAAGTTAGTCAACTAAAATAGTTAAGTACATAATAATAGCGTTAACGTTAATTCCCAATCAAATAGTTAAGTACATAAATAGTAGCGTTAACGTTAATTCGCAATCAAATAGTTAAACACATAATAGTAGTGTTCACGTTAATTCGCAATTAAATCGTTAAACACGTAATAGTAGCGTTCACGTTAATTCCCAATCACATATCTCACTAACCAACATAACATAAGTGTTTACACCGAACACACTTAACACACATTTATATAATCTGACTGACAGTCACAATCCCATTATAATACTTCACCCCGTCTTCCTCCAGCTGCAAGTTCACCTTCCCCAACTCCAAATGAGACTGATTTGAATGCCCACAACTCGGGTCTTATATACCAAACAATGATGGTGTAGGAACGAATCAGGAGGCGGGAGGTGGTGCCTACTCCAATCATAGCTCCTCGAATCACATAACAGGTGTGTCGTCCACTCACAGCTCCTGGCGTCGATCATACGTCATAGCATCGGTCATCGAGGTATGGGGCGAGCTGGTATGGGGCGAGATGGTTTGCCCACTCGCTCGTTCGCTCGCTAGTCTGCTTCACCACTTGGGTAGTTTGGCTCCTTGAACTCTAATTCTAACTCTTAAATTAACATACAGGGCTCCGTATGTCAGAATATATATATATATATATATATGTTTATAATAGTACATATCAATACTAATAATGACAATTTCAGGCTCATATAGCTGTCACCGGTTGCCAGGAACCGCAGTGTTATGGCTAGTCGTAGGCCAGGGTCGAGTGCCTTCCGGTAAAAAGTATCGTTCTTTTCAATGCGGTGCGCCACACGTCCTAGTACCTCCCGGAAGACTGCAACATCCATCCGCAGGTAGTTTCTGTAGGCTGGCCCATCCTCCTGGGCGAGTTCCTTCAGTAGCTGCTCATAAATACCAAAGGTTTTCCTACGGAGAAGCCAGTTCCGGACCCACATGCGAGGGGTTCTATTCTCCCTCCTTCTTTTCCTCAACAGCAGCTTGCAGATGGCTATATTTGTCAGTAGGTAGTCATTTTCCAGATTTAACTGAACCTGGAGTAAGCGTAGATGTCGTATCGGGTGCCTGGGGACTGTGGTGAACATGGCTGCGTGCAACCGTTACGGTGGCTGAAGGTATACTGATGAGGCCCGCCCTTTGGTGTACCTTTTATATACCACACCTTGAGTTCGGTCGCCGTCGTTCGGGGTCATGCGGGCCGGGGTCACCGTCCATACTGAAGGGGTCGCCGCTCATCGGCACAGTAATGAATATTGACGCCGCCCTAACTCCTGTCGACGCCGTTCGTCGGGTCGTTGTCGACGCGCTACGCCGCAGATTGGCACTCCAGCGGCGACCTAAAACTCACATTCAGTCCGGCATGGGCGCCGGTCTACCCCGTCAGGTCGCCGTCAGGCGGCGTGGCCATCCATACTACGTACCGTCCAAAACTCACCCCCCCATATCCTTAAGCTCTCCGCCGAAGGTCGGCACTCCTGACCACGACTCAAGGTCGTGGTCAGTCGTGGCTCAAATCGGCATGGTGTGACGCCTGCTTTACAGTGATGACAATGCCCTGCTTGCAACTCGCTAATGTTAGCACGAAAATATACCTCAGAAAAAGGGAATAACAGGGAAAATAGGTGATAACTGAAGGAGGGGAGGAAAGTGGGGAAGGAGGGGAGGTAGAGGAGTGATTTTTTTTTCTCTGACTCTTCAGAGTCTTCCCGCAGTCCGCCGGGGGAACTCTTAAGGGTCTTCCCGCAGTTTCCGGGTTAATGAGTGGTATAACCTGTATAGTTACTGTTCGAAATTAACCGTTCTCTATTGGGAGGTGCTTGCCGTTAGATGGGTTAAGTATCGGGGGCCTGCAACCAAAAGCAAAGATTCACGGCCTCTCCTTATTAGATTCTTCTTGATTTCGGTTAACGTGGACACTTTTGAGGGAGTAGGTAAAACATAAAAATGATCGCTGGCCTGATCATTTAGAAACTTGTTCGGACCAAATCAAATCTTAATAGCTGTTAACCTAGTATTTGTATTTCGGTGGTTCATTTGTGCAGTTCAAAGAATCAGAAAGTCAATATTGGTGTCTCCTATTCATAGTATTTATATCCATATGAATGTTCTAACTTTTGAACCAATACTTTGAAGCATCTAAGACACAACAAAGGATCGTATTTAATTGCGTCTTTTGGAGTCGATACACAATATAATCGGTTCATAATTATTATGGTTTAGGAATGTACAGTTGGTCAAAGTTGCAGCTGACCCACCATCGCTCTGGGGCTCGCAGAATTAGTTGGCAATACTGGTGTAGTGGTGCACTTGCCATTAATGTGTTACCTGTGTCTGTCCTGTATCTTACTGCAAATTAGACTATGTAATGTTCACGTTGTGAAGACTAAATGCTCCTTTATTAGGCAGCCACCAATAAAACAGAAATATGTATTCATATAAAATCGAGTAAAGTATGTTGTGGCAGCCAGCAGGTTTTATATGCGTTGCCAATCAGTGGATATAATAACTTGAATATTTAAGCAAATCTACGAACTTTGGGTAAATGTTCAGGATCATACATAGCGATGTATGCATTTTTATTTGAGATAGGTTTACTTTCCCTTGTTTAGTAATTATGTTCTAACAATGACATAGCCGAAATCAGATCTACCAATCCCAATCTTTGTAAACACACCTCCTTCCTACACCGGTAATGCCAGATAATTCTGCGAGCCCCAGAGCAAGGGTGGGTCAGCTGGAACTTTGACCAACTGTACAGTTGCCCACATAAGTTTTGTTCGTCTCTGATCTTATACTGTACATGGAAATATAATTGTGCATGATTGAATTACAAGTGTAGTTTCTTATTCAATGGGTAACTCTTCTAACTAGTCGACTGATAATTATAAGAAAGCACACTCGCAATGTATTTAAACTAATTTACTGTCATACATAAGATCACGACGAGGAGCAGAACTTATGTGGGCAACTATACAGTTGCAACTATTTATGATACATTTTTTGAAGCGGGTTTGGGCTGAACTGGAAATCTATTTTTTGTTACCTGATATTTGTATTTCGGAGCATCGTTTAAACTTTTCGAGGTTTTATAATGTATCATAATTAATGACTGTACACTTTAGGGCAAACATTCTGAGTTGCTTATGTGGACTACCTTGGTGCACCTAGCCTACTAGGTAAAGAATTAATCAGAAGATTCGATTCAGTAGGTTCAATATAGATATATAAAGGGCCGAGAAACTCGCGGAGTATGGTGTGATTTACGAAGGTTTGAGTCCACATAAGGGGTCTAATAAACAATATAGCCATACAAGTATTTTTGTGTTTTATATATTATGCTCTACGCCATGGGTTTCCCGTTTATATAATGTAACCAATACTTACTGCTCCAGTGTTGAAGGGATAGTGTATAACACAGCCATTGTGGTTCAGTAATGGAATAAGTACCAATACGAGACTATGAAATGACACTTTCATTCTCACGATATATATCTAGATGTAATTGGAAAATAATTTCACCATCTCTTAATCCAATTGGAACATAGTGGTTAGAGTTTTTACTCTGTATTTTCCTAACCCTATATCGAACAAAGATTTTTTTTTATTTTATTTGTTTTCTATATTCCAACTATTCCCTGTCGGGCATAGGCTGATAGCCTTTACACTCTACCGCTGAACACGGTGAGGCTCGTGAGGTCTTGCTCCATTCTAACGAGTGAGACATGCGAAGCTTCACGGCTCGAAGCAATCCCATCTCTTAAGCCGCCTCGCCTCTGCGCTTTACAGTCTCACTCCCCACACTCGGACCCTCACTCTCAGAACGCCACCTATTGAGCAATTAACTCAGTAGGCATTGCCCTCCTGTAATCAGGGAACAATGAGGGTATTTTTTTGGCATTTCGGTGTGCTGTGGTAATGCACTGATACTAGGTACAGCACAAATTCCATCCCAATAATATCTTCCCATTGACATATTGGGATTCGAACCCGGGTCCATTGGATTACCAGTCCAGTGGCAAGACCACTCCGCCACACCTCCCCTAACTTGATGGCTCATTTGTGATACAGGACTAAATTTAATTCAGTTCCAGAAAGATAAATATTAGTTTGATTATTTCGATCATGGGCAGAGCTTAGAGGTAGTTTTAACCCCTTCATACTCATATGACGCAGAGGTTGCCAGATTAACAATAAGAAATAGAGTTCTCTCACTCTTATAATTACCTCTCCAAAATTAGTTTTCTGCCCACATCTAACTCAAAGACAACTGCAGAGGTTGAAGTAACTAAACTAAAGGTTTGTGAATACCCCTGATGGTAATAAAGGCTTTAAAGTATCCCTAATAGGCTCAAAATTGCGTCATATTTCGGAGAGGGTTAAAATACGGGGTTAAAGCACCGTCCACACGATCGAGCACTGCCCGTCGGCCCGACACACAAGGGAAATGTCCGTCATGGGGTAAAGCAAGATACATAGACTATGTATCGTGGGGTAAAGCAGGGGAATGTCCGTCATGGGGTAAAGCAAGATACATAGCCTATGTATCGTGGGGTAAAGCAGGGGAATGTCCGTCATGGGGTAAAGCAAGATACATAGACTATGTATCGTGGGGTAAAGCAGGGGAATGTCCGTCATGGGGTAAAGCAAGATACATAAACTATGTATCGTGGGGTAAAGCAGGGGAATGTCCGTCATGGGGTAAAGCAAGATACATAGACTATGTATCGAGGGGTAAAGCAGGGGAATGTCCGTCATGGGGTAAAGCAAGATACATAGACTATGTATCGTGGGGTACAGCAGGGGAATGTCCGTCATGGGGTAAAGCAAGATACATAGACTATGTATCGTGGGGTAAAGCAGGGGAATGTCCGTCATGGGGTAAAGCAAGATACATAGACTATGTATCGTGGGGTACAGCAGGGGAATGTCCGTCATGGGGTAAAGCAAGATACATAGACTATGTATCGTGGGGTAAAGCAGGGGAATGTCCGTCATGGGGTAAAGCAAGATTCATAGACTATGTATCTTGGGGTAAAGCAGGGGAATGTCCGTCATGGGGTAAAGCAAGATACATAGACTATGTATCGTGGGGTAAAGCAGGGGAATGTCCGTCATGGGGTAAAGCAAGATACATAGACTATGTATCGTGGGGTAAAGCAGGGGAATGTCCGTCATGGGGTAAAGCAAGATACATACACTATGTATCGTGGGGTAAAGCAGGGGAATGTCCGTCATGGGGTAAAGCAAGATACATAGACTATGTATCGTGGGGTAAAGCAGGGGAATGTCCGTCATGGGGTAAAGCAAGATACATAGACTATGTATCGTGGGGTAAAGCAGGGGAATGTCCGTCATGGGGTAAAGCAAGATACATAGACTATGTATCGTGGGGTAAAGCAGGGGAATGTCCGTCATGGGGTAAAGCAAGATACATACACTATGTATCGTGGGGTAAAGCAGGGGAATGTCCGTCATGGGGTAAAGCAAGATACATAGACTATGTATCGTGGGGTAAAGCAGGGGAATGTCCGTCATGGGTAAAGCAAGATACATAGACTATGTATCGTGGGGTAAAGCAGGGGAATGTCCGTCATGGGGTAAAGCAAGATACATAGACTATGTATCGTGGGGTAAAGCAGGGGAATGTCCGTCATGGGGTAAAGCAAGATACATAGACTATGTATCGTGGGGTAAAGCAGGGGAATGTCCGTCATAGGGTAAAGCAAGATACATAGACTATGTATCGTGGGGTAAAGCAGGGGAATGTCCGTCATGGGGTAAAGCAAGATACATAAACTATGTATCGTGGGGTAAAGCAGGGGAATGTCCGTCATGGGGTAAAGCAAGATACATAGACTATGTATCGAGGGGTAAAGCAGGGGAATGTCCGTCATGGGGTTAAAGCAAGATACATAGACTATGTATCGTGGGGTACAGCAGGGGAATGTCCGTCATGGGGTAAAGCAAGATACATAGACTATGTATCGTGGGGTAAAGCAGGGGAATGTCCGTCATGGTGTAAGCAAGATACATAGACTATGTATCGTGGGGTACAGCAGGGGAATGTCCGTCATGGGTAAAGCAAGATACATAGACTATGTATCGTGGGGTAAAGCAGGGGAATGTCCGTCATGGGGTAAAGCAAGATTCATAGACTATGTATCTTGGGGTAAAGCAGGGGAATGTCCGTCATGGGGTAAAGCAAGATACATAGACTATGTATCGTGGGGTAAAGCAGGGGAATGTCCGTCATGGGTAAAGCAAGATACATAGACTATGTATCGTGGGGTAAAGCAGGGGAATGTCCGTCATGGGTAAAGATACATACACTATGTATCGTGGGGTAAAGCAGGGGAATGTCCGTCATGGGGTAAAGCAAGATACATAGACTATGTATCGTGGGGTAAAGCAGGGGAATGTCCGTCATGGGGTAAGCAAGATACATAGACTATGTATCGTGGGGTAAAGCAGGGGAATGTCCGTCATGGGGTAAAGCAAGATACATAGACTATGTATCGTGGGGTAAAGCAGGGGAATGTCCGTCATGGGGTAAAGCAAGATACATAGACTATGTATCGTGGGGTAAGCAGGGGAATGTCCGTCATGGGGTAAAGCAAGATAAACTATGTATCGTGGGGTAAAGCAAGACATAGACTATGTATCGTGGGGTAAAGCAGGGGAATGGCCGCGGCGGTAGTTGAGCGAAATCACCAGACACCGCCCAGTAGTTTGCCGGTGGATATGGGGATAAAGGGGTCCTGTGGAAGGAGGGGAGTTGTGTGTAGTTTGATCTTTAATTATCAAATATATTGTATCCAATTATTTTACGGATGTTTATTAGGTAAATCTGGTGGAAGAAATCACTTTATTAACGGTCACTGATGGTATGACTTAAGTTTTAGCTTTAGAATATTATATGGGTAGCATCCCTATATGTATAGACGCTATTAAAATCGCTTAAAAGCGCTTGCGAATCCTCGAAGGAGGAGAGACGGGCGCTATATAACCAGAAGATTATTATTATTATTATTATTTGTATATTATTTTATTAATATTCCTATGAGTATTATATTATAAATAGTATTAGTAATCTTATAATTTTAAGAAAGCCACCTCGCCATGATCTTCTGCACTAACTATTGATGTAATGTTCGTGTAACGTACACTCGGCCGCAATTCCGCGTGGGCCACCTAGTCATAGGGTTTGGGTAAATCCGTTGTGTAGTTTGTTCGCTCTGAATATAGTAAGATCTCACACTCCCCTCCCTGAATCAATCGAAGATTTTGCCCCATAGATGGCGCAGCTTGATGGGAAGGGAGGGAGCTTGTCGTAGTGTTAAAAGGGTAGGACACAATGGGAGGAGGTGACGTTCTATACCATACAGTGACGAATGTTAAACTTATTTACTTCTACTTGTTCATACAATAATGTTCCCGAAACTAATTCGTAATGAACAGTAGATTCCCTCTTTCAGTAACTGAAACGTCTCTCTCTCTCTCTCTCCCCCTAGGTTATAAGAGGTATACAGAATTTTGAAAGTAACACTATTATATCCATTTACACCTTTAATGAATCACATTATGAAATTTATTCAGCAATATGATGAGAACTTGAGAAAAAATATATTTTGAAGTAGCACCACGAAGTAACATTATACTGACGCGGCCATGTATAATTATCCACCTTCCTCTCCCTCTCCGACCTCGGACTTTTTTCTATCCTCTAGTCTATTTTTTCCCAGCTGAGGGTAAATTGTCATGTTTCTATCTTTGTTTCTCGGCTATAAGGTAGATTTTGTAGCGAAAGATGATGTTTATTCTGAAAACTTGGCATTAATATGACACACAGCCATAGCAATTTCATATATTTCCATTAAGTATCGAGAAATCAGCTAATAAGAGATTCAATTTACGATCAGCTGGAAAAAATAGAGTATAGTTGTCACTAAGGGATGGAGGGACGTAAGGGTGGCGAGGTGACTAACAAGGTGGGTGGAGGTGGAGGAGTTGTGGTGGGATTGTTTAGACTGGTGGATGAATGTATAATAACTAAATTTAGGATATATTTCAGTGTGTGTGTGTGTGTGTGTGTGCGTGCGTGCGTGCGTGTGTGTGCTTAAAGGGCGATCGGGACACGAATGCATAGAGGTTTTGTGTTCGTGGACGGGTGGAAAATTATAAAGCTAAATATATTTATGTACTATATATTGTATCTCTTTTTATACTGGCATGGCCTTACTTACTCTTTACTTTGTATTAGTTTTGCACACATTTTCAGCATATTTCACTAATTGGCTTAAATAGAGTTATGTTTATATGAATGATGCATTAGGATCCCTTTGGACGTTCCCCTGGTCGCTTGTTTATGCTTCCTCTTACAACTTCGGTTAATCATTGCACACAAATCTTGATGTCATATCATATTTCGTGAACTCGCTAATCTGATTTATCTATAGTAATGATACATAGCAATGATGTGTATGCTCTACCGGACCTATTAGGCCTAAAAAGATCGAAGAGACTACAGTCGGTCCAAAAGATAAAATGTTCCCTAGTTTTGTATCCCACGTACTGAGTACTATCAACCCACAGTAGCTGGCACACAAAGGCTAGTTTTGTATCCCACGTACTGGGTACTATGAACCCGCAGTAGCAGGCATGCAAGGGCTAGTTTTGTATCCTACGTACTGAGTACTATGAACCCGCAGTAGCTGGCATGCAAGGGCTAGTTTTGTATCCCACGTACTAGGTCAGGTTAGGTTAAGTTGGGTTGTTTGGTGAAGATAAATATACTAGGTCTCAGAAACTAGATTCGTAGTTGCGGTAGTATTTACAAATGCTTATTATCGCGCTATATGCTTTTTACCTCGCAATTTCCCTATTCTTCAAATCCCTTCCCACAATCGGGGGCCGTGTTTTTAGATTCTTGGATAATGGGTAAATACGAATTTCCGAGAACAAATTTTATTATAAAAAATCATATAAATCATATAAATAAATCTACAAAATAAAATCCTTTAACATAGCGGTGGTCAGTCTCCTTAATATAGACCCTTTTATGAAGCATAGTTCTTGATTCATAGATTCATTGGGAACTGAGCGTTCCGATGTTGAATGAAATTCACGGACATTTTTCAAGGCTCTGCATAAAAATAAAATTAAAAAATGTTGGGTATAATTTTGTTCTCAAAACTATTACATCAGTTGGTGGGATTGAAACTGAAACAAAAATACATTAATCTTATTACACTGTAATGACCATGTACAGTAGTTTTAATTAATTCTGAAAGATGTTTAGGTCTCGAACTGATTAAACTAATCTGAAATGCATAACATAACATTAATAAATTTCTAGCACCAGGCAACAAAGGCCATATGGCACTAAAGCAGGAAACGGATAGTGTTAGAAGGAAAGGAAGTTAAATATCGTTAAGGAGTCAGAGAGGAAAGGAAAGCCATTACGTGGTCAACGGAAAAGAAAGGGGACTCTGAGAGGAGATCGGCAAGACAAGGACGACGACCAAGGGAAAATAGAAAGGGAAAAGAACGGCGACGGGCCGAAGAAAAGAGAGGACAGTCAAGGAAAATGTGAGAAATAGAAACCTGAACACCACACCGGGAGCAAAGAGGTGGAGGCGAGCGGGACATGAGGAAGGAGTGGGTAAGTCTGGTATGGCCTAGCCGAAGTCGGGCCAACGCAGTCTCCCAACGGCGAACACGGCGAGAGGGGTCAGCCCAGGCAGAAACGGAGGCCTTAACAGTGCGGAGCTTATTAGAAGAAAGAGAAGACCTCATTGTTTGCCAGCGAGACAGGAGGAAGGCAGAGATAGCTGGATAATAGTCAGAGGCGGGAATAGAGAGAGAAGTTGATCGGACCGCCGCAGCGTCGCGAGCGAGAACATAAACCTGCTCATTTCCACGGACACCAACATGGCTAGGCACCCAACAAAATTGGACAACCTTTTTCCGAGCAGAGAGACTGACAAGCCAATCGTGGATGGCAAGAACCAACGGATGGACAGCAGGGAAAGACTGCAAGAGAAGAAGGGCACTGTAAGAGTCAGAAAAAAGAGTAAAGGAGGAAGAAGTTAAGAAGCACATGAGACGGACGGCAAAGAAGATAGCGTAAAGTTCGGCAGTCAGAACACCAGCTGGAGAAGGGAGAGAATATTGATAAGAACGAGAAGGAAAAAGGATGGCAAACCCGACGCCAGAAGACGAACGGGAGCCATCAGTGTAAACCGGGGTAGAAGAAGAATGCTGTGTAAGGTGTACAAGGAAACGAGAACAAAGAACTGAGGGCGGGGTAGAGGACTTAGAAGAAGGAAAAATAGAGGGACACAAGGAAATACGAGGAAGGAGCCAAGGAGGACACTTACTGAGCCGGAGCGGAAGAACATGGAAGGGGGAAAACGAAGAATGAGAAAGTATGGAATCCATACGAGAAAGGAAAGGGGGCCGAAGGCGAGAATGAGACAGAACAGGAACAGTAGGAAGAAGAGAGGTCTGCAAGGAAGGAAACTGAAGCGACCGGGCGTAGTACCGGAGAGAGAGAAGGGCCCGACGTCGGTACAAAGAAGGGACGCCGGATTCAGCATAGAGGCTTTCAACAGGGGAAGAGCGAAAAGCACCCAAGGCAAGACGTAAACCGAAATGGTGAACAGAGTCAAGTTTATGGAGGACTGTGTCGGAGGCTGATGAGTAAACCTGATAACCATAATCGAGTTTAGAAAGAACAAGGGCAACGTGAAGGCGAAGAAGGAGAGCACGGTCCGCACCCCAAGTGAGGTGGGACAGGGTCTGGAGGAGACGAAGACGGTGCAAAGCAGCAACCTTAACAGATGAAACATGAGCTGCCCAGTTTAAGACGGGAATCAAAGACAAGACCCAAGAAGGTAGTCGAAGAGCGATAAGGTAAAACGGAGCCATACAGTTCAAGAGAAGGACGCGGGATAACGTGGCGACGAGTGAAAGACATGGCACAAGATTTAGTCGTAGAAAAACGAAACCCGTGAGCAGTGGCCCATGACGAGGCAGCCACAATCGCCGATTGGATAAGGGAGCGTAATGCAACAATATCCGAATCAGCCGCATAGATCGCAAAGTCGTCGACAGATAAGGAGGACCTGACCGTAGCCGGAAGGGAAGAGATAATGCCATTAATGACTATGAGAAAGAGGATAGTACTTAAAATGAACCCTGAGGTACACTTTCTATCTGAGGGAATAACCGAGGGAAAACGAGGAATTCACCCGGACACGAAAAGAACGAGAAGAAAGGAAATTACGGATAAAGACGCCCATATTACCACGGACATGAAAAGAACCGAGTTGGCATAAAATATGATGTTTCCACGCGGAGTCGTACGCCTTCTCGAGATCGAAGAAAACAGCAAGAACTGACTCATGGCGAGCAAAAGCAGACCGGACGTAGGTCTCCAAACTAAGTAAAGGGTCGATAGCGGACCGACCACGCCGAAAACCAAACTGGGTCGAAGACAAAAGCTGACGTGACTCGAGAAGCCACATCAGGCGGACATTAACCATCCGTTCAAACAGCTTGCATAAACAACTCGTCAAGACAATAGGGTGTTACGTCCTGGGATATATAAACACTGGGCTCTTTCTATTGGACTAGGTATGCGGCAACAAGCAACAACGGAAAACGCTAGATCCAACCCTTATCTATAAACCCAGGCAACAAACCACCCTAAACCGTCAAGAGTCCTGCCTGGACAACGAGGTATCCTATGACTCGGTTACAGGATGCACGCACTATAGACTGCTGATAGTCAAGCAGGCTATATAAGAGATCACACAATTAAGTTGACTTAAAGCTTCAAGGAAAAGATAGATAACGGAATTAAATTGCAGAAACAATTTAATAACAAACTAGAAGAAAGTACATTTAACGTTACGTTAATTACAACTAATCACCCCTGCGTGAAAGAAGGTGAAAGCAAACTGTCCTCAAAACATCGTACCGGTAGACAAGATGCGGGTTTCTAAACTGCATGCGGCTACTGTAGGATCTGATGCTTAGCAAAGAAAATACGTTACGGATTTAGAGAACTCTTAACTCATAAGCAGGAATAAATACTAGTGATAGGCCATACAGTGTATAATGGCATAGGTATAATTAAATAAAGGCAGCAACTCGCAACATAACCACATACAGGTGTGCTTCTCACTCTTAGTCAGGCAAGCCTGCTCGGACAGAGTCTCTAAGCCACACCCTGACTCACAATGCTCACAAAGACGTTAAACTGTGGCACAATAACAAGCATACAGGTATAATAAACCACTAGCTGTTAATCTGCCAGGTGGCAGAGGTCTAGCCGGAAGGATATAGGCTTCGGATACCCGGGCTGAGCCACCTGCTCTAGCCTAGGGACGTTCCCAAGTCTGTGCGCCAAATTACTCTAATTGAAAGGGTGCTCTCTTGAGAGACTCAGATCGCAAGTATCTGACTCTCTCCTGGCGACCCCAAAACAAAAGCAAGACGTGCTAGCGCAGTGCTGAGTGGACTAGCCAAGGGCCCTCACACAACACAACACTAGACACACAGGGACACAGACAAGAAAATGCCCCCAGACTCCCACGGGTATCCTAGTAAAGTCGTGCGGGTCCACAGGACTCGCACCAGCCGACTTTACTTAAAGGATCGCAAAAAGCCTCCCCTCCGGTCTAGCCCCTGCTAACCTGACACAAGAACACACTAGCAAGCATGAAACCACCAAATATGAGACAACAAAATAGCTTCCTAGGTCTCATTAACAATTACGTCTCTGCATAAGGCCCTAAATCCTATCTAATTATCTGAGAGCTCGTCGTTAATACAATAATAGATATAAGGTCTATCAAGGGGATGGGGATAATTAAATAGAGTGGTGAAGTAGTGGAAGGAAGGTATACAAAGTAAGAGAGAAAGTTTCTAAGTGGGGTTGAGAGGGATAGATATCAAGGGGGTCCGAAGGGTACGACAGTGAGGTGAGCTCTGAGTCTTGAATCTGTCTGGACCCCACCCTAGGCATGCAAAATACCTCCCATGCTTGGCAACACTCAACACAGTTGCCGGGTCAAAATCCTCTACCCCTTGCGTGAGTCGAAACTAAGCCTAACATTGCGATCAAATGCATATGGCAACATCAGGCTCGTCCCAAGCTGGACTCTCCGCGCGAAGCAATGTTCCCCAGCCGGTCTCTCTCTCCCGCTCGTCTCCTCCCACTCTCACTAGACTTACATCTTATATATTATAATGAAACAATCAACTATCGAGAATAAAATATACTAAGATGCGTTGGTTAAGAATAAGGGCAGCTTCAAGCTGTGAAACAATATAAGAATATCCCAGACATTAGTTACATTGTCGTAGGATATATACTAAGGAAAAGCCGGCCGGCCGGTTGCCGCCAGCCGGTTTCTAAACGGCTGGGCAGCCGACGCGCGCGCATGCCCGCACGTGGCTACTATGCAGGAGCGTCACACCTCCCCCAAGATATAAGACCCTTGACTAAGTTCTTCATATCTAACAGAAAGCTTCTCATAGTACCACACACTGTTGCGACACAAGGCACTATATATAACAAAAATAAAGACTGTTGCGCTAGCGACAATAAGCGAAAACATTCAACTTAGATACTGCTACAACATCTTATACAAAATTCTACACGTTATAAAAATTAAGAGTTTTTATAAGGTTTTTGCTTTTTTAATTTGTTTTTTTCGGCTGAACTACAGTGACAGCCTATTTTCCTCCACACTCAACCCTCAATCCTGTGGCAGTCTAACCAACATCATCCACCCTTGATAGACAATCCGCTATCACATTATCAGAACCGGCAATATGGCGTATGTCCAGATTATACTCCTGAAGCATGACTGACCACCTGGTCAGCCTCATATTCCGGTTATGAAACTGATTCAAGAATTTCAGAGGGTGATGATCGGTATAAACCACTACGACTGGTCCGAAAGCAGGAACATATACATCGAAGTGCCTGAGCGCCAGCACTATCGCCAGGAGTTCTTTTTCAATTACAGAGTAATTCCTTTGTGCACTATTTAATTTTTTAATGTAAAAACTCACTGGATGTTCGATACCTTCATCATCTGTCTGTAACAAGACAGCCCCAGCCCCTACGCCACTGGCATCAGTCGCCAGCTGAAAAGGTCTGCTGAAGTCCTCTATACAAAACCGCACCTTGCCATCTGGTTTGGGCTGCAGTGTGACGGGGGAAGTCCACCTTACTGCACCCTCCGAAATCAGCCCACGTTTCAGCATATAATCCAGCTCTTTCCTAAGTGCTGGTAATTTAATAGAGGGAACACGGTATGGCACTGATTTAAAGGGCGGGTGGTCCCCAACATCGACATCGTGCACCGCTTGAGTAGTGAGGCCAGGATGCTCCGCGAAAACAGCTGGGTTTGAATCAAACAAGTGCTGCACAGCTACACGCTGTTGCTCAGGCAGGTGCAATATCAACTCGTGAGCCACTTGTCTAGAATTCCCCGCCCACTGATCCGCGGAAACATGACAATCCCAATTATCCTCCCCCGCAGCTTGACTGTCCCTTCCTCCTTCTCCACCACGATCGCTGCAGATCAACGCCGGGACAGTGAGAGGCTCGGAGGGGCGCCTCACATACTCTCTTTCATCAGATTTACATGGCAAAGTTGGTTCTTTTTCTTACGATCAGGAGTAGCTACTAAATAGTCGAGATCAGAAACCTTCCATACAACCCGATATGGACCAGAATACTTGGCAGACAAGGGGTGTCCCACCAGAGGCAGTAGTATCAGTACCTCCTGATCTACTTCAAACTCCCTCAGCTTCACCTTCTGGTCGTATCTGTCCTTCATCTGAGCTTGTGAACTCTTAAGGTTCCGACCTGCTACCTCCAAGGCTCTTTAGCATTCTCTCACGGTTTTCAACAACATACTTTAGAAGCGAGCATGGCTTTGTGACTCCCTCCCAGATCTCCTTGACTATGTGGAGGGGCCCCCTGACCCTGTGTCCAAAAACCAACTCGTTCGGGCTAAATCCCAAGCTCTCCCCAGGTACTTCTCTCGCAGCAAATAAAACGTATGGGAGACCTAAATCCCAGTCATTCCCATTTGCCATGCAATAACACCGCAACATACTCTTGAGAGTCGAGTGCCACCTTTCCAAAACTCCCTGACTGTCGGGATGGTAGGCAGATGACACCACAGACACTATCCCATGTTGCTGCATGGTCTGCTTAAACAGAGCAGAAGTAAAATTGGATCCCTGATCAGACTGGATCTCCTGAGGGTAGCCATAACGAGAGAAATAGACAAGTAGGTTTTTGACAACAGTCTTAGCCATCCCGTTGCACATGGGGTAAGCATCTGGATACCGTGTTGCTACATCCATTACAGTTAGTAAAAATGTATTGCCGGCACTAGTGGGGGGCAATGGGCCAACCATATCGATAACTACTTTGCTGAAGGGCGGCCCAATGACAGGGATGGGTTGTAACGGGGCTCTCGGGATGACCTGATTGGGTTTCCCAACTTGACAAGTGTGACACTGTGACACCCATGACACGACACTCGCCTTTAACCCAGGCCACCAGAAAAGCTTGCTCAGAGCTGCCTCCGTCTTACGTGCCCCCAGGTGCCCTGCTAAAGGCACATCATGAGCTAATCTCAATAAGCTCTCACGGCACACCCTCGGTATTACTAACTGGTCCACTAATCCTGACCCGCCATCCCACTTTTTCTTGGGATCCTGATGTCTCCGATACAAGATCCCCTCGGACAAGAAAAAATCACCAGGCTGCGCATCCCCATCGCTCTCCAGTTCGACAGCACCATTACCACACGCCCTGACTTCAGGATCTTCCAGCTGCAAGGAACATATATCAGCAGGTGCGAGATTATCCAAGTTCATCTTAAATAATTTATTTCCACCTCCAATGTCCCGCTGAGCCATCCTTTCCTCACGCTGCGCATAACGATGCTGTCGCAGATCCTGCCCTGCACCTGCACTAGCGGTGACAGGCCCCGGGGCCTCTCCAGACTCTAACATAGGTGCCAATAATGAGTCACCAAGAAACACTGCCGGCTCAAAACTCTCCAATTGACCAGCACTTCCCGTTTTCTTGTGACCTTGCCTCCGCGGTTTGATAGACTGAGGTGGTGGCTGCAAGGCTCCGGATGTCTGAGAACGCGTCACAACGCAAGCCATGGTTTGTACGCTACACTTCTCAACCCACTCCTGTTCCTCCCTACTAATGTCGGCCGCCTTCTCGGCAAAGACCAAGGGTGAAACCTTAGAAGCAGGCACCGCAAAGTCGTTGCCGAGGAGGAGGTCGACGCCCCCAACAGGCAAGTTCTCTACAATTCCGACATCCAGCTCCTTCGCCACACCACCCACCTTCAGCTCCATCCGCACCAGCGGGTAGGACTTCGTAGCATTGATCCCATGAACTACCACCACCCGAGCAGCGTTAATCGGTCTACCAGTAAAGTTCCTTAACAAGGTCTGAGAAGCCCCAGTATCACGCAAGAGCTTAACTCCTCGCCTTTCGCCAGCCCACCTCACAAAACCATGCCCTCTATGACCCCCAAAGACGTCGCGGACAGGGTTCGAGCCTTCCGGACTCTTGAACACAGGCTGTGTCCCAACCTCTGACGAACTACCCTTGGCAAACTCAGTAGATATAGGCGACACCCCTATGCTGCGGGCCAATGACACAACCTTGTTCGGTGGCTTGTTCG
Source organism: Paralithodes platypus (assembly GCA_032716605.1). NCBI lineage: Eukaryota > Metazoa > Arthropoda > Malacostraca > Decapoda > Lithodidae > Paralithodes > Paralithodes platypus. Next base: position 6,877 of record JAVRFV010000209.1, on the reverse strand, counting down.
GACAAGCATTTGCAAAGTGACCCTCCTTGTGACATGCAAAGCACTCTTTACTCTTTGGTTTCCCTTGGGAGTGGAGGTACCATTAGACTTCTTATACGGGACGGTATTTGGTTTATGTTCAGTTTTATTGTCAGTGCTACATGGTTTTGTGTATTTATGTGTATCAAAATTCTTGGGAGGGGGAGGGGTACGATCCTTTGCACCCGACTCACTCCTAGCTGCTGCTCCGCACCCTCGAATTAATGACAGTCGGAGGTCAGCCATTTCTGCTGCCTCCTGGAGAGTTCTAGGATTTGTTTCCTTTATATTTAATGTTAAGTCCCCGCCTGTGCACTTAAAGAACTGCTCCAAGAGAACCAGCTCACTCAACTCCTCAAAAGTAGCTGCCCTCTCAGAACGCAGCCAATGTCGTAGTGCATCAGACAAGTCCCGGGCGTGTTCTAGGAAGGTACTATCCTTGCCCTTAGTAACACCCCGAAACTTCAAGCGGTATGTTTCTGGTTGTAACTCATAGGCCCGTAGCACAGCCTTCTTTAGCTCATCATAAACTACACAGGACTCTAAAGGTAGTGCATCATACGCTTTTAGCCCCTTTCCTAGGAGTCTTGATGAAACTAATGCTGCCCACTTTTCCTGAGGCCACTGGTGTTCCTGACACATCTTCTCAAATCGCATAAAAAACTCAGTCACACATGATTCATCGAACACAGGAACTAGTTTAAGCAGGTGCGACAATGATTGGTCCCGATGTCTGTTACCTCCCCCAATATTTCGCCCTGTTACCTCCACTCGAGATCTCTCCAGCTCCCTGTCAGCCCGATACCTAGTAGACTCTGCCTGCAGTTCAGCCTCTCGTATAGCTGTTCTCTCTGCAGCCTCAGCCTGAGCTCTAGCAACATCAGCCTGCACACTAGCCTGTCTCTCGGCAGCCTCAACCTGAGCTCTAGCCTGTCTTTCGGTAGCCTCAACCTGAGCTCTAGCAACCTCAACCTTGGCCATCTCAAGCCGAAACAACAAATCTGGAGTCAACCCTTGAGGAGGGGAAGGTGCATTTAATGGAGAGGGTCCCTGTGATTGAATTCCACGCTGCCATTGACCATCAACTTGGGGGTATGTACTAAATTCAGGCACACTGACGTTTGATACGGGGGTAGAGTGGAGGGGGGGCTGGGACCGGGACCCCCAGTCGCCTCTCCACCCAGGTCTCTCCCTTCTAAACCCAATATCAAAGTCCTCAGCTGATCTTTCCTCATGCCACTTAAGCTCTGGTGACCCTGAAGACCTGCCACACACTTTAAGCCATACTTATTCAGCTTCAACACCCTGGCAGCGGTAAGGGGCACCTCTAAAAATCTTCTAGCACCCTCCTCGCTATCGACTAGCCATTCCACAGGTCTTTCTCCCTCCGAGCCCGTATCGTGACCTGACCCATCACTGTGTTCTGATGTATTAGACATGCTTGTGTACTGCAGTAATTATCACGGTTATAGAATGTGCCTTATCTCCTATGCAAGTATGTATATACTAATGTTATTTAACCCGTAATAGTTTTGTAATGTTTGCGCACCAGAACCCGCCGGTTTTCAAAAAAATGGTTTTATTCCAGAAAACAATAGCGAATTTTAGGAATGAAAAAAAAAAAAACGCTCAAAAAGCTAAAAAAATGGTCCTACAGAGCCCTCAAAATGATTTTATAAGAGTAAAAAGTGAAGGCAATTATAAAAAAACAGGTTATTGCGCGCTCGCGCGCACGCACGGGACTTGAGAGTTTCAACCATCGGCACGGTTGCGTGGGATACGTACACAGTTCCCATACAAATCTGAGCCCTCTTGAGTGGCTACACCTGAGGTTACGGTCAATTAGGGTGACGCGCCAGGCGCGTCTCTGGGGCTGTGCGTTACATACATCGCCGACGCGTCAGCCGACGCTGGGGCTGTACGGGTTAAAGTCTTTAATGTGTTATTGGTTGCTCCAAAAAAAAACTCTATGTCAACTGTATTCCTCTAATCATAAGGAATCTCAAAACAAATGACCACTATATTCCTCTGTTCAGTAAATCCTATGCAAGGTCGCCATTTGTTACGTCCTGGATATATAAACTGGGCTCTTTCTATTGGACTAGGTATGTGGCAACAAGCAACAACGGAAAACGCTAGATCCAACCCTTATCTATAAAACCCAGGCAACAAACACCCTAAACCGTCAAGAGTCCTGCCTGGACAACGAGGTATCCTATGACTCGGTTTACAGGGTGCACGCACTATAGACTGCTGATAGTCAAGCAGGCTATATAAAAGATCACACAATTAAGTTGACTTAAAGCTTCAAGGAAAATAAGATAACGGAATTAAATTGCAGAAACAATTTAATAACAAACTAGAAGAAAGTACATTTAACGTTACGTTAATTAATACAACTAATCACCCCTGCGTGAAAGAAGGTGAAAGCAAACAGTCCTCAAAACATCGTACCGGTAGACAAGATGCGGGTTTCTAAACTGCATGCGGCTACTGTAGGATCTGATGCTTAGCAAAGAAAATACGTTACGGATTTAGAGAACTCTTAACTCATAAGCAGGAATAAATACTAGTGATAGGCCATACAGTGTATAATGGCATAGGTATAATTAAATAAAGGCAGCAACTCGCAACATAACCACATACAGGTGTGCTTCTCACTTTTAGTCAGGCAAGCCTGCTCGGACAGAGTCTCTAAGCCACACCCTGACTCACAATGCTCACAAAGACGGTAAACTGTGGCACAATAACAAGCATACAGATATAATAAACCACTAGCTGTTAATCTGCCAGGTGGCAGAGGTCTAGCCGGAAGGATATAGGCTTCGGATACCCGGGCTGAGCCACCTGCTCTAGCCTAGGGACGTTCCCAAGTCTGTGCGCCAAATTACTCTAATTGAAAGGGTGCTCTCTTGAGAGACTCAGATCGCAAGTATCTGACTCTCTCCTGGCGACCCTAAAACAAAAGCAAGACGTGCTAGCGCAGTGCTGAGTGGACTAGGCAAGGGCCCTCACACAACACAACCACTAGACACACAGGGACACAGCCAAGAAAATGCCCCCAGACTCCCACGGGTATCCTAGTAAAGTCATGCGGGTCCACAGGACTCGCACCAGCAGACTTTACTTAAAGGATCGCAAAAAGCCTCCCCTCCGGTCTAGCCCCTGCTAACCTGACACAAGAACACACTAGCAAGCATGAAACCACCAAATATGAGACAACAAAAAAGCTTCCTAGGTCTCATTAACAATTACGTCTCTGCATAAGGCCCTAAATCCTATCTAATTATCTGAGAGCTCGTAGTTAATACAATAATAGATATAAGGTCTATCAAGGGGATGGGATAATTAAATAGAGTGGTGAAGTAGGGGAAGGAAGGTATACAAAGTAAGAGAGAAAGTTTCTAAGTGGGGTTGAGAGGGATAGATATCAAGGGGGTCCGAAGGGTACGACAGTGAGGTGAGCTCCGAGTCTTGAATCTGTCTGGACCCCACCCTAGGCATGCAAAATACCTCCCATGCTTGGCAACACTCAACACAGTTGCCGGGTCAAAATCCTGTACCCCTTGCGTGAGTCGAAACTAAGCCTAACGTTGCAATCAAATTGGCAACATCAGGCTCGTCCCAAGCTAGACTCTCCGCGCGAAGCAACGTCCCCCAGCCGGTCTCTCTCTCCCGCTCGTCTCCTCCCACTCTCACTAGACTTACATCTTATATATTATAATGAAACAATCAACTATCGAGAATAAAATATACTAAGATGCGTTGGTTAAGAATAAGGGCAGCTTCAAGCTGTGAAACAACATAAGAATATCCCAGACATTAGTTACATTGTCGTAGGATATATACTAAGGAAAAGCCGGCCGGCCGGCTGCCGCCAGCCGGTTTCTAAAAGGCTGGGCAGCCGACACGCGCGCATGCCCGCACGTGGCTACTATGCAGGAGCGTCACAAGGGCGATAGTCTTGGGGCGAGAAACCCGACTTTCCAGGTTTAAGAAAAGGAATAGTAAGAGCAGAACTCCATGCAGGAGGGAAAACACCAGACGATCAAACCTTATTAAAAATAGCCAATAAAAATACCAAAGCCTCAGTGGAAAGATGCTGAAGCATTAAATTATGAACGCCATCAAGACCCTCAGAAGTAGCCTTACAGGCACGAAGAGCGGAGAGCAACTCACGGGACAGAAACGTGGCGTAGTACGACTCTGCCGTAGACAGAATGAAAACAACTGGAGAAGTCTCTGCGACGGCTTTAAGTGAATGAAATTCCGGGGGGGGGAGATGAGAGCCACTACTGACCGAGCTAAAGTAAAGACCCAAACGATCGGCGACTGCCTCAGAGTCAGCAACAGACTCCCCATCAAAATGAAGCATAGGAGAATGAGGAGGTAAACGCTTGCCCGAAATCTTGCGAATGTGTTTCCAGACTGACTGAAGGACGTAATGGAGGAAACATAGGACACCCAACTCTGACGTTTAGCAGACCTGACTGTGCGACGGAGGAAGGCATACGCCTGACGAAAAAGTATAAAAGAACGATCATGAGCGGGAGTAAAACTCTTACGACGAAAGCTCTTCCAAGAAGCCCGTTTGACGCGGAGAGCCTGGGAGCAGTTCGGGGACCACCAAGGAACACGTTTAGACGTAAAAGACGGGAAGTCCGAGGAATAGAGACTAAGGCAGCACTCAAAACTGTGACTAGAAAAAAGGCTAGTAAATCATGTACAGATGAAAAATCAGACGGAGGTAAGGAAGGGATAGATAGTGAAGCAAAAGAAAGACCAGTCCACACACTGGATGCACCAACGAGGAGGACCAGAGACAGGAGAATAGGATGTAGGAGAGAGCAGAACAGGGAAATGGTCGCTATAGAGAGAATCCTCCAAAACAGACCAATGAAAAAGAAGAGGAAGGGAAGGGGAACACAAAGTAAGATCAAGACAAGAAAAAGAACGTGTTCTAGCATCAAAATAAGTCAGGGAACCAGTATTAAGAAGAAAGAGGTTATTATTAGTAATGAAAGACTCTAATGCACAACCACGTGAGGTAATGGCAGAATCACCCCACAGGGTGTTCCTACAATTATAATCACCAAGCAATAAAAACGGAGGAGGCAGCCGAGCTAAAAACATGGTAAAAGAGCCAAAATCGACGTGACCAGAAGGACAGAAATAAAGAGAAACAACCGTAATCCATCGACCAAGAAAAACCCCTAACAAAGGTGCAAGGAGGGATAGTAGGGCAGGAAAACTCTTCAAAGGAACAGAAGTGGTGAAGGAGAATAAAAAGTTGTCGGAAAGAGAATGAGGTAGCAACTGATAAAAAAACTGTAGCCAGGAACAGGAATCGGAGGAGAAAGAAGACAAGTTTTCCTGGAGACAGACAACCTTAGGGGAATGGGAAAAAAGAGAGTAAAAAACGCAAATCGTCTCTCTGAAGCGGAAAAAACTGCGAAGGTTCCATTGCAAAATGGACATAACTAAAAATACTACACATGAAAGTACGAGAAAATAAGCTGTTAAAAGAGGAGAATAAACAACGACATATACAAACACATCCAGAGAGGCGGAATAAAAACACGCCCCGAACCTAAAGAAGGGAACAAGGGAGGAAACAAGAAAAAAAAAACAAACACAAAAAAAAGATAAGACAGGAACGGAAAAATCGAAGAGAAAAACAAAGAAAGACACAAAAAAGAGAAAACCATCAACACAAGTAACACCCCAAGTGGGAAGGAAAACAGATACACTATAGACACCACAGACACACAAAATACAGCAAACAGCGGGGAAAGACGCATACATACAAGAGGAAAAGAAAAGAGGGACAAAGAAACAAGAACAATAAGAAAACACAGACTGATGTACATCGAAGAAAAGACTGATGAGGTTAACGGTGGAGTAATAATGGAAGGAAACTGGGGGCGGACGAGGGAAGAACAAGGAGGGAAAGAAAGATTGATAACCAGGTGGCATAGGGAGGCTTAACCTCTGAAGTGCGCCATGGTGGTAATTGGAAACGTCCCCCTGTGCTGACGTATTTTGAGGTGTTTCCGGCCACTAAAATATTCATTGTGCCATTAATAGCATTAATACTTATCCATATGCGCCTATTATGGTGTTGATTATAAAGGTATTAACCTGAAACAACAATTTTAAAACGAGTGAAAACAGCGTTGGGATGGTCAAAATCGGAGATATAAGCCCGCGAGTTGGTATAATGTTATGGGCGAGGCAAAGCTGCTTTCCCCCGCCACATTTCCCCCAAGGCCCACTGAGACACAGTCGATCGATACTCTCCCTCTCTCTCTTGCACGCTCTTGCCATCAGTGATGACAACACCCTGCTTGCAACTTGCTAATGTTATCACGAAAAATATACCTCAGAATAAGGGAATAACAGGGAAAATAGGTGGATAACCACTAAAGGAGAGGAGTGAACGTGGTGGAAAGGAGGGGTGTGAGTTTTAGAGGACTGAGATTTTGTCCATGTGCCCAGGGACCCAAAAAAAATAAAAATAAAAAAAATAAATAATCATAAACAATGTTTTTTTTTTTTTCGATGGTCAAAAGTTGATTTTTTTTTTTCACTAACTCATAAAGAGTCTCCCCGCAGTCCGCCGGGGGAACTCTTAAGAGTCTCCCCACAGTTCCCGGGTTAATAGGGAAGGAGAAGAAGGAGATAGAAAGATGGAGGGCTACAGGAAGAGGGGAGGAAGGGGAGAGGGAGGGAAGGCGGGAGGACGGGAGGATGAGGAACGGAAGGAGAGGCCCCAGAGGAGAGTGAGGGAGAGTGGTAGGGGAAGGCGGGGAGAGGGGTAGGGCGGGAGCGTAGAAGGGATGGGATGAAAACGTCGGCA